>CM023448.1:128045210-128105210 GCA_013339765.2 Haemaphysalis longicornis | reverse complement strand
GTTTTTCTATTTGCGTTGTATAAACCTAACGATTTTATAGGTGCTTATTTGTGGTGTATATCTGCATTGCGCAGATGTTTTGTGCGCTTGCAATACTGTAAGGCCGGTGTGCGGCGAACTGCAACCCTGTGTTATTTTGTTGTGTTCTCCCCCCCCCCCCCCACTGTAATGCCCCTGGCGCTGTGGGTATAAGATAAATAAATAATTCTTATCAAACCCACTCTTATTGACCTTTATGATATGCCGTAAATTTAAGTGTCTATACGCCTATCAGTTTGCCTGGGAGTTGGTATTACCTTTTAAGACTCTGCACTACGTTGCTTGAGTAACTTCCGTTAGTCCGGCAAACTCTTTTAAATGCTTTCCTGGTTGCAACGAAGGACGGCACGGCAAGGAACAATAGTTCAAGCAGAAAACACAAACAAAAATATTTTGTGGAGACTACGAGTGGACATTTAACGAGTCGACAGAAAGACTAGCAAAAGCCTCTTGTTGGGATGTTTGTTACACATGCTTTGCAATGATAAAGATGCAAAAAACAATTTCAGTGGGTTTCTTTATAGAGCAAGACTGCCAAATACAAAATCTAAACTCACGAAAGTTATAAGTAAAAAAAACTAAGAGCCATCCCACTCGGTGAAGTTCGATGAATATAACGAACAATTTTAGCACACGACATAGAGGTGGCAAAAAATTTAGGTATAAATTTTTGGTGGTTTCTAACTGTCAAAGCAAGACTGTCGAGCGATATCTCATTTTCGCGCCAAGGGCGCGCAGTGGACGCCTGCAGAATTCCACCGAGAGACAAAATGCAGACGCTGCTTGGCTGCAGTCAGAGCCTCCTGTAATCATTTTCTCATGGCGTGCGCCCTTACTTTTTCTCCCTATCTAACCTTTCCGCATCCCCCCCCCCCCCTGTAAATAAAGAGCGTTTCGGCACTTTCACTGCGGAACCGCACGAGCAGTGGCTTGACCATGTCTAACCTTGTAGGTCAGATACACGCTACAAAGAGCCATTTTTTTGCTTGAACCTGCATGCTGTAACAAGCCTCGCTTAAAATAGAATGGCGTTGACCTCTTGTGCTCACATCAGGACCCGTTTGGTGTACATTTTTAATGCTCAAGGCTCAATTCATGTATCCGGGAGTACATTAAACATTGCCCAGTGGGGCTGTTTGCCCTCAGTCAGCCCAGCGCCAAAAAAAAAAAAAAACCAAACATCCTCATACATTACACATTACCCATAAGGGAGGAGCATACCTCCTGCGACATGCCCGGACTATCGCCATTATGGCCCATCATTAAACTAAAGTCCTCAACGTGCAGCTTCTGTTGCTTTAATGTAATTAGAGAAGAACCAAACTTACCGGTTGGCGGGTTCTCCAAGTACGGCGGGAATTTCAATGTTCCCAGGGCCACCTGCTTTGGTATAGCTACGAGAACCGCCACACTGCGGCTCTTTACTCGCCTTCTGGACACGGGATTCATTCTCTGTGTCGTGAACCGAAGGCCCATGCACTTCTTTCCAACGCAGGCAGCGCGTGGGGAGGCGCTGTAGACGGCTGGTATTATTGTCGGTGAACAGAGTGGATGCAACACTGCAGAAAAAGACATCTTCTTGCACCCGTTTCCAACGTTCTCCCAATCATATGAAGCTTCACCACTGCATCTTTAAAGGTTTCTCCCGTTCCTTTAATCTTATCTCACTAGCTTACGCCACGAATACTATAATAGAGCACTTTTTTCGATGACCGCTAATTTCGTAAGTGCAGTTCACTTGCCCAGAAATGTAGTATTCCGTGATATTTTTAAACTCGTCCAAATAAATAAATTTGTTTTTTACAATTCTTACAAAGAAATGCGAAGAATTCGAAAAACGCTGAAAATTGAAATCTTGACGACGCCGGTCTCAATATATAAATTGGTATACGAAGGAAAAAAATCCTTCCAAACTAGAATTCGCAACACAACGAAGTAGCACTTAATTAAAAAACTTAGCAGTGACTTAGCTCGGCGATTCCAGGATATATGTAGCCTGAGCTAAGGTTCAGCTGGTTATTTTTAACTTTCGTGGTTGTCTAGGATTAGCTTGATTATCATGCTTACTGCTGCTTCAATGACACACACACGGTACACGCATTATGTGCCATATGTATATTTATGAAGCGGCCCCGGCGCAGCGTCACCAATCGCCCTAGAGCTAACCTAATTCCACAGGAGCACGTAGGTGTTACTGCGACGCACGAGCCATCGGTTCCACACCCGCGCAGGCAGCACGAGCCTGTGCGGCCAATCTTTGCCCAAAGAACATTGGCCAGCCCTTTTCCTCCCGGCCAATCTTCGGCCAAGGTGTTTGGCCCTTAGTCCAAAATGGTCCTTGGCCGTGTAATGCTGGAGCTTGGTTGTCATTCATTGGCCAATCTGATATGGCCGCTAATACCATTGGCTGACCGACCATTGGCCTAATACGCGTGGCCTACAATTGGCCAAAGAAGTATGGCCTACGATTTGCCAAGCATATATGGCCTACCATCGGCCGAGCATGTATGGCCTACTATTGGCCAATTATGTATGGACTACCATTGGCCTGATTCAGATTATTCTATGCAGGCCAGAGGAAGCCCGCCCAAGGCTAATGCCATGCATGCCCTACAGCAGCCGTTAACCTTGGATTAACATTAAAAATATATATTTAATGCGTTTTAAATGCATGATAAATGCTCAAAAAATGTAACTTTAAATACGTGCAAAATGCATTAGTAATTCATTTTAAATGCACAGAAAATACTGCTTCAAATACACTCAAATATGTTACTAGTGCATACTAAATAAAACCCTACATAGATTGAGAGATGTGTTGCAATGTGTCTCAGGGGGAATTGTTAACGTTCAACTAGAAAATTTCATTTTGTGGTTTCGAAAAGTTTAATAGGCTCTAGCCTAAAAGATATGCTTCCATTGTGAAAATGTAAACCGGCCATGCTCTGATTGCGGGCCAGCAAATGACTGAAAAGAAAGCATGTACGCGCACAGATTGGCAGTTTGAAAGTTGTTTATTCTACACCTCAGCAAAGTGGCCAATTTCGCCATTACTAAGCAGCAGGAATGAATGGCTTTCAGCCACCTCTGCAGCTAGCGCAGATGCAGCGTTGTGCATCAGAGTCCTCGTACTTCGGATTCTCCACGCGGGATGTTCCACCAGCACCTGCAGTAAAAGGAAAAGAAAACAAGGGAAAATATTAGGGAAACACTTTTTTTTAGAGGCAAATAAATGTCAAATCAATCAGGCCTTTTCTCTAGCCGTACCAACCTTCCTCGTGAGCAAGGATTTTTTAGTTTCCCCTTCAAAGAAAAAAAACCGTCATGAAAACAATGCCCCTTTCAAGGACGTAAGACAATGTATGTAATGTTAAGCATAGTTTATATTGTCATGCGGCAGCGACATCGGATCTTCAGTACCATTATAAAGAAGGGATGGCTGTTGGGGGGGACGCTTATGTTTCGAGATTGTCTAGGGATAAAAATTAGCGAAAATTATGAGAAAAAAAGGCACAGCTAAGATAACAACCTTACCAAACATGCAACATAGTTCTTAGCGTTACGCTGCTTCTCTTTCTTAGGCGCTTGAGGTAACTTGAAATGGTGGCCATTCAAGTTTTTCAACTAACTTGGACAAAACTGTCTGTGACCTCACACGACGCTAATAAAATAAGATAAATAGTAATCTTATTAACTATAATTATTGTTATGTGTTCCGTATTTGGACGTCAACTTCTTCGGAGATTACGTGCTAAAAATAGTGCGCAGCGAAACAGTTTATAAATGCATGGGCAGGATTGTAGTAGAAAGCTTGCAGAAAAGTCATTCGATTGGCGTAAGTACTCAACAATGCCTTCTAAGGAAAGGCAAAGTAAGTTTATTTCGAAAAAAAAAGAAAAATTTCAAGCCGTCCTTAGAATTACAAGCTCTGATATGGTAGGCACCAAACCGAAGCGATTGAAACAAGCAAATCAAGAAAAGGTGTATTTTTGCTTACACACATATCTAATTTTCTTGCTCTCCGCCGCCCATCACCGGTAATTTTGTACTTGTTACTGTACACAGGCAACGTAATCATTTAATTAGGGAGCAGTGTGGAAAATAATTCTAAATGATCGCGCCGTTGACATACAAAAAACCGATGAACACCTGTTAGCGTTAGGAACCATCAAGTAAAAAGTAGTGGCTCCATAAATACTTGAGACACCTAAAAGAAACTCGTTTAAGTACACCCTTTAGACGCAAATGAGCAATTCCGGCTGCTAAACACACACACGCACATTTTTGAAATTCTCACTCGACCACGAGCGGCCTAAGGGCCCCTCGGAACGCGCACAGGTGTTCGTGAATGCGCTACAAAATGAATACAGCAAGGAGGGGAAAAGTTGCAAGGAAAAACAAAAGAGGAAGGGCGGAACGTTTTGAAGTTTCACGAAGTTTTGGGGGAGCGATCCAAGGCACAAAAAGAGACTAACCTGGCCTGGGGACCGTTCTGGGAACCGAGGGGTCTCGTGCCAGGAACTGGTTGCACCCCTTGGCAGCCCCCTTTCCTTTTCCTTTCTTCCCTTGCTGGTTCTTGGTTCTGTGTGGCCATAGGAACGGAAACTGATTCTAACTTCGCCGGGACTCTCATACAGTTTGTCTTAGATTGAAAAATCATTTTTAACCCCTGGGCATGAAGCACTTAGTGTTGCTACAGCCACTTCCACCGAAGATTACGTGGGTGGCTTTTACACTTTTGGGCACTTCCAAACAGACGGCATAAACTCTTTCATGGCTTTAGTTGACAGAATGGCGACATGCGACAGACAAAAATTGCGAAAGCTACTCGGCTTCTCGCCGTATGGCCCGGGCATGCGCGTTAGTCGGATGCATGTATGCCACAAACTGGGTTCCTTCCCCGTATACGGCGGCTGCTTTGAACATGCACAGCTGTGAGCGGCTGCTGCGAACAGAAAAAAAAAGCTACGTCCCTGAATACACTGATTTGATTGTTTGTAGGGTGTGATACATATGTAGTGCAGGCGGGGAACCTCTTTTCCTCTCACACTCTGTTTGCAGGGTTTAACGCGCCGACGCTACACAGGCGATGAGGCGCGCCGTAGTGGAAGGCTCCAGATTAATTTCAAACCACATGGGGGTCTTTAACGTGCGTCGAAATCTCGTACACACGGGCGTTTTTGCTTTTCGCCTCCATCAGAAAAGTCGTCTTGCTGTCGTTGATTTGTGAGTACATTCCCTTGCACGGAGTAGTTACGGTAGGAAATCTTGCTTCCGGAGGAGGTAAGCTTGACAACCACGTGCGGATTTCATATGAGGCGTTAACACTCTTTGATGCAAGGCAAACATACATCGATTAATTGTTGTGCGACACCGTACGCGCAAATAGCTGGTAAATCGTGCTTACCTTGGCTTGTGGGGAGCGCACTCGCACCCTGCCCCCTCTCCCACTTCGAGCGCACGCCGGCGGCTATGGCCAAGCCGGCTGACGCGGCCGGCACGGGGGCAACCCTCTCGCAGCAATGCGCTGCGCTGTACATTGCCACCCACCCCGGTAACAACCCGTTTCGGGTCTCGGTTCCCGTTTCCTCCGCGACACCTCGGAAGGGGCGCTCGTAGCTCCGGGAGGGGGTTGGGGAAAAACCAGTCCTCGGCAAGAGCCGAGGTCGGAGGTTGCGAGCGAGGGCCTGCCCTCTTTCGACTCATCGACCTCTTGGGAGAAGGACCTTCCCTGCCCCGACCCCGGAGACCACCCGCCCCCGCGACCTTCACTGGGTAAGCCAAACCCTTTGTCTTCCCTTGCGAGAACGCTGCAGTAGGACAGGACTATCCTCCCTGCTGTGGCTGCTGGTCTGTTTGCACGCGCAACGATATTAGCTATAATAAACCTGTTGATTGTTTGTTGCGAGTCCGTGGTGTCCTTTTTCGCCCGAACCCTGAGCCACGCGCGACTTTGCGCACGGCGGGTTGGGAGTCGCGTGAGAGCCGCCAAGTTATGCGGTGGGACTATTGCGTAAACGCTAGCAGGTGAAGTTCGCTTCGCAGGCTGGCCTTACGTAGGCGACCCCACAGGCTAGACGGCAATCCTGATAAAAACGCCGCTGCAACCGGCCGTCCAAGCAGAGGCTTTGTCCACACGACGACCGCGCATTGAGAAGTCCGAAAACTTGTAACAGCACAAGAGAGGCAAAAGAAACGCAGCGAGGGCAGACAAAACGTAAAGGAGGGGTGCGCCGCCACCGCAGGTACCGGTCACAGAGGAGGAGGTAGTGAGCGCCAGTGAGAGGCGCCGAGCTGCTCGCCCTCGCAAGCATAGCCAGCGTTGTCCATCTAAGGCCAATATTTTTCAGAAAAAGGAAATATTCAAAGCGTCCATAGTGATACCATCGTAACAACGCTGGTAAAGTGCAAGTGTTTTCATACATTGAATTTTCGTACTCGTTGGATTAGATGTTATTGCTTTGCCGATTGCGTTGGAACACCGCCGCTTACATATTTGTACGCCGAGTTTCTCTCTAATACGGAGAGCTTATATGTATGCCTGCCTTACACAGCGCAGTAAGTGAAAGTATCTCCCTCCGTTTCTTTTATTATAAGTAAACATCGAGGAGAAATTCTCAGTACGTTTATTCATTTGAGATGTATTTTATCCGGCACTTAAGATATGCGTTACGTGAATCTTATGATTCAGCAACTTGGCCAACTGATAGCCTCACAAACAAATTGTACGGAAGTAACTATTCCTAATGCTCTCGTAATAATTCATTTTGGAGGCAGATTGATCACCTCGGCTGCGTAAAAATGGCGGCAGTCAAAATCGTGAAGAAAGTGTTCAAATGCGCTAGATTCGCTACTTCGAAAAAAAAGGTGTGATACATACGTTGCCTGCGTGAGCATATGTTTGTGGTAACGACATGGACAAGATTATTAAAGCGATAATTGAAAGCATGCTGTGACGTTGCAGGGAAACACCGCGTAACGTTCCTTGAAATCTCCATGTTATAACACGCATACGCGTTTCATCACACCCACGGAATACATCATTTCCAAATTCAGGACGCGCCCAGCACGTGATTTCGTACTATTAAGGTAGTCACAATTGTCGTATGTATAGCCTGGATTCAACAACCTGCGTGCAACCTCGTAACGCTTGTATTATCCTCTGTGCATGTCAGGACAGTTCTTATGCCCTGGGCGCCAGATAGGGCTTCGTAACTTCCGTGGTTCCCACCATTTTTGATAAACACCTCACGTCGTTTCAGAGCATTCGCGTTTCATATAAATATACATTAGAGCGTAAAACCTCAGCATGGCCTGTAGCTATCGCAAAATACATATTTCTAATCCTCGAAGGGTTCTTTTTTTGTTCAGGTACTGAAGTATATAGGAAATGTAACTAAAATGAAGCGTCAAGGATGTTCCACTCACCAATGACGAAACATCGTGTTTTCGGCGAAGCAGCTGGGTCACAAGACATTGCGGCACAAGGAAGCATGCAGTCATGCATAGCAGGGCTAAGGGGTATGTTGCTATTACGACGCAAATTTAATGTTATTTATTAACAAAGCACATGTCTGAATGAAAGACTGATGGGAATCAGTAGCGCCCCGTGTATCCCGGGTACTTAGCTGTATGCTAGGATCATATGCATGTGCTTGGTAGGCTGGGATAAAGAAAATTAAATGACTTGTCTACATGCTCATTGCCTGTTTTTGCTTTTATTCATGGGTATCACGCATAAAGTAACCAGAGTGGCGAGGTGCTTCCAAACACAACACGAATGCTAGTTAGATCCATTGCAACAGCTGCCTTTTTTCGTTTTTTTAAAGAATGCCCTTACGTCGCCTTTGCGGCGCTAACTTAATATCCTCGTGTGGTGTAAATGTAGCATTTAGGTGTGCCTTTTTGTTTAAGCCAGCCTCGGCGCGAAAAAAATGTTTGAAGTTGAATTTGGCATCCCACACACTAATATTTCAGTTAAAGCAAGTCTCATGTGAGCAGCTGTAGCTGCATTATCAGAGCTTATAAACTAAAGGAGAGATCTTGCTGCCTATAATGGCCATCATTAGCTGACTCACAGAAAGGGAGATTCGCGGTAGAGGCCACTGCCACCGCCAGGCACTCGCGAAGCTACATACCATGCTACTGCATGCCATAGAGTCCCCGCGGACAAGCGGCTCGTTCCCCCGCACCATTGTATTTCCCGCCACCGCGACCCCTCCTTCTAGAGGTCGTCACGTACACACGCGCAATTCTCTGTCCGGAGATCTTTTCTACATGGGTGGCCGCAGAGAAACGAGTAATCCTCTGCCAGATGCTTGTCGTTCGTCTTCGGACCTTTGTTGGCCAAACAGGAAAGAAGTAATTCGTGGCCAGACTGTTGCCGTTCGTGTTCCGCCTTCCGCTGGCCAAATGGGAAACGATTACTGCGTGGCCAGATGCTCTTTGTTCGTCATCAGACGTATGTTGGCCATGGAGAAAGCGCGTACTCCGTGGGCAGATGGTTGCTGTTCATCTCGGGACCTAGACTGGCCAAACAGACAACGCGGCCCCCATGGCCAGACGCTTGCAGTTCGTCTTCCGACATCACCTGGCCTTTGGTGTAAATACCTCCGCTGGCCGAACAAACTACAGGTATTCCGTGACCAAATGCATGCCAAATTACATAAGTTCTCTGGCAGTCCAAACTTTGCCAATGGCCAAACAGGCCAAGCATCGGCCAAAAATAAGCCAAAGGGTTACCACGTTTTCTGTGCTGCCTGGGCGGCCACCCCTCACATGATCAACAAGTGAACCGGGCCGCCACGTGCGGAACGGAGGTCGGTGAAGACGCCGGGCGCGGGGTGTGTATGAAAGACGCCGGGCAGCGAGCAACGATCTGTGCGCCGTGTGACGTCATTGTTCCTTGCGCATGCGCATCACGGCTCTCCAGGAGCCACGCGAAACTGCTCAACCTCGGCCAGTGTAGCTCACGCTACAAAACAAAGTACTATTGTGAGAAATTGGAATACGAACAACGGAGCGTATGGCTTTCAGTACAGCGCGCGTCAGGCTTGTCTAGGGCAAAAGAGCGCGCGGCTTAAAGGAGCCATGAAGAGAAAACACAAGTTTGGTTTATTCGAAAGATTGCCTCGGTAGAACCATACTGACACCACTATTAACACAAACTTCGCTCAAATAAGCTACATAATTAGGAAAAAAGGGAATGACCATGCGACCCACCAGCTCATTTCCCTCAACAGAACCTATGATGTCACACGAGAATGCTCTGCGATTGGCGGAGGCCGGCAAAAGCAAACGCAAGTTAGGCAGGGCTTACCAGTTTGCATAGTGAGCTATATGCCCGTTAAACATACTGCGCATTCCTTTTATGACATTAAGAACGGTGGAGTAAACGGTTGAAGTTTCGAATAAACACGCAAGCGTGTGCGCCAATGCGTACGAAACTACCGCCAGCCGAACTCGACATCTCGCCGTCGCCACCGTCGCGCAGACGAATTTTCGGGTTCGAGGCTCTTCGGGGCCAACGAACCGTCCCAGCACGCACGGCCGCGACCTTGCTTGGTATCGTAATCCCTTCACAGGAGGTTGGCCGTCATATCGCCAACCAGCAAAGGTAAAAATAGAAACGAGGTGAGTAAGGAACAGCTAGCAGCGACGAGATAGTGACAGCCGTCGCAGTTTCGGAATGGTGTTGGCTTGCTGCTATTGTTAGGAGCTCGTTTCCAGTTTACAACCACTGAAAACTTCAGTTTGTTCGAGTACTTTACAATGAAATTTCTTTGCTACGTTTTGAAATGCCCATGTAGTACGGGCAAATCGTAGAGGGAGTGCGACATCCGTGCCGGAGAGGAGATCTCCTTTCATGTGCTGCCCAACGACGATCCTCGGCGAAGCAAGTGGCTACATTTTGTGAACTTTGCAAACGGAGGAGAAACAGAGCTAAAGGAAGTACGAGTGTGCTCCTTCATTTCCGAGGAAGTGATTACGACAGGGACCCTTACGTTAGCTCACTCCTGGAACATGCTGGCGCTCGTCGCCGACTTCGTCAAATCGCCGTCAAAGCGCTCTGATCTTGGGAAAAAAAAATGCTGTACACACCGCGCATTGACGCTCGTATCTTTCTGGTCGAAGCAGAGAGCTCGCGCGAACGGCTTTCCATACACGACACCGGCCAACTGGCATAAGCGATACTGCTACTGAAATTGACCTATTATTAACCGTAATAAAAATACGGCACATACGTACCAGTCTGTATTCGTCCGTCGCGACGGGGTCTGATGAGGCAGCGGTGCCGACGGCTGGGCGTTCGTCTGTTGTGGCTATCGCGGAATGGTCGCTTTCCGGTCCATCCGCGTATCCCACAACTCCTGCCGCTCGTGCACTTAGAAGCATTGAGCGTTCAAGTGGTGTGAGGTTATTAAATGCAAGCCCGAGCTTCTCGGCGAGAGTTTTGTTCTTCGGATCAGGCGATTCCATGACTAGGGCTGCGGGTGTACTAGGTTTTACTAGTATTTTTAAAATGGCCGCCGTCTCGGTTTCGGCGCGAGTTCCGGCTCCTGTTTGATTCCCGCGTGTGGGTGCTATATGGAGTCGACATACTAAGTATCTGTTTTATAGACCGGCTCATATGACGCCATTGTTCACGTCACGAAATGTGCAATTTAACGGGAGATTTAAAATTTTGGCTTAAATTGCCTTATTTCTCAGTGAATAAAGCATCATTTTCTTCCGGGAAAGCGCTTAGGGTACTATGAAACACCTAATCTTTCGAATAAAACAAACTTTTGTTTTCTCTTCGCGGTTCCTTTAAGAGCTTGCTAGCGACATCCGCCGATAGATACTGGGCTGGAGATAGCTTGCCATTTCGCGTGCGCGGGTCTCAGACAGGCCCGTGCCGGTCGTCATTTAGCATGGGCCGCCCGCCACGGTGGCTCAGTGGCTAGCTAAGGCGTTGTGCTGCTGAGCACGAGGACACGAGTTAGATTCCCGGCCGCGGCGGCTACTTTTCTCATGGAGGTGAAAAGCAGAAATGGCGGCTTGTACGAGATTTCGGCCCACGTTAAAGATCCCACGTGGTCAAAATTAATTCCGAGCCTCTACTATGGCGCGCCTCATCGCCTGCGTTGCGTTACCGGGTTAAACCCTACAATCAATCATCGTTTAGCATGGACAACTGAAATTTGAAAATGTCCCCATCTCCCCCCCCCCTCCCCGAGGGGCACTTCCGTTCTGGAGTGCCAGCTGGTACCAGCCGTGAGCGGTGACACGGGAGCGAAGTGCGTAATTTGACACGATGCATTATCAGCGCAGGCGGTTACGTAATCGCACAAAAAGCTCGATCTAAATCGCCGTCGTGCATTCTTTCTCCGTGCTTTCATTCCCGCTTGCTATGCGTAAGATTGAGAAAGTTCGAGCAGGCAGTTTTGTGCGGTTATGTGGTAATGCACGCGGTGGTACTGCACCCCGTCAAACAACGCCCCTATCTGGCTTGTCAACGCTCACGGCTGGCACCGTGGAAGGCAAGCGCCCCTCGTGGGTGGTGGCGTCTGAAAATTATAGTGGCCAATGCGAAACGACGACCGGCCCGACCCTGCCCGAGATTCACGCACGCGCAGTAGAGAGCTATCTCTAACCCAGCAAGCCAACAGCCCATGTCGCCAGCACGCTCCGGAGCCGTTCGCTCGCTTGCCGAAGAGTCAAGCCTTGCGCGCAATAGACCCTTTGCAAAATGGCCAAATCGTTGGCGGAAAAGCAGCAAGCCGCTCTGGCAACACTGTGCACCCGCTGCGCCGCCATTAGAAAGAAAGCGGAAAGGCTGCGAGCACAGAGTTTCTATGGAGTAGCTACCGTCCACCGTCCACGTAATTGCATACGCGTCCCGCGAAGTGGTGTTTCCCACTGCAGGATGGGAAAATAACTTTGCCGCCCTTCCTCCGACAGAAGAGCGGCATATTCAGGATTTTTATTCTTCGAGGTCGACCACTGAAAGGTCCTACGAGTATGAGCAATCATACGTCAGCGTGGAGTCCTACGTTACGCCATCGTCAGTGTTGACAAACAGCAGCAAGCAAAGGTAGGATTTGTTGCTAATAAAGAATATCCTTAGCGCTGCCTCCTTGTTTGGTTGTCGAGTTTTAATTGTGTTTAATCGATGCGCCCTTGTCCCGTAGTAGCGGCTGCTGGCTGCTATAAAGGGGCTATGAAGGGTCCGTCTCTGCTGAGCGCTCACTTTGCGTATGTTCAAACTTTCAAAACTATTCGCGAAAATGACCAAAGCATGCATAATGAAACTGATTTTGATGTCTCTGCTCGAGGTCATGTTTGCAATTGACCTCATGTGTACCTGCGGCGCTTAGTTTTTCCGTCGGTGAATGCGGTGCTAATGCGGTAGCGATAGGTCGCACGCGTGCGTCAGCATCGAGCAGAGTCAGTCGACCTTCAGAGGAACTCAGAGGAAGGAACAAACACAGAAGAAATAGGAGAAAAGAAGGGCACGTCTCGAATCGCCCCAGACGAGCCGTTGTACAGCGGGGTAGATAAGCGGAAGCGATTTGACCAGCGTTAATCTTCGAAAGGTAGCGCCAAATACCACTTTAGGAGAGAAATATGACTACGGCGATGGGGCAACACACTCGTGGGGCAACAGACTCGTGAAGCCGTGGGCGAAAACGTGCAACCGCAACGCTAAAGTGTACAAGAAGGAGGGCTACGACCTGCTTCCTTTCTAATGGCGTCGTCGCGTTCACCACCAGTGTTACCACCGCTGAATTATCAGTGTTGTCCGCCTTTTTGCAAAGGGTCTATGTAAGTACTTACATGCCACGCATCCTGGCGACGGGTCGAGTATGCGCAGTTCGAACAAGTTACGAGAGTACGTGACCATCATTGATGTGGAAACACCATCGTTTTTACATCGTGTGTTGAGCGCTCAGCACGAAATAAACAAAAATAATGAATACAGCTGCGTACGCCGTTGTCACTCAGCGCAGCTACGAAGTTGGATAACGCTCGCGTGAGCGGGAGCCGAACGCGGCGGAAAGACACAGCAAAACCCTCGCACGCTGAACGATGGTGCTTCCATACCAAGCAGGGTTGCCGGGTCCTCAGAGTAAAAAGGCGCCGGAAATTTGTCCAAAGGAACCAGAAAAGTCACCACCTATAGCTGAAAGTTTTGTTAGTAGCCAAAAAAAAAACGCCATTTTAAAGCAAAGCTTTTTACCTCTACCCCCCAAGGGTTCTTTCGCGACCGTTGGTGTCACCAGAAAACTCCAGCGAACAAATAAAAGAATTTACCGTCAACGCCGGGAATCGAACCTGGAACTAATAAACTAACAAAGTGAGAGCCCGTTGTCTTACCGATTTAGCTACGAGCCCACGCGAAGACGTGGAAAACAGGTGGTGTACTCACCAAGCACATTTGCTGTTTACCCCCTGCGTTATCGCTGAATGCCACGTGAAAGCTTCACGCGACCACTCACGCCCGTCTAGCGGCCCTGTGCGCACCTTGCTCATGTGCTGAGTTCCCAAAATTAAAGGAAGCTCACACCGATGAATGGCATCTCACTTCTAGTACGCCAATGGGCTAAAGCCTGTGGCCTCCAGTGCTCACGTAAAGAATCACTGCTACTTGTCGTCCGCCCTCGCACCAAACCAAGGAATACATTCAAATATTCCTTGATGGCCAGGCCATCACTCCAAGCCCCTGCATCAAGATCATGGGCCTACTTTTCCAGGGCAACACCAAGAGTGACGTATCTTTTGCAGCGCCTCAAAAACAGCATTAATCCCATCATACACATGATCAGGCGAGTTGCCACCAAGCAGCGAGGCCTAAAGGAATCCGCTACCTTTCGATTAATTGAAGCTTTTGTCCTCTCGAGAGTCACTTACGTCAACCCACTGTCTTCTTGTCGACAAGGAAGACATAGAGATGCTTTATATAATGCTTAGAAAGGCGGTCGAGCAGGCCATTGGTCTTCTCATGAGTGCGTCCACACAGGGGCTGCTTAGCACGGGGCTCCACAACACGGGGGAAGAGCTGATAGAAGGCCGTCTTTCTAACCAGAAGGTCCGACTCAGAACTGCGGTGGGTAACCGCATGCTTCACCAGATTGGCTGGGCGGCCCAGAATGTCACTCCGCTTGTCGTTCTCCCAGACTCTTGGCGACTAAAACTAAAGATGCTCCCTTTGATTACAAATATGAACCCCTCACATGACGAGGGTTCACCGAAAAGCACGGGCTCAAGCGCTAAATACCACCCTCGGTGGGGTTCATGGAGTTATCTACACAGATGCCTCCAAACATCGAGGGCAGCAATACGCCATCATCGTGGCTACCTCCAGAACCAACCTCCTTGCGTGTACCTCGCTTAGGACCCAAGAAATGACGGCAGCAGCAGAGGCAGCCATCACCTTGGCTCTCGCTCAACCAGGAGTGCGTAGTGTAGTCACCGATTCCCAGCAAGCCTACTGGAATTACCAGTCGGGTTAGGTGTCCTGACCTGCACTGCGCGTGCTAAAAAAACTCCCCAAACGGTTCCATTCAGCTCATCTGGACCCCCCTCACGCTTCAATGGAAGGCAACAAATACACCAACCCAACAAGCCTGCGCTTCCACCTCCCGTTCTATTGAGCTGCACGAGGACAATCACCCGCTTGTCACGTTCAGGGAGATAACCCAGCATTATCGCCTTCTGAGACAGACCGTACCTTCGCCTTACCCTGACCTTTCCAGAGAACAACAAACTACCCTACGGCTCATAAAATCCGGGCTCCTTCCCACAGCCTACGCGTCTTCACTTAATGTATCCGAATCGCTACGACGCTGAATGTAAATTTTGCTCAGAAGTAGGAACACTCCGCCCCGTAATCGGGGTGTGCGACTTTAGCCCTGAGCACCCTCCTCTCTTTCTGTCAACTACCCAACAAGAGCAATGGGAGATCCTGCTGTCGAGGCCTTCTCTACCTACCCAGCTTCAGCGGGTGGACAGAACACAGGCTGCGCGGGCTGCGTATGGGCCCCACAAAAGAAGGACTCACTCCCCAGGGCTGCACTCTGGGCCGTTCAGAAATCTGAACAGAAGTATTTCTTCCTCCTCCTGCTCCTTCTCTGCCGCAGATTTCGTGGCCTCCGTCCGCGGCGCAGAGACGGAGAGGTCAGATCATCTAACACCGAGTTGGAGCTTACTTTGATTTTATAAAAAGAGTTTCCACTCTTGTGCTGCACCAATACAACTCAACCAAACACCGTTCATGCATCATGCATTGATTTAACTTTACCAAGAATATCTCTTTGAAGTAATAAATGGTGTTGTTAAGTGCATTACACTCCTCTCTGGTTTTGCTATTTGTAGAGCGATGTGAGTGAATTTAAGTGACGTCGTATGGGTAATCCTTATGGGGGCCGTTTACAGCTTTGCTTTTTCAACCACATTCACGGGGTGGATTGGCGCGATTTTTTTGGCAAGTGTATTTCTCGGTGGTTTTCTGAGAGAAAAAGCCACCAATTCTCGTTAAATCAGCACAATAGATCAACATTTCATTCATTTCCTTCGTACGGGAAAGCAGTGCGTCTTGATCATCTATATCGAAAATGAAAACATCGTGAACAAATCGAAGTTGACCAGAACAAAGTAAATGTCCCGCCTGCATAAAGAGATAAGTTGCTAGCCAATAAAGAACCAATCGCGCAAGTAATCTTTTATTGCTCCTATCCAATCTAAGGATACTGGAGGTTTTTCTATGGCGGCATTTAAAGTCGGCACTGACTCAGCAGGAACAATCGAACAAAACATCGAACATCACTGTGAAACCAATCAGCTACCTTATGTCAGTGATAAATATCGTTGTTCACTTTTTCCGCCATATCTCGCGGCACTTGAAATTCAGCACGAGTGACACCTCTCATGCGTAGTGCAAACTTTATGAGGATTGCAATAAGCAGCTCATGCTCCATTTTATTTCTCAAGTCCGTCTTCGTCAATGTGACGGCCCAAAATACACGTTCCACTTAAGCATATCACAAGGGCAAGACCAGCAGATTCATTGCAGGTGCAGAGATGTCCTGCATGGGATTTGCACCCGACGGATCCTTAAATTTGTCCACCGTGGTCCAGAACTCAATGGCGGGCATGTCCGCGTTGACGCTTTCTACTTGTCGCAGGTATCTGACTTGTTCTTCGATGCGGCGCTCTGAGCAAGAAAACAACTTATTTGGTAGCGTTTTGAGTCCCTGAATAGCATGGCAAGAAAAATAGACTCCATGTCCTTCGTGTCTAGAGTCAGCAGGCTGGAGTCGTTGTGGTGTCGCAAAACGTATGGCTTCAGTGTCCAGCACAGGAGGCGCTTGAAAAGTTTTTGCAATTCTTTGAAAATTCCTAGTGGACATCTTCCCCTTGGAAGAGCTTGTTTATCCTTATCATTTCAACAAGTATCGGTTCGAGAAACAAAAGATACGCTGGGTTTCTCTCATCAGCGTACATTTCCTTTAGAAGGTGGGCGGAGTAGGTTTGAGATGCAAATTCAGGTCTCAAAGGCCGTGCTTGATCCACCGTCGCTTGAGCTGGCTTCATGAGGCAGAAGTGCTCGCAGGAGTTCAAAACCAATTATGTACGTCAGGGTAGGAGGCCACGTTTTGAAGTTTTTGCATATTAAGCATCACTGTCTAATGTAGCCACAAAGTCGCCATGGCGCCAGTCACAATTTTCGGGCGCGAGGAGGCGCTAAAAGGAGCCAATATGGCGAGAAATCGCCAAACCTGGCAACGCTGAACCAAGGTTGGGCACAAACTCTCGTAACGTGTTCGTACTACGCATACGAGGCCCGTCACCAGCCCCCGCGGCATATACCGAAAGCCACGCGCTCCGTTGTTCGTAACTCAATTTATCACGATAGTTCGAATGACGGTTAAAGGAGAGTTGTTACTTGCACGCCTCGCGTTGTGCATAATATAACGGTACATCGGTTTCTATCATACAAATAGCATAGTTCCATTTGAAATTACAGTTTCCTCCCAAAATATATGCCATGCACTAGCGAAGAAGTCATGAGGGGTGAAGACATAAGAATTATAAGGTTCGTTGTTTAAGAAACCATGTGACCTCCACAAGAGCTCATGTACTGACGTAGTGCACAGTACTTCTTCTAAGTTTAAGTATTTTTTAATATGATGACGAGGCTCAATGAAGGGTACAACGGCAACGAGTCCAGGACATACATTTACGTAGAATTACATTAATGTTTAGTAGAATGCGGGGAAAGATTTATGTGATCTTGAGGTCATTTCTGGGCGAATTTCTACACCATGTTTGCAGGATTTATTACGCACCCAGTAAAAATGTTTCTTTATATTTCAAGGATATTTGTCTCCATCATCATTCCATAAAACACTTAAAAAGAGAAACAATTCATTAGAGGACCAGGAAAAGTACTATTTATCGAAATCTGAGTTATCATGGACACTACAATCTCTAAAAGGCTTTTGAATCCCTCATTTTTGTCTATATGTCCTATTTCATAGACGCGTTCAGTTCAAGCTATGGTAGTGTTAAAGGTTCATACGTGGTCCAGACTTCATGACCGAACCAGAACCATCGTCTTGTCAGCCATGATGGCGGCATGCTTTGCTTTGCGTTTCACGTATGAGAAAAATTCGCGCCAATCCACCCCGTGAATGTGGTTGGAACGCAAAGCTGTAAACGGCACCCATACCAATTACCCATGCCACGTCACTTAAATTCACTCACATCGCTCTCCAAACAGCAAAACCAGAGAGAAGTGAAATGCACTTAACCATAACATTTATTACTTCAAAGAGATATTCCTGTTAAGGTTAAATCAATGCATGAAGCATGAACGGTGTTTGGTTGAGTTGTATTCGTGTAGCACAAGAGGGGAAACTTTTTTATAAAATTAAAGTAAGCTCCAACCTGGTGTTAGACGATCTGTCTTCCCCGTCTCTGCGCCGCGGACGGAGGCGACGAGATTTGCGGCAGAGAAAGAGGAGCAGGAAGAAATACTTCTGTTCACATTTCTGAACGGTCCAGAGTGCAGCCCTGGGGAGTGATTCCTTCTTCTGTGGGGCCCATATGCAGTCTGCGCGGCCTGTGTTCTGTCCACCCGCTGAAGCTGGGTAGGTAGAGAGGGCCTGGACAGCAGCATCTCCCATTGCTCTTGTTGGGTAGTTGACGGAAAGAGAGGACGGTGCTCAGGGCTAAAGTCGCACACCCGATTACAGGGCGGAGTGTTCCTACTTCTGAGCAAAACTTACATTCAGCGTCGTAGCGATTCGGATACATTAAGTGAAGAAGTGCAGGCTGTGGGAAGGAGCCCGGTTTGTATGAGCCGTACGGTAGTTTGTTGTTCTCTGGAAAGGTCAGGGTAAGGCGAAGGTATGGTCTGTGTCAGAAGGCGATGATGCTGGGTTATCTCCCTGAACGTGACAAGCGGGTGACTGTCCTCGTGCAGCTCCATAGCACGGGGGGTAAAAGCGCAGGCTTGTTGGCGGCCGTGTTTGGTGCCCTCCATTGAAGCGTGAGCGCGTGTCCAGATGAGCTAAATGTAACCGCTTGGAGAGTTTTTCTAGCACACGGAGTGCAAGTCAGGACACCCAACCCTACTGGTTATTCCAGTAGGCTTGCTGGGAATCGATGACTACCCTCCGAACTCCTAAGTGAGCGAGAGCCAAGGTGATGGCTGCCTCTCTGCTGCCGTCATTTCTTGAGTCCTAAGCGAGGTACACGCAAGGTGGTTGGTTCTGGAGGTAGCCACTATGATGGCGTATTGCTGCCCTCGATGTGTGGAGGCGTCTGTGTAGATAACTGCATGACCCCCACCGAGGGTGGTGTTTAGCGCTTGAGCCAGCGCTTTTCGGTGACCCTCGTCATGTGAGGGGTTCATATTTCTAAGCGAAGGGAGCATCTTTAGTTTTAGTCGCCAAGAGTCTGGGAGTACGTCAACCGGAGTGACATTCTGGGTGGCCCAGCCAATCTGGTGAAGCATGCGGTTACCCGTCGCAGTTCTAAATCGGACCTTCTGGTTAGAATTATGGCCTTCTATCAGCTCTTCCACCGTGTTGTGGAATCCCGTGCTAAGCAGCCTCTGTGTGGACGCACTCATGAGACGACCAATGGCCATGCTCGAGCGCCTTTCTAATCATTATATAAAGCATCTCTGTCTTCCTTGTCGAGAAGAAGTCAGGGGGTTGACGTAAGTAACTCTCTAGAGGACAAAAGCTTCAATTAATCGAAAGGTACCGGATTCCTCTAGGCCTGGCTTCTTGGTGGCAACTCGGCTAATAATGTGTATGATTTGATTAATGCTGTTTTTGAGGCGCTGCAAGGAGACGTCACTCTTGGTGTTAGCCTGGAGATGTAGGCCCAGGATCTTGATGCTGGGGCTTGGAGTGGTGGCCTGGCCATCAAGGAGTATTTGAATGTATTCCTCTGTTTGGGCGTGAGGCATTCAGCGAGAACGCAGGGGGTAAACCCGTAGATGTGCTTAGTGATTACATCACTTGTCTTCCCAGTCTTCGCGTGGCCTCGTAGCTAAATCGGTAAGACAACGGGCTGTCGCTGTGTTAGTTTATTAGTTCCAGGTTCGATTCCCCACGGTGCCAGTGAATTCTTTTATTTGTTCGCTGGAGTTTTCTGGTGACACCAACGGTCGCGAAAGAACCCTTGGGGGTAGAGGTACAAAGCTTTGCTTTAAAATATATATTGACGGACAATAACAGGAGTGCCACTGATTTTTTCCTAGGGGGATAGCTTTCATTACCTTGAATGCATTCTCCACCGACAAGCTGAATGCGTTGTTTTGGGGACAAAAGTAGTGTGTGGTGAAAGTCAGAGGCCACCGCGAGAATTTTCTTATGGGCGAGTCAACATAATCCTCCTGGGAAAAGACGCGCGTTGCTAAGGTGGATCAATTGAACGCCGCGTTGCACTCAGCTGTGTAATTAATACATCTCCCTTCCCCATAGCGCCAGTGATCATCAAGAATACTTGTTAACGTCACCACTCATCAACATCACCACGTTAACGTCATACCAGCAAAGCCAGAAAACTAAGTCTAACATCAAATTGGTTCGCATAAGTGTCAAATTTCCACTGCTTAAGATAACCTAATGTCCATAGTGTGCGGGGGAACACAGACGAGGTACTGGTACCTGTGATCAACCCTATATGTAACCAACCTGCAGATTGCTCGTATCAGCATGTGGTTCATGACGGGCGCTTTCTTTTTGGGGCGCTCTTCCCTGGGTGCCTTCCCAGAACTCTGTAGCATACCTGCGAACCTGCAGCGCCTTGTCATGCGATAGTAATGCTGGTGGGACGCCTTGAAGGGTAGCCTTCGGAAATTCTGGGAATCTGGACGACCTCTGGTTGTAATCGGGCTGGACGCAGGCTGCACAAGGACGGGGTGGCGCCCGCCTCTCTTGAAGGCACGAAACGATGACTGCGCCAGAAACAAGACATCATCATTAATAGGCGCAACTATCTATATCAGTGGTTGTCACCATGCGCGGTTAATTTGAAAACAAATGCGGCGATGATTCACAAAAAATCACGAGGACCTAGTGGAGTTGAGAGTGGACGTGGTTCGTTTGCAAGCATTGTGTTCGCGGCACTGGAAACCCACAACGTGCGGGGTAACATTAAGGCATTATCTTTATTTGGGAGCGGATAGCTTTGGCGATTGCAGCCCGATGGCCCAGCAAGGGCCCGCTATGCTTGGAAGTTAGGATCTGTTGGGAACGGATGCAAGGATCTGGAAAGGGGGAGGGCATGCGAGTAATAATTGCGCTGCTCACAGCATCGCTTGCCGAAATGCCTCAGTCCATATGAGCTAGCTCGAACTGAAATAAAAGTTGCAGAGACATAACTTTAGATCATAAGATGTAAGGCGTGATAGCGATACTTCAACTCCCGCGGAGTGTTGTCAGACGCAGTTGCTCCATTTCCGATCGATGCTTCACCAGCACTAAAGGTCATCGAAAAGAGAAAGACTAGCAACGAGGGTTTTAGTCACCGTGGCCCTGGAGAGACAAAGGCTCTCTGCGCTTCTGTGAATTAAAATGTGAGCGTGAAAGCATGCGGATGCGAGGTGTTGGTAAGTTTAGCGAAGATGCGTCAGTGTCAGTGTATCGAAATATTTATTCTGTGTTGTCTACGCCGGGCTGAACAATTTTGCTTTTTTAGAAGAGAGAGAGAAAGAGCGAGATCTTTGTCCAGGAAGAAATACAGTCAAACCCGATTATAACGAACCCGGATAGAGCGAATTATGCTATATATCGAACAAAGATAAAACTTAGTGCCTTTCCACTCTGTGAAGATGTCCTGCCAAGCTGGACGCAGTCCACGGAGCGCCCGAAACAAAACACGTTTGTCGTAATTTGCGATGGGGCATATTTCCTAGCCCATTAGCTGAATGACCCTCTGACGGATCCAAGCTTTTTTCTTGCAGATAAACATGGAACTGCCTGTGTCCCTCCCGCGTCGTAGGCATTTACTGTTTGAGTAAGGCCCGGTTCAGACTGTTGCCGCAACTGTCGCAATGACTTAAAGAATGACGTTATTTCACGTCTCAGCTAACCGAACTGCGTGACATGGCATTTTTTTAACGTCCATAGATTACGATATAGGGTTTGTGTCGGTAACCTGAACTTAGCCTGACACACAAACCCAATCCGCTCTACCACTAAGGTCCCCGGACAGGTCCCATTGGGCCGTTTAACGTCCGCGTTTAAATCTCGTACCAGCACAACAAACATACTATCCATCAGTACAGGCATGAAACCTATAGCTGCGGGTGCACGCGTCCCCTCGTCCCTACCACTATTTTTAAGTGCGAAACTGCGAACGCATAAATCGCGAACCGGTCATGTACGCGTGCTTAGAAGTGGCATACGCCGTGACGGCGGGTTTAGGTCGTTTTAAGGGGCACCCCTTCGGCAGCCGTTACCTGGGCTTCGCGGGAGCGGCGTCTGTTTATGTCTGCGTAACCGAGTGAGCGAGCGCAGCAGCGACGAAAGAAAGAAAACGGAGAGGAGCGTCTAGCGAAAGTGAAGTGCAGTACGACACGTGCGGCTACCGGGTCATCTCTCTCACTGCCTTTCTTTCACGCATGTTTCATGTGTCGCCACCAAGGAGCGCCCTCCCCCTACACTTTCCGTAGACGCTGTTCCATTCTCCGCTAATCCAAACTTCTTGACGTTTGCGCGGGAGGTTCAAACACGATATGCAACAACATGCTCGCTGCTCCCTTGTGCGAGGCTAATCCGAACAACGTGAAATTTGCGTGGGAGGTTAGAACACGATTTGCAACATGCTGGCCGGCGGCGGCGTTGAGCGGAGTAGCGCACCCCGCCGTACGTTCGCTGATCACGCGAACACTTCCTTACATGCAGTAGAAATGCGCCGTGACCGAAAAAGACTGCAGTTCCTGCTGCGCACAATTTGTAGTAATCGTCAGTGCATTTTTTTCGCCCATCCGTGCTTCACTGTATTTTTCGCAATCATCTGATAGCCGCATACCGCCGTTAGCTGCCGCCTGCGCAACTTTACAAGGGGGCATCGGTGGAGGCGAGAAAGAAAATAGTTGTGAAGGAGGTGCCAACAGTGTGGAAGAGGAGCCCTGGAACGGCGCCGAGTAAATCGATGACACCGGAATGAAAACTGGGGGGGGGGGGGTTAGACATATACTGCTTTGCAGTAAAAGATCAGTTACGAAAATACACGTGAAACATATTCCTTATAACGAAGTTCACATCTGATATATCGAACTCGGCGCGCCTAGAATTGCCGCCAAAATGCATGGTCTCGAGCGGAAATGGAGATGTTGGTTGGCTGCGATGGAGATTTTGAGCCTCCCATAGAGCGACGTGACTTCCGGCACTTTTTGTAACTGTTAACGACGCGACTGACTCACGATTAAACCCTCCCAGTCAGCGAGTCCGGACCAAGATGGAAGCATCGGCGAACTGTTTGAAGATCCCACCAACGTCCCCGATGTTGTGCTGAAATGAACGCCTATCGAGGGTTGCCTGAGTGTTGACGACGACGTTGCCCTCACTTCGAGCCCCTCGGACGCCGACACCGTCACCGATGTCATTGCTGCTGGCGCTGCTGAAGCACCGAAGAGGCGGCGGATGTCGCGAGCGGAAGCCGCCCGATGCTAAATGAAGCGCTTTCGGCAGTCATTGTGCTCCACCAATATTGCTTCGATATTGGAGGACACGGACTGCAATTGATGCAAATGATGTCTCATGTAGAGAATGCTGGGCTAGTTCACGCCACCAAACGAAAGTGAAAACAAGAATCACCGCTTTTTGGGAAAGTAGGTAGTTAGAGGGGAAAGTAGACTTATTTCTTGTAATAAAGATAATTTTCTGTATGGTAATGGGATACTTTATTATGTTCGTTGCTGCATGCGGGGATGGCAGGAGGAGGGGGGTGGGGGTAGGGGTGTCGCGCGTACTGCGAACTCGTAACAAAAAACTCGTTATTGCCGGGTGCGGCTATTTCGAACTATTGGATATATCGAACTAATCGTGACGCATATTGCAGTTCGCTATTAGCGGATTTGGCTGATGTTGTGGTACGAAAATGGGGTAAAGAAATGGCAGGAGAACCAGTCTACGGCACCAGATCCAGCAGCTCCTTCCCCTTGCCCTCTCAATCAGCTTGCGTTGATATTGAGGTAACACGCTGGTCAAAGCTGCCTCTCATGTCTCGAAGAAGTGGAATAGTTATTTGTTTAAGTTGTTGTCCCCTATCCATACCCTTGCACATGGCTAGGTTGCGTGCAAGAGGGTGGATGTTTCTCCTATTTTAGCACAGTTTTACGTTAATGTCTGATGTTCCCACAGAACACCTTACTGCAAATGGATTTTCAGAAACTTGAGTTGGTTTTTCGTTCGCAGAGTTCATGATTCTTCGGAGTTGATACCTCGTTGTAGCAAAGGGAAAGATCGCGTTCCTAGGCAAAGGATGAGGATTCATTGTTAACGTTTTTCGAGGAGGGCAGCGTGGTAGTCGTGGTCTCAAGGAGCACGGTATGTCAGTTCATGTGTCTTTTGGTCAGTGCGTCGTTCCCTTCCACCATTGGGTCCGGGTTTTAGATGCGAAGCATCTCTTGCTCGGGGGGATGTCCCGCGCCCGTGCCCCGTCCGCAGCGCCTCTGATGATGATTGTGGCAGGATGCCCCTAGGGATTGGCCTACCAAAGAATCCATCACGAGAAAGCTTCGCGTTCAACCACCGTCGTCATCTTCCTGTAGGGGAACCGCTGAAGAAGAAGGAGAAGAAGGCAAAGCTGCTAAGAGGAGGGCGTGTACGTCACTCTCAGCCGGTACACCAACGTCAACAAGCTTTACTTCACCAACGCTGACGGAGACTACCGACTACAGACTACAAAGAGCTCCTGCTGCGGTTGTATACTGGTTTGGTTGGGTCTCGTTGGGACTATGGCATTGTTATGTATGGGTTGGTGACTCAAGCAGCATTTCGAATGATTGACCCAGTGCTACGCTTGGATATTCGTCTTGCGTTAGGTGCTTTCCGCACTAGCCCGGCCCAAAGTCTGTTGAACGTAATAAGTGGCGCTTTGAGAACCAGCGGACATACATGGACTTCCTTTATGCTTTTAAACTTTCATCGCTGAAGAACCATCCTTTTAATCCTGTCTTCAAAGATAAATCCAGATCTCCACTGCTTGTAAATCGCCCATTCGTTCCTCGGTCCTTTTCGCTTAGAGTGAGAAAACGAACTTCGGATCTCAGCGTTTCGGTTTTATATGTGTGCAGATCATCCTTTTCAGACATTTTACCTCCTTGGCTAATCCGCTCTCTGTCTTGTGACTTCTCTTTTATGAAACTTGAAGAAATTCGGGTACCACGAACTGCGGTATTGCAGCACTTTCTGTCTCGGCAGCACAGATAGCCATCTGCACAATTTTGCAGTGATGCTTCCAAAATCTCCACTATGGTGTCTTGTGCTGCTCATGGTCCAAATTGTAATGCCAGCAGAACCATGAGCGTACACAGAACCATTTTTTTCAGCAGAAGATTGTGGAATTTTACTGGTTGCACAATACATTCTTCAAAATTTAATTCCCAATTCCATCATCGATACAGATTTCTTGAGTGTTATTCGTGCACTGTCATCCCACAAGCCCAGAAAAACCACATAGTCAACCTCGTTTTCGACACCATTATGCATGTCAATGCACAAAAGCATAAACTGGTCCTGCGCTGAGTCCCACGACACGCTGGGATCACAGGAAACAAGTTGGCAGACGAGATGGCCGCCCCTGCTACACTCAGGAACACTGTATACATAATAACGGTACCCAACACAAGCCTCAAGCCACACATAAGACAGCACTTGCGTAAAACATGGCAAACACACTGAAGTGAAGAGACAGACAACGAACTACATGTAATAAAGCCACGCTTGGGACAACACGCAACTGACTCATACAACAGACACACCGAAGTGGCTTTAGCAAGATTGCGGATAGGCCACACACATGTAACAAACTATCCGTGCGCAGCGGGTGTTCAGAGAGCCTATCCGTAATCCATATACTCAGTCAATGTGAGGCACTTAACACAACGCGACGACAACACTTCCCCCAACTCGACACACAACATATTCCCCAACACCCATCGTACTTTTTAGGACACCAGCGAATGTTTTTGTACAAAACGCGGTTTTAAGTTTCTTACCGACGTTAAATTTTTACATCTCATTTTTTATCATGCATCTTGACAACCTGGCCCTTTAAATAAGTAATCTTTATGGCCTTGTGTTTTACTTGAGGTTTTTTCTATTAAAGGCTTTTTTTACTTCCATTGCACACTTTTGAAATAACTTACCTTTGGCGCTCTTTACCCTCAGCCTGCCTTGGCCTATTAAAATCCCTGCATCGTCATCATCGGCAAAATGTTGTTCAGTGTCAGGCCATAATTATTTGCCAAGATCCGTGGGCTTACTGCCCAATATTCGCGTTCATATCTTTATATGTAAAAAGCGGGGTCTATAAGCATCTCTTTCGAAAGAAAAGACGTGTCCATTATAAAAGCAAGGCTTACTTCAAAATGTTATTTATTATACTCCGTGCACAATGCGTACTCCCCTTTTTCCGAAAGCAAGGTGATCAACGGTTAAAATAAAGAAAAACGGAAGAACACCATGGAGCCTCCTCTAATAGAGATCTTGCCCGAAAGTTTAAATACATTTTCTTGCATCATGTGTATATTCTTTAGAGGGAAACTGTGTACTCAGATAAAAATATATAAGTTAAAATCCACCAGCGAAAATGCTAGAAGTTGTTGCAGAAGCTAATGCCAGTGGATGAAAAGTGACTGGCGACGACAGCTGAAAGATAATCAATTTGATGTTATAAATTTCATTTCTTAGAAAAAGCTGTGTACGGGGTACGACGCTATTAAGAGGGCCTGCCGACGTAAACAATTTGTCGAAAGATTTTCTTTCTGCGACAATAGTTTAAAAACAAACTTCCTTTTCAGGTGCAACATACATTTTTCGGGTATTTGCTGCTTGCTGAAAATAAAGCCCTAAGGTACGACACCTGCGACTTGTTTTTTGCCAGCTCCAACAATTGCTAGTTTTATAGCGAGGGAACAGCTGAAACAATCTGTGTGGCTTGTTCTATTACCAGAGTTATAAACTTTCCTTCTTTGGTTTTTCTATGTTTACAATACTTTGTTATTTCACATCAGTGGACACCGCTAGTGAAATTTTCGGTTCGTTTGGCAAGTTTTGAAAAACGGAGCAATGACAAAGAGCTATAAAAACGAATGCCTGTATTTAAAACTGCAGCTCGCCATAGGAAGTTTGGCTTAGCAACGCATGCGGCAAATTTTATATCCTAAACGTTTTCCGTATAGCGGCACGCATGTCTGTACAATATAAGGCCATGCCTTGAATACTGAATACCATGAATTACACATTTCAAGGTTCAGAACATCTCCTTTCAGATTTTTAATTATGTCTACCGAAGAACTTACGCATCAATATACTTCACAAAGTCATATGAAAGCATGCTCCCAGGCGTGCAAGGCTGCACTATCGAATATATTCTGAACCGGTTATATCCAAATTATTGAGAACTTCAAGGTTCGTTGGAAGTTCAATGTTCAAGATATTTGTACCGCACAAGAAACACGTCGACATATTTACACTCACGCCGAATGTCATTTACAAGCGAAACCGATCATAACGACAACATGTAGCGCTATTCCCCGTTATAATAGTGTCTGTCCTCTAAACTTGTCACCATACTTCGCCTTGTCTTTCTCATCACTAAACTCCTCCTCACTTTTTGTAACTCTTCATGCTCCTAGCTATGCACACTTCCTGTTGGTTTTTCGGCGCTTTCCTTGCTTATCTCTGCTATTATCAATCAATAAATTAACCACTCAAACAAATCAAGTTTATTTGCCATACAGATGGGTACAGGGAAAGGAGCAGCCACAAATAGCTGCACGGAGCAGCTTCACGGGGCGGCTGTCCCATGTGGTTGACAGCAACTGGGTCGAACAGATCAAAAGACACAGCATATATAACAAAAAAAAACTTGAAACACGTGTCAAGTAAACGTAACAAAAAGTGCTTGACGGTCATAGTTAGCAGGGTAACAGATGCAGGAAAATGAACAACAGGTTCATATCACAGGTATTTAAATCAACAAAAATACAACATACATATAACACGCGTCACAAAAATATTCTTTCAATGCCAATTTAGAAAGTTTACCGATCTCAATTCAGTTGAAATATTCCTATACAGCACACAATCGTCCGTGAAAAGCCTCATGGATGCTGTAATGATATCAGTGATATCATTTACATAAAGCAGAAACAACAAAGGCCCCAAGACCGATCCCTGAGGCGCCCCTCACGTTACGGCTGAGGTGTGAGACGCTGCACCATTCATGGTTAGAGGTGCAAGGTTCTCCGCACCGTTTCATTCGTCAAGATCATCATGGGGGGTTCTGGGAACTGCCGTTCGGAAACGTAAGTTAATACTAAAAATCCTCGCCTAAACCCTAATCTAAACTACTTATACTCTCCTCACATTCCCCACGATTAGCGCCCTCAATAATTCTTTCGTTGGGAGGGCAGTAAATTTTTCGCAGAAAAATTTAATACACACCCAGCATTAATCTTCTGTTGTCTTGCGATCTTTGGTTGTCTTCAAGTCGACGTGTTACATTTATTATTTTAACTTCATTGTCTCTACCCAAGTGTTGTCTTTTAAGCTGCGTGAATTCATGCGTACTTCCGGGAACTCTCCATTTCATTCTTCCAAACCGTACGCAGTGTTGCCATGGAGGCACTGCATCCATCGATTTTTAACCAGACCTTACCTTGTCCGGAACAGAACTTGTTGTTTTTTCGAACCTGAGCAGAACCCAAACCGAAATGATGGGTAAATGTGTAAACAGGGACAGAACTGCAATAAAACAAAAATTTTCCGGACAGATCCGTTGTGACCTTCCTAGCCATTCCGCTTGACCGCCGGTTAGCGGTACCATCCCTACCGACTCTACAGGTCATTTTAACCTCCTACGCCCAATTAAACGTCCGATTCATTTTAAGCTGCTTCTATTTGTCAGCTTGTCGTGCTTGCCTAGAGTAAGGCGCCGGAAGTGACACACCAAAAAATAGTACTGAAGGTAAATTGCTACAGTCTCTCCATTGTCTCGCTGCATCAAAAAGCTGCTGGTTTGTAAGCTGGATCCATGGCTTAACCAGACGTTTTAGGCCCAACTTCGCACACTGACGTTTGAACAACTACCGTCTGAAACTCCGAGCACCCGACTTTAGTGAACTGAAAGTCCATAATGCCGGTTCTCACACAGCCAGCCGAAAAAATAAACACATGGCTTTAGTCCACCCTCTGACCAATCAAGAAAGAGTAGAACTTTTCGCAGAAGACCTGGCAAAAGTTACATATCCACAAAGTTCTATTCGTTCTTTGTGTACGCCATTACAAGCCAGCACCTTTGAAATACTATCTTATAGCATATATTTCAGTTTTTTCATTAGCTTAAAGACCCTCATATTACGTGGTTTATAAAAGGAAGCAAAACCCAGAGTTACTGCGAAAGATAGCTCTGGTCGTAATTCATAGAAGTGAATGGGCAGCTGCTGGCTGCATTATAGTGAAGGAGGTTATACTTGCCCCTATTTTTGTGCACAAAGGAAGAACGGCGTAGAAAAACTAACATTGGGGTAACAATGCGACAAGGGAGGTTTATGCGAGTGCATCTGCGGGCGGGGGGTTGACGTGACATACGCAAGAACCACAACGAAGCAAGCAGCGGCTAACGAGAAAGATGGCAATCAAACTTCGGTGTTTAAGCCACCATGCAGATACCAGGGCATATAAGAACGAACCAGTCTAGTTCGTGTGTCTTGAAGGGTCTCGAGTACTGTAATGATGTACACATGTTGCGGGTTACTATCGGCGATGTATATTCAGGTGAGTTCTGAAGAGGGATCGATATGCTACATATTTTGCATGCTACGACGTGACGTTGCGCTATACCATTGTGTTCGACTAGATGTGTTAATAATCCGCTAATGTGGTCACATCATGCAAAATCACGCATGCTATTCGATTAGAAGCTTCGTTCGTACAGTAGCTTTTGTGGTAGAAGCTTTCACGATGCTGGCCGCATGTATTGGTTGAATGAGTGCGTTCTGGTGAAGCTGTATCACGGGATTACCTTACAGATTCAGTAGTAGAAGGCACACGTTTAGCGCAAACTAATGAAGAATCCGTTCATCGATCCATTCATCACATCCATTCCGTCCATACACCCAATCCAATCCAATCCACAGTACTAAGTCCCTACATCCCATTAATCCAGTCCCATCGATCCATATCTGTAGTGTCTTCTTCTCGTTTCGCTTTTACTTTCTGCTCCCCACTTTCTTTCTTCTTGCTAAGTTGTGTTGCCTAGTCATGTTTACGGCTTGGCAAAAATTTTTATGCCCTCACCTTCGGGCCGAATTTCACCCTATAGATCTCTTTCTTTCGATTCTGGAATCAGTAGACTGCCAGTAAACACTAAACCTCGCGCAGCTTCAAAATTCTCCACCTCTAGCGCCTTCCTCAGCGTCATGACAACAAGCGGCCTGATTTCTTTTCGCGCTGCGTTCGAGTCCGTCGGCTTGCATTTTGAAACAGGGTGAGGTTCTTGAGAAGCGCTGTCGGCGGTTAGCTTACTGTAAGGCTCTTTCGCCAGAAAACGCACTTAGAATGCGGAATAGGTAGAACTGCAAACCGCGAATGGCCTTTACGCTAGTTTTATGTGGGTGTTTGGCCGGTTTATGTGAATGTTTCGGTCTATTTTGGTCTTGCCTTAAGTTCGCAACACTCGCTCGATAGGATTCTCGCCCCTGTGTGCCGCGCTCCAATTCAACTAGAAGTTCTGCATAGAAAATACACCTTGAATGGAGATGCGTTTTTCCAACAATGGCGGTTCGTTCTTTTGCACTTTGATAACAAAAATGACCGGTAATATAATTGAATTCTGGCCATTCAGCCCTTACTCTCAATTTCTACGCACTCTGCGCCTAAATGATGCAAAACCCTCAGGATGGGGAGAAGGCGCCCACGTCAACACCATCCACAATGAAGAAAAGTACGGATGGACAACAGCAGTCATCTAACACAACACTGCGTACGCGTTTATTCACTCTAAACGGATTTTATACATGAATACAAAAACTGACGCTCACTTCCTTACTTGCGCCGGTCGATTGTCGAGGCACGCTTTATTTTATCCCCTTACAGAGACGTTTCTCAGTTTTCTCCTCCCCCAAGTAAACCATCCCTGACATACGGAAACTCTACAAACAGTGTTCCTGAACTGCACTCTACTTTATACGTTTACTTTATCCAGGAATGATATCGCGCTGAGCTTACTTCGAAATAGACGATAGCATAAATTCCTTTGCTTTCAATTCTGGAAGCACTAGTAGGATATTTGGCAAATGCTTTGATGTACGGGTGCAACAAAAAGTAAATAGAGCACGGCTTCATGAAATTAGAATTATTTCTATTTTATGTGGCTGCCAGCAATATTAGAGTATGTTGTCCCTATTGTTATTTTAGAATGACTTTCTTAAAAAGTCACTTCGAGGTTGCTGGCTAGGCACATGGCGGAGAAATCCTCTCATAATCTCCAACCGGTGCTACGTTTACTTTTTTGTTTCAACTCTACATGTCTGCATGTGCGTATGTGTCCGTGTCTCCGTTCCACTCATACTCCGTTTCTGATGTGGGTCAGTGCGGGCGGGACCCCCCGCCGCAGTTCATGTTGCTCTGTTCGCGTTAGTGAGGAGCCAGGCGGAAGGGCCCTCCTTGACGAAAAACCGCAATGTGATCGCTCTCCACATCCTCTGCCTTATGCTGCCGAGAGCAGAAACAGTCTACTACTCAGTGCAGTTTTCACAAATAGACCGCATGGTATAGTTTTATGAACTTGTAGTTACAGCAAGAGCCGGTGGTCAGCCACCAAGTTGGGTGGTTCACCAAGACATGCGACAGGGTTCTGTATTCGCTAAAATGCATGAAACCTGCGCTGAATCAAGTTTGGCATTTCATTGCTGCCTGATAACCTGGCGTTGCTAGAGCGTACAACTTGGTGTGAGATACTACTGCTGTTTTAAATGCAGAGCATTTCTTTAACTCACGATGTCACCCGGCGTTGTCGGCGTGCCTCGGCGTCCGCAACAGCCGTTCCAGGTGCGCCCTCTCCCCCACTCCTCCTCTCCCGCATCACGCTACCCTCCTCGCTCTCAACAACAGGTCCGCACCCCTCCCCCTACACTATATAAAAAAATAATACTGTTACGGGGATAAGCAGGCGAGTATGAGGCGAAGTGGGGTTTATTCACAGTAATGGCGGTGGTTCACCGGAGAGCGTGCAGCCAACCTCGATTCCGCCCAAAAGCAGCGCTTCGTTCCCTTCTTCATCGGCCGTGCAGCTGGCGGGGAGGATTTGCCCGTACAGTGAAGCAGTCCTGACATTTTGTGTAACATTTCCCCCTCCGCAGACGAAACCCCCTGGGAGAGTCATTCAGCAGCGCGTGGGTTGTATGTTTTAAGGCGTGCAACATGTACAAGCTGAGTCTTGCTTGCCCGGCGTCCGGTCGCAGTGAGACGGGAAATGACGTAGGTGACATCGCTGACACGATCCACAACAACAAATGGGCCAGTGTAACGGGACAAAAACTTCGTACACAAACCGCGTTTCCTTAATGGTGTCCATAGCAACACCAGATCACCTTTACAAAATGCAATACTGCGGTGGCAAGCGTCGTATCGGTCCTTAGAACGGCGCTGCGAGGACAGTGTACGTAGACGGGCTAATTGGTGGGATTCTTCAGCCAGGCAAAGGGTTTTGGCAATGGATGCCTCGTTGTGCAAGGAAAATGGTAGAATGGTGTCGATAGGCGCCCTAGCTGAGCGGGCGTAGACGAGGTAGAAGGGACTGTAGCCGGTGGTTTTGTGCTGGGCGGTGTTGTAAGCGTAGGTGATGAATGGTAGTATTTCATCCCAGTTTCTATGGTCGGAGGAGATGTACATCGAGATCATGTTGATGAGTGTGCCATTGGTGCGTTCCACCAATCCATTCGTCTGTGGATGGTACGGGGTAGCATGCCGGAACTGCGAAGTACAAAGCCGAAGTAATTCCTCCACAACATCCGCAAAAATTGGCGGCCGCGATCACTGATAAGCACACGAGGGGCGCCGTGTCGAAGAATAAGGGCATGCAGCAGGAATACAGACACAGAGGTTGCTGAAGCAGTTGGAACAGCTGCGGTTTCCGCATAACGCGTCAGATGGTCAAACACAGACGATAATCCAGCGGTTGCCGCCAGGCGTTCGTGGGAAGTGGGCCTACAAGGTCAACCCCAACCTGCTCGAAAGGAGCAGTGAGTGGTTGCACAGGATGAAGCAGACCAGCAGGTATGGCGGCAGGACGCTTGTGACGCTGGCATTCTGTACAGGTGGCGACGTATTTTTCAGTCGTGCACCGCATGTTGGGCCAGTAAAAGCGCTCTTGGGCGCGGTGTAATGTCCTAGCGTAACCAAGGTGTCCAGACATGAAATCATCGTGCATAGCGCGCAGTACGCAAGAGCGCAGACTCTCTGGTACAACCAAAAGAAACCGCGCACCAGATGCTCCGTAGTTTGCCTTGTAAAGCAGGCCGTCCCGAAGAGAAAAGCGATTAGAAGGGGCGGATGCACGAGCACCGGCGAAGAATGGGGCCAGCTTGGGATCGTTCTGTTGCTCTTGTCGAAAGGTTTCAACGTTGGGAAATTCCTCAGATACTGGCGCGAGGTAGTCGTCGTCGAAATTGTCCGCGTCGCACGCAGTCGTTGAAAGTGGTAGCCGGGAAAAGGCAATCAGCGTCGGTGTGACGGCGGGCCGCTTTTGTAGGATATAACGAAGTCGTATTCTTGGAGTCTGAGAGACCAGCGGGCGAGTCGCCCGGATGGATCACGTAGTCCAACCAACCAACACAGAGAATGATGATCCGTGACAATCGTAAAAGGATGTCCGTAAATGTAAGGGCGAAACTTCTGCACAGCGAAGATAACCGCCAAACATTCCTGCTCGGTCACAGTATAGTTTCTTTCTGACTTGCTGAGTGTGCGGCTGACATAGGCGATGACATGTTGGGCCCCATGATGCCTCTGCACGAGTACTGCTCCGAGGCCAATGCTGCTGGCATCCGTATGCACTTCGGTCGAAGCCGATGGGTCGAAGTGGCGAAGTATCGGGCCAGAAGTGAGCAAAAACTTAAGTTGGGAAAATGAGTCCTCGCACTCTGGCGTCTAGTTGAAAGGCACATTCTTGCGCAAAAGATAGGACAGAGGAGCAGCCAGCTCTGCAAATTTAGGCACGAACCGGCGGAAATAGGAGTGTAACATTTTGTGTAACAATACTTACGGGCGCCTGGTTTCGATCCCACGACCCTGCGGGCGGAACGCAAGGTACATGGTGCTCTACCCACTGCGCCACACAAGCCGACACAGAATGGAAGGCTACGAACGCGCCTATATCCTTGACTCATTCAAACTACGTCAAGAAGCTGCTGATACAACGCATTCACTACCTGTGGGCGGAACGCGAGGTAGATGGTGCTCTTCCCACTGCGCCACAAAACCGACACAGAATGAAAGGCTACGAACGCGCCTTATATATTTGACTCATTCAAACTACGTCAAGAAGCTGCTGATACAATGCATTCACTACCACCAACTCCCCCAAACACTAAACGTTAACGCAATACACCCCACCCCCTATGCGACGCATTTACTCGAGTCCCCCTCGCGGGGAGATGGGCCCTTTTTTACTACCTGGCCCATGTATTACTGCATATTACGTATTACCTGCATGCTTGTCATGAAGTGCGTTCATTCGGTATATACCAATACAGGGCTAATTCTCAGTTGGCTTTAGGCCTCCTCCTTCGTTGAAGGAAGGGGTCCTTGGCCTAGATTAAGGAATTCATTTTTTGCTTACCCCAGAGCATTAACTTAGGTAGCTGCCCACTAGTAGCTTTCCCCAGCTTAACCTTCTGCGACCACTGCCCCCAATTTTAGTCATACCTTCTTCACCACTTGAAAAATAAGTGTGTCATAGTTATTTTCGCATGGTGGAGTGCGGGCTTAAAATAGTTTGTGTCATAAATCCATGGCTGTGTTTAGCGCAAAGGAGACAAAAAATTCCCCCGCATTTCCCCGAGGGGGAGAATGTGAAAGTGCGAATGCACGGTTGTCGGCCCGCTTGCGGCGCTTGCGCTCGGCCCCCGCAGCCCACCGCCTCGCCGCCTTCTCTTCCATCTCTTCCATCGGGTTTGTAGTATCACGTGTACACCACGCAGTTATCAAGCCGCTATAAACGCCGCTGAGTCGCCAACGCACGCCGCTGACGACGTAGTTTGAATGCGTTAAAGATATAAGGCGCGTCACTAACACTGATATCAGCGTCGCGTCCGTGGCTTGGTCGGTAGAGCTTCGCGCTGCGGCCGTAAAGTCCTCGGATCGAAACCTGGCGCCGGATGCTGTTTCTTTTTTAAATATAGAGGAGCACTGCGGACGCCGCCGCCGCCGCCGCCGCCGGCGGCGGATGGTTTGGGGTCGCTTATAAAGTGCATTCGGCTTTAAGTTTGTGGAACGGTGGGTGGAAAAAAGACACGGCTGGGAGTGGCCCATCTGTGGACAGGGAATGACGCAAGAGAAGAAAATGAAGAGTGGGTGGACTGGCTCAGGAAGGACATAAGCAATTCAAAGAATCCTGCGTGGTGATATTAGTAAGAGACTTAAATGCCCACATAGAGGCCTATACGTACTATAAGGGTGCCCTAGTTCTAGACATGTGCAAAGACAGCAGCTGGTGATAGTTAACCGGGAGCATAAATGCGACGGGTAGATAACGTGGCAATGCGGCAATAGACATTCTTGCATGGACTACGGCCTGGTTTCAGAGCACACGTACGAGCGGTTCAACCAAACGACGATAGATGAAGAAGGAGAAAGCAGCCTGGGGGCGACCATAGGCGTATAAGCCTGAAATTTGACATTGGAAGGGCTAGGCAGAAAACAACGGAGGTTGGGCTTCCGAAATTAAGCAATAAACAGATAGCACACGTCGTCAATAGCATCTAAAGAGAATTATACGCCCAGCCCACGAAAGTGTGGGAATTTGAGGAGGTTGTGAATTGTATGCAAAAAGAAATAAACAAAGGAAGGAAAAAAAAACCACTGGAGGGGTAAAAGAAAACCACGGAGCTGGTCGGACAAGGAAATTAAACTGGCTATTAAACAACGACAACGGGCTGCTAGATTGCACAAAAAGGCAAAAATAAATGTGATATAAGGATGAAGAGGTACAGTTACGGTGGAGCCGGTACCGAGAAAAGAAATTAGAGGTGCAAGAACTACTACAAGCAAAAATTAAGTGTGAGTGAAAGATGGTTATCAGCTATGCGTAAGAAGGATAACAGTGCCCCCCCCCCCCCCCAAAAAAAAAAAATTCTGGAATCATTAAAAAGCATTGGGAATGACGGCGAAAGAGTTGCAGACCTCCGATCTCCGATACAGGACGGTGCCGGTAACGTTCTCCTGGGGACAGTGCATTAAGGTAGCTACATAAGTCATTGCAAATACTTTTAATAGGAGCGCGACAATAGGAGCGCGACAGATCATAATTTAATATCGAATTTTTGGACTGGAAAAGGCAGAACGCAATGTTCCCAAAAATACGGCAGCAGGACCGGATGGAATCCCAATAGAGATTATTAGCCAGTTGGGACAAGTGGGAAAGGCGCACTTGTATACAGCCATCGAGTGCGCTATAAAATCTGGGAGTATTCCAATGCAATGGCGCGAAAGCAGAATGAGTTTCATCTATAAAGGCGAGGGAGAGAAGGACAAGGCAAGCTCATACAGGCCGATTACAGTCACGTCAGTACTCTATAGATTACCTATACAAGCAATCAAATCAGAGTTGAAGTAGGTGGAAAGTAGCAGTATTGTCGGGTAACTGCAAAATGAATTTCGGCCAGGTCGGTGCTCAGAAGACAATATTTTCATATTAACCCACACCACGAAAAATGTCGGCCGCACAGGGCAGACCAACATGGCTAATTTTTCTGACCATAAAGGAAGCCATCACAACGTAGATAACGGATTCTTGTCGCCTATACTAGAAGAAACGGGATTGAGTCAGAATTTGTAGGGATGCTCAGGACAATCTATGAGGATAACAAGGCGCATATTACATGGGAAGGGCGTACGGGCACACATTCGAAGAGGTTTAAAACGGGGCTGCCCCCTTTCGCCATTGCTGTTCACACTTTACATTAGCGGAATGGAAATACGCTTGGAGGACAGTCAATTAGGCTTTGACTTGTCGTACCGAAGCAACGGAGAGTTGGTGGAGCATCGAATCCCGGGATTGATGTGCGCGGACGATATAGTGTAGCTGGCAGATAATGCGGAAGACCTACAAAAACTGGCCGACATTTGCGGTGATGAGGCAACGTACCTAGGCCTACATTTTAACCCACAGAAATCTGGAGTCATAGTTTTAAACGAGGAAGCTCATAGAGCGCCCCTAAGGATTCAACAGGAATCCATACCATTGATAAATTAGTACAAATACTTGGGGATCTGGCTTAATGAAGGAAAAGGCTACCTGAATGCCCATGAAGACCACCTCAAACTGGGAGACGAAACGCATCGTAGTGAAATATAGAGCTCTTTCGGGATTACAATAAGTGCGAGGTAGTACGAGACATTTACAAATGGGTTAATGGTGCCGAAGCCCACGTGCCCTAATGCCGTATTATGCTTAAAGTCAGATATCATGTCGGGAGTGAAGGTTAACCAAAAGGCAGTCGGCAGATTAGTATTGGAGCTCACAGTAAGAATACGAATTAGTCGATACAAGGCGATATAAGTTAGGCTTTATTTGAGGCGAGGAAGCGCAAAGTAAAATACGTTTTCAGGAGCGGCTAGTAGACATTTAAATGAGAAGTGGGCAGCCAGAGTACACAGGTACCTGTACCTTAAATGTGTGGACACCCAATGGTGGAAGAGGACACGAAGCTGGCGACTAAATATAACTTGATCGCGGCAAATAAACAAGGGGGGCAGTTAAAAAGCAAGTGGAGGAAAACACAGACGCTCATGTGGGTGGAAAGGATGGAAAAGAAGGGATCACTGGTAATCTTATAAAGTATGCAAACAAAAGATCCCGAAAGAGAACTTTTGTGACAACAATAAAGGTAATGCGTTACTCTTTGAGGCTCGGGATGGCGGCTTGAGAACGCGAACTTACATGAGCAAATATTCGCCCCAGGATGAGACATGTGTGGGATGTGGCAGGGATAAGGAAACAATCGACCACGTAGTAAATAGAATGCCAAAATATTCAGCCAGATAGAATTGGAGGAAAGTCCTACTTCCTGAGGCACTGCGCCTCGCAGTTGATGGAAGCTTTAACTGGTCACCAGTAGGTATTACTAAGCCGCGGCTAGAGTATTGGTGGACAAAAAACAGGGAACAAGTGGATAAAGTGTCATCCCAGCCAGGGCTAGCGGAAGACGGAATTAAAAGGAAATAAGAGTTGAGGGTTAACTAAATTTACATTCCTAAAATAGGCTAGATGGCGCATGCCGTCACCCGGATTCAAAAGGGAGGCCATCAATCACAATCATCATCATATTCTTCGAGCCGTAGGGGGTGCGCGATCGCAACGCACTAGTTGCGCAGGGTACTGCGCTGATGCCGCGGAGGCCGAACGCCGGCGCTCGTGGGATTTAACAGATCTTGTATTGATATGTCAATTGCCCATGCCGCGCAGTTTGATCGTGGAGATCGGATATTGTTCCAAGGCTTTTTTGCTCGCGGTAACAAAGCATCGTTCATCAACACTGTGTCGGTGTCTTGTTTCCTCGTAGAAGGAAATTAAAATTCAATCAATTTGCACTCTGGGCTTGACAACAAAGTTCAATGTCTTCAGAAGTGTATCACTACCTTTCAATAATCACTACCTTTTCATAGGCGCGGTTATGTTAAATCATTTCTAAATCGTATAAACAAGCTTACTACGTTCATAAAGAAATAGAAGCGTGGTTACGATGTTAAAACCTGACACTGGAAAACATATATACAGGCTTCTAAGCACAGTCCTAAAATTTTTATACATACATGGATGTCGTAGTGCTAAAGCTAGATAGACGGGGATGCACATGGACTCAAGAAAATTAGCTGCGCATGCATGCACACAATTGAATGCGTATAGATAGGATAAATACTAGAAATAAGGTTTAATCAGCGTGAATACAAATGCATAAGTAAATTATTAAGAGAATCAGGTCAACACACTGAGAACTAGAAACAGGCGATAAAATAAATTACTACAAACAAAATTGAATAAGTGGTAGAGCGGAAATTAATAGATAAGCAACGTATAATTCATATGTGCGATAATAGCCACATATCATATAAACACTAGTAAACACAGAAAAAACATTATCAAGTAAGAAGTCATTAAAGCCATCAACTCTACAGCGATCTCGAATGTCTGCCGGTATATTAAATTTCGAGTGCTGCGCTTGTCACGGCAGTTGTGATAACAAATAGCAAGTGCACTAAATAACATTTCATCGCGAGGAAATCTGTATTTCTACATACTAGGGCCTGTCATGATTTTTCTCGCTGACCTGTCGAACTTGTTCTTGACATTAAGTATTTAGGGTTTGCAGATCGGTGAAACTTGATCTTGGAGACTACATGTAGAAACAGCGTGCAAAGCGTTTGAGAATGGATGTGTTCATTTGTATGTGCTGCACTCAGTTTGCAGTTTTACAGTAAAAAAGATCGTTTATGAATGCCTAGGTGATTCTATCAGTACATGAGTATTTATGTCCGTGCATATTCCTACAAATTAAAAACTCTTAGTATCGTTATGCACAAATAGCACCACAACATTATAAACTGCTCTAGACATCATGGAGGCCGAACAGAAATTGTTCGGAAAAAGTGAGATATTCTTCACGTCAAAAACAACTAATATTTGATGTCTTGTTAAGAAATTTCTTGTATAGCCATTTTATCATTGATATAAACAAACACGGTGCCACCGTCAAACTGAACCCTGTTTGTCTGCCTCACGCCAACCAGCTACCCTGGTTTTAATACGTTCCTTTTTGAAGGCATGAATCCGCGAATCGCCTACTGATTAGATAATGGTTTCAGGCTGTGTATAAATTATCTATTGATTTCGTTTTATTTGGTTTGTAGTTTTTGACCCTACCCAAAAAGCATGTTAATCTTTGTGCGGTTAGAGGGTTTCACAGCATGCAATGCAGTGTGTTTTTTTTCCTTCTTTGGTCATTTTTTTTTCTTGCTTTTATGCCCTTCTTGCATATTTTTTTCTTTCTTCGTAGTTTTATTTTATTTAGATTTGTTTTTATTTCCTACGCTTTGTTCGGTTTCGGCTTAGTGTATTTTGCCGAGACTGCCCAGCCCGCACCACGCCTCTCTGACATGTGCATGCGGCCTTGGTATTCCGATGTGAAAAAAGAATTTTTATTATTTTTATTATTCTAGGATCATCTTCTGCATTAACGCTACTACGATTAATCTCCAAGCAGAATCAGGCGGATTTTCTTTACCTGTTTAAAATTATCCACGGCTCAGTGTCTTGTGTAGTGCGGCTACAACATGTTCCACTCTATGTGCCGCAAAAATTGAGCAGAGAAGCACAATGTTTTTCATATTGCGAAGTGCATGCGTGGCTTGTGCCCTGTGTTCCGAATGCAGTATTTGTACAGCCATACTCTGAATACTTAAATATATTTAATAATTCCCCGACTCTCTTTAGTAAACATGACCGTGAGCTTGATCATTCCATAACTTTGCGCTTTTTCATTCTTGTCTCATGATGCATGACTGACTTTTATGCTGCTATTTCGGCGTGAAGCTCTAGCAACGCAAACCTATGTCCTTTATATTTTTTATTTTCTCTACCTTTCAATGTATACATTCCTTTTATGCTGTTTATCTCGAGTGGAAGCCATCTAAGATCACTTTTTATACGACTTACACCATTCCATCTGCATATTTCTCTTGCCACTATGTGTGCATGCGCAACAACCATTTGCGTGCACTTGCCCTATGCTCGAGGCACTACAATTTGTAATATCTAGATATATATATATATATATATATATATATAATATATATAATAATATCTATATATATAGCGAATCAGAAAATGGGACATGAGGGGCTCGGTGAATAAGAACGACGATAAGGGTGGCAGTCAAGAAAACCTCGGAAAGCAAAGGGGAAGTTGTGGTGGGTCATAGAAACAGATGAAGAATTTTTTGAGCCAGAAAGAAATGTGTTGAAAAAATGCCCGCGGGGTGGGATCCGAACCCACGACCTCCAGAATACCGGTCTGGTGCGATAACCACTACGCTAACGGCGGGGCTGTTTCCCCACCACTTTCTCGGGTATTTATGTTAAGGTATTTTTGTTTACTGCACTTGGGGGTGTAGCCAGCGCCACTCGAACAACTCGGGGTGAAGGGGACCTTCTTTTTAACCCCAGGGAAGTGACTCCAATGTCTACGACCTTTCGGAGAGTGGTCGACCAGCGTTGAACCCTCTTAAGCTACCTTTGGCACCAACACTGCCAGAACAGAGGCCCTTGCTAAGCATGTAGCGAATCAGAAATGGGAAATGAGGGGCTCGGTGAAATAAGACAGAAGATAAGGGTTGCCAGTCAAGAAAACCTCGGTAAGCAAAGGGGAAGTTGTTGTGGGTAATAGAAACAGATGAAGAATTTTTTGGGTCAGAAAGAAAGTGGTGAAAAAATGCCCGCCAGGTGGGATCCGAACCCACGACCTCCAGAATACTGGTCTGGTGCGATAACCACTACGCTACCGGTAGGGCTGTTTCCCCACAACTTTCTCGGGTATTTATGTTAAGGTATTTTTGTTTCCTGCACTTGGGGGTGGTAGCCAGCGCCACTCGGACAACTCGGGATGAAGGGGACCTTCTTTTTTACCCCAGGGCCGTGACTCGCCTGTCTACGACATGCCGAGAGTGGTCGACCAGCGTTGAACCCTCTTAAGCTACCTTTGGCACCAACACTGCCAGAACAGAGGCCCTTGCTAAGCATGTAGCGAATCAGAAATGGGAAATGAGGGGCTCGGTGAAATAAGACAGAAGATAAGGGTTGCCAGTCAAGAAAACCTCGGAAAGCAAAGGGGAAGTTGTGGTGGGTAATAGAAACAGATGAAGAATTTTTTGGGTCAGAAAGAAAGTGGTGAAAAAATGCCCGCCAGGTGGGATCCGAACCCACGACCTCCAGAATACCGGTCTGGTGCGATAACCACTACGCTAGCGGCGGGGCTGTTTCCCCACAACTTTCTCGGGTATTTAGTTAAGGTATTTTTGTTTCCTGCACTTCGGGGTGGTAGCCAGCGCCACTCGGACAACTCGGGATGAAGGGGACCTTCTTTTTAACCCCAGGGCCGTGACTCGCCTGTCTACGACATGCCGAGAGTGGTCGACCAGCGTTGAACCCTCGCAAGCTACCTTTGGCACCAACACTGCCAGAACAGAGGCCCTTGCTAAGCATGTAGCGAATCAGAAATGGGAAATGAGGGGCTCGGTGAAATAAGACAGAAGATAAGGTTGCCAGTCAAGAAAACCTCGGAAAGCAAAGGGGAAGTTGTGGTGGGTATAGAAACAGATGAAGAATTTTTTGGGTCAGAAAGAAAGTGGTGAAAAATGCCCGCCAGGTGGGATCCGAACCCACGACCTCCAGAATACCGGTCTGGTGCGATAACCACTACGCTACCGGTAGGGCTGTTTCCCCACAACTTTCTCGGGTATTTATGTTAAGGTATTTTTGTTTCCTGCACTTGGCGGTGGTAGCCAGCGCCACTCGGACAACTCGGGATGAAGGGGACCTTCTTTTTAACCCCAGGGCCGTGACTCGCCTGTCTACGACATGCTGAGAGTGGTCGACCAGCGTTGAACCCTCGCAAGCTACTTTTGACACCAAGACTGCCACCCCCAAGTGCAGGAAACAAAATTACCTTAACATAAATGCCCGAGAAAGTGGTGGGGAAACAGCCCCGCCGGTAGCGTAGTGGTTATCGCACCAGACCGGTATTCTGGAGGTCGTGGGTTCGGATCGCACCCGGCGGGCATTTTTTCATCACTTTCTTTCTGACTCAAAAAATTCTTCATCTGTTTATATTACCCACCACAACTTCTGCTTTGCTTTCCGAGGTTTTCTTGACTACCAACCCTTATCTTCTCTCTCTCTCTCTCTCTCTCTATATATATATATATATATATATATATATAATATATATATAGTCTGGAAAGATAAAAACTCACACAGAGCGCGAAAACATAAGGTTAGTAGAGACAGAGACACACGAGAAAGACGTAGATATAGAAATAAGTTTATTGACGTTTCAGGAATTCTCTTCCTGAAACGTCAGTCAACTCATTTCTATTTTCGACGTCTTTCTCGTGTGTCTCTGCCTCTACTAAGCCCTATATATATATATATATATATATATATATATATATATAATATATATATATATATATATATATATATATATATATATATATATATATATATATATAATATATGCCGGCAGTCTACAACGCCAAAGAAGCATAGGGGAATGGTTAGACAATTTATTATTGTTAGTGACGTAACATTATTTCTTTTTTTATTAATTACGTGAGAAAGAACGAAAAACACGCGCCCAGAGTGAGGACCGAACCAGGCCTTTCGATTAGATCTCGATGCCTTACCAATTCGGCTATCTGGGCGACTGTGTTCTCCGTCACTTTCAGGGGTATTTATATTTGCTACATCTGTATCTGACGCTTGAGGGTGGTAGCCAGCGCCACTCAGACTACACGGGGAGAAGGGGACCTTCTTTTGAACCCCCGGGGGTTGAAATGCGAATGAGAATAGGAAGAATAGGAGAATAGGAGAACAGGAGAATATATATAGCGAATGAGAATCGGAAATGAGGGTCTCGTAGAATAACACAGAAAATAAGGGTTTGGCAGTCAGGAAAACCTCGGAAACAAAGGGGAGGTTGCGGTAGGTCATATAAACAGATAAAGAATTTGGAAAGAAAGAAAGAAAGCGGAGAAAAAATGCTCGCCAGGTGGGATCCTCCCCTTTACTTTCCGAGGTTTTCTTGACTGCCAACCCTCATTTTCTATATATATATATATATATATATATATATATATATATATATATATTATATTATATATATATATATATATATATATATATATATATATTCCACGTGCGCCAGCACAAAAGCAGTTCCTGGCCACACTAACAAACATTGATTAATATTATTCATTTTATTAATATTGTATAATTATATTATTATTATTATTATTATTATTATTATTATTATTATTGTTCTTAATATTATTATTATTATTCCTGCTCCTGCCATTGTTTTTTTGCTATTTTTCTGTCAAACTTGTTGCTATGTTTGTTGTCTGTCTCGACAAGATAGGACATCGCAAACGCATTGCTCGTTTTACGGTAATACTTTAGTGCAGTGTAAGTTTTCAAAAATCAAAACACTCGTTTTATATGTACACGCTGTCTCTATCATGTGCACTATGTATTTTGTTGTATATTTTCTTTTCTCAAGTGCCTTGAACATTTCGCTGTCCGAATGCCATAGCTTGCAACACTATTTTTTTGCAACCATAGCTTGCAACACTATTTGTTTTTCTGAATTTCTATAAGTATTTTTACTTTATTGTTTCTGTCCTATCGAGGATTGTGTGTGTTATGCCGTGATGTTTTACGTTTCTTTTATTAATGTTTTGTATATGGTGTGCCAGCACCAAGACCTTACCTTAGAGTTGTTCCTGGGCACCGAAAATAAAGGCTCATTGATTGTTATTATTATTATTATTATTATTATTATTATTATTATTATTATTATTATTATTATTCAACTGCCAGATGGTCACGACGAACGCCTATCGTTTAATAATATGTCTAATTTTAGTACACTTATGTTCGATGAAAAACTTGTCAATGATAGCCTTAAACGGATGAAACCGTCATTTTCCTGTGGTGCAGACGGAATTCCAGCAGCCCTCATGAAGGTTTACGGCAACATTTTTGTGCCTGTCTTAACTTCCATTTATAATAACTGTTTACTTTTCGGCAAATTTCCTCGTGCATGGAAGATTGCTCGAATTTTTCCAATATTTAAGTCTGGTGATAAGTCAGCCGTTACCAACTATCGCCCAATCTCACTCCTTTGTGTCGCCTCAAAACTCTTTGAGTCAGCTCTGCACAACGTTCTTGCTGCCTGCGTCAAGAACGTTCTGATACCAAATCAGCACGGCTTTTTCTCGGGTCGATCGACGGTTACAAATCTTGCAAGCTTCATGACTCAGGCTTCGGCTGCAGTTTGTGAAAACGGCCAGTTGGATGTTATCTATTTTGACCTCAGTAAGGCGTTTGATGTAGTGAACCATAAATTATTAATTAACAAGCTTACTATGTCTGGTGTTAATGCAAGCCTTGTTGCCTTGTTGTCCAACTATCTCCTTGACCGGTCCTTTTATGTAGATGTTAGCTACAAAAAGTCTAGTGTTTACCCTGTAACGAGTGGTGTACCCCAGGGTTCCGTGCTGGGTCCATTATTGTTTTCTGTCTTTATCAATGATGTTTCAACAGTGTTAACAAAATCTTCATTTCTTCTCTATGCTGATGATGTAAAACTATTTAGGCACATTACCAGTTTTCAGGACTGCTGTGCCTTGCAGAGGGATGTGTCGGAATTTTCGGTCTGGTGCAGCAAAAACTGTCTAATTTTAAATCCAGCTAAAACAAAGGTTGTCACGTACAGCCGGAAAACCCATCGTCTACTGTTTTCTTACAGTATAGAGGGAGCTCCTTTGCAAAGGGTTGAGGAGATTAGGGACCTCGGAGTTCTTTTCGACAGTACCCTCTCTTTTTCTTCTCATATTAGGCTCATCACCCGGCGAGCGCTCCGAAGTCTTGGAAATGTGTGTCGGATTACAAAGGAATTCTCTTCTCCAGATCCATTTCTAATGCTATACAATGCAATATGTATCCCCCAGTTAGAATATGCTTCTGTTGCCTGGAACGGCATCTCCAAATCTAGTAGTGAATTAATAGAACGTGTGCAGAAGAAGTTTTTATCCATATTTAAGCACCGTCATCACAATCACAGTCCGGGTCCTGATTCTGACTTACCCATAGTTCCTTCCATTCCTTCGTTGACCTGCAGACGTATGCGTGCAGACCTTACATTTCTTCACAAAGTTGTTCATGGTGACCTTTCTTGCGCGGACCTGCTTAACTGTTTAGAGTTTAGTGTACCACAAAGGCCCACCAGGTCGCATCGCCCTTTCTTGACCGCTGCGCGCAACTCCAATCATTCTCCAGTGCGCAGAATACAGAATTGCTACAACCGCTTCTCTGAACGCCTTGACATCTTTCAAAGCTCCTTTACAATTTACCGTACTGCGCTGTTGAACACAGTATGTTAAACATCTATGAATCTCTGTGTTCGTTTTTCTTTTTCTTTTTTTATTGCTGAAATTTGGTTTCTCTGCGGTTCTGTTAAACCAATATAGTTGCCTGTTTTTGAAACTGTTTACTTATCATGCTTGTCTTATCATTTGTTCTAAATCTTGTCATTGTTTTGTCGTCTTACTGTCAAACTTTGTTCTCTGCTTGTTGTGTATTCATTACAATAAGCTGAGCCACAAAGGCATCTTCTTTTTTTCTTTTTTTTACCTGTACCCAGGCTCCGCCTGTGCTTATTTTTGTAATTTTCGCTACTTCAATATATGTGTGTCTTGTCGCTTGTTTGTTTCTTGCAATATGTTTCTTGTATTTTGTTTTCATATAACTATCCGTGCGCCAGCACTCAGGCCTTTTTCTGGCTGTTCCTGGCACGTAAATAAACATGATTGATTGATTGATTGATGATTGATTGATTTATTAGTATTATTATCATATAACTATCATATAACTATCCTTTGGTGCGCCAGCACTCAGGCCTCTGGCTGTTCCCGGGCACGTAAATAAACATGATTGATTGATTGATTGATTGATTGATTATTATTATTATTATATCGTAATGATCGTGCCTTAAGGGGATGCAAACAAAAGGGGGGGGGTACTTCTCGCAGTTAAGAAATCTCTCCCGTGTGTGCTACGTAGCGATATTGAAAACGCAGGTGAGTCTTTATGGGTCGAAATTCATATCTCTAAAACTGAAAAACTTCTAGTTGGTGTTTTTTACGTTCCTCCTGATGTAGTTCCTGACGCGTTCAATAAGTTAGTCTCCTCCATTGAACAGGTGCTCACTACTCATTGCGACCTCAAGGTCCTCCTCCTTGGAGATTTTAACGCTCCTGGCGTTCAGTGGAGCCACCTCACCTGTTCCCACTACAACCACCACTTTCAACAGAAGGGTAATAGGTTACTAGATTTTTCGTCTTTCACTTCCATGGCACAGCGTAATCACATAAAAAACTGCAGTGGAAACATTCTGGACCTGTGCTTTTCAAACTTCGATGGCGTTATGTGTCGCGCTCTGATTGTGCTTTAGTAATACCCGACAAATATCATCCTCCTCTTTCTATTTCCTGTTGCCTTCCTACAATGCTCCACCGTTCTGTAATTTCAAGCAATGCGCAACCTCGCTACGCTTTCGCCCGGGGAGATTACGTTGGGCTGTATGGCTACTTTTCTGCTGCCCCTTGGTCAACAGTCATTGACCACTCTGATGTCAATGAACAAGTTGACCGTTTTACTGAGATTGTGCTTTTGGGTATGAAGAAATACATCCCGCAATATTTACCAAAGAAGTTCAGGTTCCCACACTGGTTTTCTTCTGAATTGCGGGATGCCCTGAAACTCAAAGAACGTGCGCACAGAAAGATGAAGCGGCTTGGGGCGAATCAGTTCGCTCAGGAGTTCCGGCGCCTACGTGCCCTATGCAAATATTGCACAAGCGTGATCATGCTTTGTACCTGGCGTCAGTTGAAGCTAAAGCAAACTCATCAGCCGGGTGCCTTCTGGGAATACATTCATTCTAGATCTAGTATAACGAAAGATCTATTCGTCTTTGGATTCCAACGGCGATGAGGTTGCAGATGCGGCGACTGCTTTGATCGTCAGTTTTTCTTCTTTGTTTGGGCTTAGCGGTGGTAGTGATGACGGCAGCGTCTCTTGTCACCAGGACGGTAACTCCGCTTGTTTCCAATTATATGAGAACATCGTGCGGACCAGCATCAAGTGGCTAAAGCCTTCGTTGTCTTCTGGGCCAGATGGTATTACTGCTGCAATTCTAAAAACGTATGCAAATATATTCGTTCCTGTGTTCACCTCAATATTTATAGCTGTCTCCGGTCTGGCACGTACCCTCGCTCATGGAAAATTTCTCGGTATTTCCCTGTTCTCAAGTCAGGCCCAAAAACTGACCCCATGAACTATAGGCCAGTGTCGCTCCTTTGTTCTGCCTCTAAAATATCGCGTTATCTCTTCATGCGGTCTTGTCTTTCTCACTTAAACACGTCCTCATTCCTAATAAACATGGCTTCATGCGTGGTCGCTCAACTTCCACAAACCTCGCATGCTTCATGGAGCAGGCTGTCCCAGCAGTCGTTGGTAGAAGCCAGCTTGATGCGGTTGTTGTACTGTGACATGAGCAAGGCCTTTGATGTAGTCAACCACTCGTTATTGCTTACCAAGCTCATTCTGTTAGATGTTCACGCTTCTTTAGTGGGTCTTATACGTGCTATCTCCAGGAGGCGATATTGCTATGGAAGTGTTTAACGGTCAAACATCATTTAGATACAAAGCAACAAGTGGTGTACCCCAGGGCTCCGTTCTGGGCCCCCTTCTTTTTATCCATTTTCATTAAACGATGTTGCTTCTGCCATTCAAAATTCACCTTTTTTTGTTGTATGCTGATATGAAAATCTTCAGAGAAGTGCGTAATGTTCAGGACTGTAATTCTCTTCAGGCTGATATCGTGTCATTTCCATCGTTGGTGCACCAAAAATGACTTAATTTTGAACCCCTCAAAAACTAAAGTTGTTTTCCTATAGTAGGAAAACTTCAACAGCTGCAATACTCCTATAAAATAGTAAGCACTGCACTGCCGAGGGTGACCGAAATTCGGGACTTGGGAGTACTATTTGATTCTTCTCTGACTTTCTCTTCCCACGTTACACAAATTACCGGACGCTCTCTTCGATGTCTGGGTGCTGTTTGGCAGGTATTCTAGAGAGTTTAAAAGTCCTCTTCCTTTCTTAAAGTTGTATTCAGCTCTCTTGCTTACCTCTTCTCGAATACGGTTCTGTTGTTTGGAATGGAACTTGCAAGTCCAATAGTGGACCGCATCGAAAGGGTCTCAAATAAGTTCCTTTCTATCTTTAGGCACCGTTTCCGTCATGTACAAGAAGACGCAACTGGCAGCATGTCTTGTCTCAAAGTATTCCTTCCCTTTGGTGTCGACGAATGAGAGCTGACATTATCTTTCTTTATAAACTCCTTCATGGTGATATTTTGTGTGATGACTTGGTTGCACTTATCAATGTCAACTTGCCGAACAAACTTTTCCGAAGATTTCGAACGTTCAGAAACAGATGCTTTAAGTAGACGACGCTCGTGCATCTGCAGAATACAATGTGCATATAATGAATATTCCGATCGTCTTGATATATTCCAGAGCTCTTTGTCTTGTTCTCTAATGAATTGAAAACTGTTGTAGCTTAAGTGCCTTTATGTCATTTATGTGGCGCATTTCTGTTTCCGTATTTATTCTATGGAAATCATCTTGCTTGTTTGTTTTTCACTTTTCCTGATTTTGTGTTGCTTTGAATTTCTGTCGGTTAAGTGTCAGTGCTTGTAACGCTGAACTTCGTTTTTCCATTTTGAAACTTCCTAAGATCTTGTTACAAAACCTTTGTTTTTATGTGTCTAATCTATCTCCGTCATGTTCATTGAGTATTTGCTTGTGTATTTTCAATTTTTCACGTGCCCTCAACGTTTTTGCTGGCCGGGGTGTCATGGCTTCTAACACTAGGCTTCCTTTTTTTTTTGCTGTTTTGCTTTTCTGGGATCTCTGTAACTATTTTTACTTTATTGTTTCTTTTATATATATGGTTTTATGTGTTGTGTTGCCTTGATTTTATTTTGTTTTTATGAATGCTTGTATATGGTGTACCAGTACCAAGACCCTAGGGTTGTTCCTGGGCACCAAAAATAAGATTGATTGATGATTGATTGATTATTAATATTGCTTTTCAAGCCCTTCCGTGGTGAATTGCATGAAAAAATGATCAGCAGAGCAGCAACGACTTGATGATGATGGCAGGTAATAGTAGTTTGATTGCTTTATCAGAACGTCCGTGGACTTCGCACAAAGTCAGCTGAATTTTTCTCACGTGTCGTTCTTCTTGCTGGCCTCTAATTATTCTGACAGAAAACCTTGGTTGTGCCCGGACCGTAAGTTCCAGTACCTTGTTCCTCCGCATTACAAGTTTCCCGGCATGACCGTGACCCGTTGCACGATAAACAACGGGGCGGTGTGTGCTATTGCCCTACATGACTCCACAAGTGTAAACGCCGCCCTTAACCTTGAATTAGAGAGTGAGTGTATTGGTTAGAGGTGTGTTTTGTGATCGGGTGGTGAACGGCTCTTAGTGTGTACATACTAACATTTCCCCTGAGACAAATGCCAGAGTGAGTTCAGGAAATACTCCTTAACACAAATCGAAAACTACAGTAACATCTCACAGTGATCACCATTTCCTTGTCACTGGGGACTTTAACGCACCGGGGATTTCTTGGGAGACTCAGCGGGTCAGTCAGGCGTCTCAACCAATATCTCGGAAGTGTGACTTTCTATTTGATTTATTTCCTTTACTTCCTTGCAGCAGTGCAACCTCATTAGGAATTCATGTGGGAACGTCTTAGATTTGTGTCTGACTAGCTTGGAAGCTGTCGTCCGTCTCGCGCAGTGATACTAACCTTGTAAAACAGGACAAGTTCATCCGTCATTACATATTTCATTGCCTAACGTATCTCTCCTTCATTAAAGTCCCCCTGTTTGCACACCAGGAAGCAGTAGGTACGACTTTGCTCGTGGTGACTACATTGGTTTATTTCACTTTCTTAGTAACACTGATTGGTCACCCAATAGCTAACCTCAACGACGTGATGAACAGACCGATTTTTTTACTGACGTTTTTCACGATGGCTTGAGGAGCTTTGTTCTCCGAAATTTGAAAAGAAAGGCAATTTTCCGCGTTGGTTTTCTGCTGAACTTAAACGAGCTTTGGGGAGGAAAAATCGAGCGCACAAGCAAGCTAAGAAAACGGGGCAGGAAAGGTGGCAGAATGAGTTTCGTCAACTCAGATCTCTTTGTAAATGTCTGGTTAGGCGCGATAGGTCGAATTACATTGCCGCGGTTGAGGCTGATGCAACACGCAATGCAAAACCTTTCTGGGGCCACGTCCGTTCTCCTGGTTAGGCGCGATAGGTCGAATTACATTGCCGCGGTTGAGGCTGATGCAACACGCAATGCAAAAGCTTTCTGGGGCCACGTCCGTTCTCAAACATGTAAAAATTCACCTGGGAACATTAACCTCATCGATGAACGAGGAGAGAGCATATCGGACGTTGCCAATGCCTTTGCGCGACAATTCCGTTCCACTTATGGCAACAACAGTGCAGGTGGGCCCCCCTCCACAATCTCTAGGTTACTGTGAAAACTCAGAAGTGTTGGTTTCGGAAAGTCTCGTTTTGAAAGCTCTGAAACAATTGAAATCGTCATTTTCATGCGGCCCTGACGGCATTCCTTCTGCCGTACTGAAAGCGTTTGGTGATATCCTAGTTCCAGTATTGACGTGTATATTTCAAACTTCTCTCAAGTCTGGCAAGTTCCCCGCTCGTTGGAAGAATGCAAGGGTTGTTCCTGTATTTAAGACAGGTTCAAAATTGGACCCCACGAACTACCGACCGATATCTATTCTATGTGCTGCTTCTAAATTGTTTGAGTCAATACTGCATAAACTACTCACATTCAGTATAAATACCACATTAATACCTGAACAGCATGGTTTTTTCGCGGGCCGATCGACCACTACCAATCTCGTCAACTTCATGCTGCATGCTTCGGAAGCTGTGCAAGGGAGAGGTCAACTTGATGTAGTCTACTTTGATTTAAGCAAGGCTTTTGATGTCGTCTGCCACGAGCTCTTAGCCAAAAAACTATCTGAGCTTGATATACAACCATCCCTGATATCTCTTATATGCAATTATCTATGTGATAGGTCATGTTTCGTGCATGTAAATGGACAGTCTTCTCTTTCCTATGAGGTCACCAGTGGTGTCCCTCAGGGCTCAGTTCTCGGGCCACTTCTCTTCTCAATCTTTATAAATGATGTCGCGACAATATTTAATGATTGTAATTTTCTTTTATATGCCGATGATGTAAAAATATTTAAATCTGTTTCCAACTCTGCCAGCTGTTCCGCTCTCCAGAGAGCAATCTCGTCCTTCTCGCATTGGTGCTCATGCAACAAACTCCTCATTAATACATCTAAAACTAAGGTAATGACATACACAAGAAAGACTGACAACATCTTGTTTCCCTATAACATCAACGGTGAATTACTCCCACGTGTGGTAGAGGTTAATGACCTAGGCGTCACTTTCGACAGTAAACTGAGCTTCTCTCCACATATTCAGGTAATTACTCGTAGAGCTCTTCGATCGCTTGGCGTTGTCTGTCGCGTGTCCAAGGAGTTCAAGGAGCCGATTTCTCTTCTCAAGCTCTACACAACTATATGTCGTCCTCAGCTTGAATATGCATCTGTTGTCTGGAACAGCACGAGCAAAACAAACCGTAAGCTTGTAGAAAGGGTCCAAAATAAGTTCATATCTATCTTCAACCATCGCTTTGGCGATAGTAGTAATTATAACCCTGGATCGCCCTCTTCATTGACGCTATCATGCTTAACTTCCAGGCGGAACAAGGCTGATATTCTCTTCCTCTTTAAAATTGCATGCACGGCATAGTGTCTTGTGGTGAGCTGCTACAACATGTTCGTCTTTATGTGCCGCAAAAGTGGACCAGGAAACATGATACCTTTTGCAACCCAATTGTCTGCGTGTCTTGTGCCCTGTGTTCCGACTGCAATGCACGTACAATCGGTACTCGGATTACCTTGATATATTTAATGATTGCCCTACTCTGTTTCGAAAACATGTCTGTGAGTTTGTATTGGCGTAACTGCCAACTTCTCTTATTCTGCATTTGTCTTTTATCCTTAAGTTCATGCACTTAAATGACTTTCATTCCGTAACTTCAACATAAGCTATCCTTTCGTTTTTTTTTCCTTTGTATTTTGTATTTTATTTTGTATTTGAAGAGATGTGTACATTATGTTTCGTGTGTTTCTGTTTCCGTGCGCCAGCACAAAGGCCCCCCGGCTGTTCCTGGGCACGCAAATAAATGATTGATTTGATTGATTGATTGATTCATGATGATGATTGATGATTGATTTGTCATTGCAAAAATTATGTGCCGTATTTATTTTAGGCAAATCATGTTCTTGTTTGTTTGTTTTTCACATTTCCTGGTTTTGCGTTGCTTGAATTTCTGTAGGTTTGAGTGCCAGTGCTTGTAATGCTGAGCTTCTTTCAAAGTTGAAACTTGCGAACATTTTGTTATAAAACCTTCGTTTTATGCGTATAACGTATCTCTGTCATGTTCAGTGAGTATTTCCTGTTTTTCACGTGCCTTGAACATTTCGCTGTCCGAGTGTCATGGCTTGCAACGCTAGGTCTCCTGTTTCTTTTCTTTCTTTTTTTTTTGCTGTTTGCTTTCTGAGATTACTGTAACTATCTTTACTTTATTGTTTCTTCATGCATACGGTTTTGTGTGTTGTGTTGTCTTGATTTTTTTGTTTTTAATGTTTGTGTATATGGTGTACCAGTACCAAGACCCTAAGGTTGTTCCTGGGCACCGAAAATAAAGGTTGATTGATTGATTGATTGATTATTATTAAATATTATTATTCTTATTTTTATTATTATTATTATTATATTATTTATTATTATTTTTTCTTTTTTGCGTAACTGTTAACGAGGAGTGTTTTAGGCGCCTGAGCGACCCGTCTATGTGGCCAAAAGGCTGCCTTTCAAAGCCGTTCCAAGGCAAGCTCACCCTGGTATGCTGCACAGCTCTGAAATAACTGAAAATGATCAGTAGTGCGAGAGTCTCGACATATACTATCAAAACACTCGAGGTCTACGAACTAAGTCCTCTGAATTTATTAGAAATATTGTATGCTCTAAATTTTCTGCTATTGTCATTTGTGAAACCTGGCTTTCCGGTGATATCTCTTCTTCCTACTATTTCCCTTCTAACTATCAAAACCTTAGAAGCGACAGAAAATTAACTGGACCTAAACAAAAAGGTGGCGGGGTTCTCATTGCCGTTGATCATTCAGGGCAGTGCATGCGGCGTGCTGACCTCGAGACCCTAGACGAATCAGTCTGGCTTGAGGTAGGCCTCACGAGGGGCGAGAGGCTACTCATCTGTGCATTCTATATATCCCCGGATGTATTACGTTCTGAATTTAATCGAACACTCACATCCATAGAAAATGTCTCAAATGCACACTCCAACCATAAGCTCATTATACTTGGGGACTTCAACACCCCAGGTATTCGCTGGAACAGTCTTTCCTTTGAGCACAAAAACCATTATGCAGCGCAGAAATGCAGCATGCTATTAGATTTTCAATCGTTCACCTCCATGCAGCAGTTTTGCCGCATAGAAAACTCTTGTGTGGTAATGTTCTAGATGTGTGCTTCTCAAACTTAAAAAACGTACAAGTGTGCCTCCGAAATATCCCTTGTGCACCCCGACAAGTTTCACCCCCCTCTTATTGTCTCTGTCTCGGTCGCGGCCCAGCATCGCTCTGGCGGTGTTGACAATTGTGCAGTCCCGCGATATGCTTTCGAGCGTGGAGATTATGCTGGGCTGTATCACTTTTATTCATCTGCTGAATGGTCTAGTGTTTTGGATGCCAATGATGTTGACGAACAGGTTCGACGTTTTACCGAAATTCGTCAGAAGTGGCATGGAAAAGTACATCCCTTGTTATAAACCTGTTCCTTCCAAATTTCCCCACTGGTTTTCTAAAGAACTTCGAAGTTCGCTTAAACTTAAGGACAGCGCCCACAAAAAGGCCAAGCGTTGTGGGCTTGACAAGTGGAAAGCGGAGTTTAGTCGGTATCGCTCACTTTGTAAAATCCTCTACCGGCGTGACCACCAGCTCTATATAGAATCGTTAGAGGCTGCTGCGTCTCAGAAACCGGCTGAATTCTGGAGGTATGTAAGCGTCCGTTCTAAGGCGTCTAAAGCACACGTTAGCCTTTCTAATTCCGATGGTGAAGAGGTTGAGGATATTGCCACCAGTTTTGCTCAGTACTTTCATTCTGTCTTTCAACTGCCAGATGGCAACAACGAACGCCTATCGTTTAATAATGTGTCTAATTTTAGTACACTTATGTCGATGAAAAAACTTGTCAATGATAGCCCTTAAACGGATGAAAACCGTTATTTTCCTGTGGTGCACATGGAATTCCAGCAGCCCTCCACTCTAAACTTTTTCTCCTCCCATATACTCCATAGAGGTTCTTTTTCGCCTGTCCTTAGTGGTCCTCCTTGTAGGAGTTTTTTTACTAATGGAACAGGGAGGTTTGTTTACCTCCTCAAAACGGAGTTTTTAGGTTATAGAAAGGAGGTATTTAGGGAGTGTTAAGAAATGTTCGGGAGAATTTAAGGAGGTCAAAATGGAGTATTCTTTACTTCCTGAAGGGCGTTTTTAAGTGATGTTTATGGAATTTTTAGGCGGTTGAATAGGAGCCTATTATGGCTCCCTTTGGAAGTACTTATGTTTTTTAGGGGCGTTTTTAGGAGGTTCAAGGGAAGCATTTACTTCTTTTGAATGGAGTTTGACGAAAGCTTGGGGAGTTTTGTAGGCCTTCCGAAAGGAGGTTTTCAAGGCCACAAGGGAGAATTTCTAGTTCCCTGCGGGGAGTACTGATTTCACACGGTTTTTCTCGATTTCAGGTTTATTTCAAACGAACAACTTTCGCAGACAAGTTTACATGGTACATTGTGTACACAAGGAGGTTCCGAAATAAATACTTATGGCGACCTCATATTAGAAATCACAAATGGTACATTGCTAAATAACACGCCAGTTAGGAATTGAAGACAGCAATACGATGCTGTTGAACAAAAACGTAGAAACAATATACTACAAGGAACTGGAAATACGCGAAAAACAAAGATAGGCACAAACACAAACGCATGGTAAGTGAAATCATTATAGAATACTAGAGGATCGAGAACGCGTCAGTACTTATCAGAACTTATCAGTACGCATCAGCGCTCAGTACACAGTGAAAAAAATGGCTGCAGTGGTTTACAACAACAACAAAAATTCAGGTTGGTGGTGAAATGAGCGAGAGCTGTCTGCTACTTCGAACAAATTGTAGAAACAATATAATACAAGAACTGGAAATACTTGAAACAAAACAGATAGGCACAAACACAACCGCATGGTAAGTGAAATCATTATATAATACTAGAGGATCGAGAACCCTCAGTATTATCAGAACTTATCAGTACACATCAGTACTAAGTACACAAAGTGAAGAAAAAAAAATGGTTTGCAGTGGTTTACAACAACAAAACAATTTTTAATTTGTCGTGAACATAAGCGAGAGCTGTGCAACGATTTGATATTGAAAGGTAACAAGCATTTTGTAGGTGGTATAGGCACAAGAGATAAATGATGGTAGGAGACAGACTGCAGTGAGATGGCTATGGATAAATGAGTAATATAAAGAACGAAAAAATATGCTGCGGAAAAACCAGTGCGTTTTGATGAAAGACACAAATGCGCCAAGAAAGTGACCGAGTCTGACGGGGTTAATTGCAATGATCTAGAACAGAATGGGTGGTATCGCGACAGCTTCTTTAGAGTGAGAACAAAAAGCATGAAATTCGTGTTTTTCGGATAATTTTTAGTTGATTCATTTCGCACCAGTTGCCAATATTCTTTAGATAATTGTTTCAAGTTAAATTAGTTTGTTAATATTATTGCTTCACTGAAAGATAGCTGTATTATGAGCATACAGAACGGCCCATCAAATTCCCCTTTTCAGTAAAAAAAAGAAAAAAGAAAAAGTCAGAATATAATACGGAATTCTTTTTGACTACTATCCAATGATTACAGGTTTGAAAACAAATAAAATATTAGTGAGCGATATTGATGCGATAAAAGTTAATTAGTTCTAAATCCTTCACACGTGGTTTGCCGCAGGCAAGGTCCAAAAAGCCATGTTCCACAAACGTTAGAGCTCTGTGTGCCTTCTTGGGATATTGAATGTTGAAAATCCAGAACGATGCAAACAGACTACACAGTCCTCCCAGTAAAGATGATGCAGTCAAGACACGCTGGCCATCGATGTGGAGGCTAACTTCCCCGTTCACGGAATGCAGGCAGGGAGTCAGAGGAACATCTGCCTGAAAAAGCAAAAAAGAAAAAAAAAATGCCCCACACGTAAAAATTCAAAACAGACACTATGGTTAAATGAAATTAATAATTCGGTACAGTAATAAAATTGTAAGGCCAGGTTCCCTGCGAATTCCAGTACCTAAATTAGGAATGCAAAGGCTTCATAAAACCAAGTGCCAGTACATTACCGTCGTGGCTTTGCAGCAATAAAAAAGATATTACTTCCGCACAATATACTCGAGCACAACTGTAAATGACAGTGAAGATAAAAAGCAAGTCTCTGTAGGTTGATGATTAGTTTTTGTTTTTTGACTGAAAAACACTTTGGTATTGCATGATTTTGTAAACTGCTGTTTCTTGCTTTAAGATGCCAGCTTGCATCTATTCAAGTGAGTGGGCACACAGTTAAAGATGCAAACCCTTACACTGCTCTCCCCTACCATGGTGGCTCACTTTCATAGAAAAAGTGGAGCTTTTGCGAGCTGGACGGCTGTTGCAAGCCGTGGCAATACTCACTTCTGCTGGAGGGGCCAACTTGGTTTCCAAATGCAGCCTTGCCTTGTACAGCACAGCCTATCCTGCCTTAAGATCTATGAAGTCATTCAACTCGATCATGTATCAGGATCTGCAGAAGAAAATCGTGTCAGCAAATAATGAATTCATGCGGACAGGCACCCACTGTTTCAGTTATACTTGCAGATACCTCCACCTATTTCCCTCCTGGTGTTACATCCAAAGCTAATTTGTTACGGCTTGTCTCATCAAGTATGGTCATGTCATAACACAGCTAGTCATACAGGAAATTCCTTCACTGGGTCAGAAAACACTTTCTTTTTTTACAGTAGTGATAAACTAGGCGACTCAGTCATCCGTATTCTGACAACTTAATATTCTGTGTCACCGAGCTGACAAGCATGATTGGTGCATAAGGTCATTTGTAGCCGCAACCGTTACTACAGCCTTGTTAGCTAACGTAAACCTCGTTTCATGGCACCAAATTACGTTTGATTGCATGGCAACAAAAAAAAAACAGCTGAAATGGAAACGTATTCTCGCCAAAACTTACCAACGCTGCATGCCACACACACCTGCCTTAGTTAATTTACCGTGATTGTAGAAGTTTCCGTCACGCAAACCCACAGTGCACTTTTTGGAGCTGTAAGCCCCGTGTCAAAATCGGGTGTCAGATGAATCGAGTAATTTTTGTGTATGGTCTTACTACTGATATGACAAATTTATTACAACACAAAAGAAGAGTGTGTGCATTGTTTCTTGTAAAAAAATGATATCCTTTTTTTATTACCCGGCAGACTTGTGTCATGATACGGCAAACTCTGTTCTCTTCATAAGGGCATGAATTTGTGTTTTTAATTACGTGGCCTTAGCTGGCGACTGACGGGCCCCGATTGTATACAGACCCCTCATTTTCATCCGAAAGGGAATAAAACATTTCGGTTTCGAACCACGTCGCCGTCGTGTCCCCCCTATATGCATTTAATCGTTCGATAGGCTCATAGCATCTTTTACGCATGTCACCGTTTCCTTAATAGGGTACGCTGTTAGATGTGAAGAGTCGACTCAAGCGAGCAAACAACCCCCCCGAATTACAGGGCACAGTTTTCGAAAGGGGGGTGGCCCGTCTGATGCGCGGCTTTCGCCGACCAGAGCGCTAAGAATGAGTAAGAGCCTTGAACGAAAACAACACAAAGACTTATATTTGGACAGGCAAGCATCAGGAGCGTTAAAAAATAGCTATTACAAAGTAGAGCAGTTAACTAAAAAGAACACGAGCAGTTCGATGTATATGAGAGACAGAGTCCCACAATATTCACCGACCTGGCCCGACGATGCCGCGCTGTCGGAGGCGAGGCGATTCAGCTACCTGAGTAACCGTCATGTTGCTTTGAAACGACGCCGCGCGCGACAAACGATTTCATATCGAATGCCCTGTTACAAACCGGCCTACAAAAGAATGCGAATGCATACCCCAAAAGCCACAAAACAAGTACAATAAAACGAGTGTGCGCTTTTTTCTTTGCGAGTCCCACAATATTCACCGACCGGGCCCGACGATGCACCGCTGTCGGAGGCGATTCGGCTACCTGAGTAAACCGTCACGTTGCTTTGGAACGACGCCGCGCGCGACAAACGATTTCATCTCGAATGCCCTGTACAAACCGGGCCTACAAAAGAATGCGAATGCCATACCCCAAAGCCCACAAACAAGTACAATAAAACGAGTGTGCACTTTTTCTTTGCCGTGCGTGCGTGTACGTGCTGTGTGCGGCCCGGGTACTTCGCAGTTAACCCTATCCAAACGTTTGACAAACGCATCGACTGATGAAAGAGCACTTACCAGCGAGCTGTCCACAGCTGTCGCCGTATCCAAATGTTGTTAGCGGCCGTTCGTCGTGTGACAGGGGCACATAAAAATCTTTCCACCAATGGCACTACTAGTCTTCTCAAATAAGAAAAAATGATGGCCCAAGGCGAGGCGCTTGAAGATCCGGCCGCACCAAGTCACCGGTCGCGCTGCATTGATAGCACGACGGAGGTTGTTTACATCGGGGCAGCCAGTCGTGCCGCCAGGGCAAGGTGAGTCGCTGCAGTGGGGTGCGTTGGCGCGCTGGCACGAGAATTTAAATTGTCTACATATGCGCAAGCAAGCGAAGAAGCAGATGAACATTGCAAATGTTTGCAACGGCGAG
>CM023448.1:127798838-128045110 GCA_013339765.2 Haemaphysalis longicornis | reverse complement strand
AACTTTGAAGATTTTGCATCACGCCACTCTACAAATTCAGACCATAAAGCATTCCAGTGTTCATTTGTACTAGGAAAACAGGATTTTTGAAATATTTTAGTACGAGCAAAGAACGGTAGTATTGTTTTTGAGTCGTTCAGCCTGGCTGAGGTGTGTGGGGCAGGGGGTAGATATCTATCACTGTTCAATCCAATTTTGTGGGGATAAAGCAGATACAGAAACTTCAGTTTGGCAATATGCCGACGCGCCTCGAGTGGCTCTAACTCTATACGTTTTAACATATGAGTGACGTATGATGGGAGTCTGTAATCAGAAAGAATGAACCGTGCAGCGAGCCGTTGGATCCGCTGTATTTTTTAGATATGTTTTGTGTAGTGTGGACGCCATACTGGGAGACTCGTCGGATTAATGTGCGGTAAGCCTCTAGCGCTTGTCGCTGCGGCGGCAGCCTCCTCGCCTTCCTCCGCCAGGTCCCACGGATGGGTCCCGCGCACGCCTCCTTTTCCTTTCTCCTATCTCTCCCCTGCCGCCTATCTCCATAAGGGAAAAGGTTTGGGCGTGTTGTTTCCGCCTATCTCCATGCCGGGTGCTTGCGGAAGGGGGTCTGGTTTGACCTCTTGGGCTAAAGGCCAAAACTAGTCACCCCGCGAAGACTGCCCGTGGTAGCCTAACAGCAGCTTGCCCTACAAAACTGCATGCGTTTAGATATGTAGGCTTCAATGCATCGCACCGACTCTTGGGGGATACCAGCTTCTTTTATTCAATGAACCAGCATCAGATCGGGCACCCGATCGAAAGCTTTGGATAAATACAAAACGATTGCGTCAATTTGCTGTTTATTGCGTAGGCAAAATCGTGAACAACACATAGCAGTTGTATCACCGTAGAAACATGTTTTCGAAATACGTACTGACATTCAACAGAAAACTTTGTGGCCTCTTAATAGTTATATATATGACCAGCGATAACGTATTCCATTAGTTGCAGCATGGGCTGATCAGAGAGATTGGCCTGTAATTAGTAGGAGACAGTTTATCCCCGGCCTTGAATACAGGTATAATCTTTGCCAAGAGCCAGTTCATTGTTAAGAACGCTTCATCCAGAGATGCATTAAAGATGATGTAGAGATACCCTGAAATAACCTCTGCGTACTGGTGCAAAAAGGCGTTTGACAAGCCATCACTACCACATGCTTTCTTGTTCTTATGCTGAACAAAAGATAAAAAATCCCCCCACGGATGAAGCCCAGGTCATGCATGATGGCGCAAGGAGACAGCGAGGTACTTAGGCAGGAGACAGAGATGGATTGGTGAAGAGCCATGGAAGCTAAAATAAGTTCATTAGCAATACTTTGAGGAATAATGGCAACTACTTCGTCTATCTTTAACTTTTTGCAGTCACACTCGGTATCAGTTAGGAAGCGCCAGAACTCTTGGGGAATTCTTTTTTTTTAAAAAAGGCAACGTTTGATTGTGGAACTTTTAACGTGCACGCCTTAGCTGGGCAGTCAGCTCTTGTTTGAGAGTTGAAAAGTCGCTGCCATGGTTGAAATATTTTTGTTCTGCCTTCGTGCGATTCTGTGCTGCAGATGAAATATTTCATGGCTTATCCAGGGTTATTTGTTTTGTCGTCCTGTGACGAAGTGGAACAAATCGGTGAATGCACGACAGAACAAGCGCCTTAAACTTCAATCAAAGTTTTCAACGATTGTTTCCGTGGCCGAAGTCTGAAAGAGTAGTGTTCAAGCAGTGGAGAATGGATTCATCATCGGAAGCCAAGGAATCGCGAAATTTCTGCGAAGTGGCTTTACGTATAGTTTTGTTGACATCAAAAGCCACTGTAATAGCTCGATATTCGCTACACTGTCTTCAGTTGTGACAATGTTTTTCGGAATTTTTTTTCAGAAAGACAGTCAAGAATTGAATGCGAAGTTTCCGTGGCACGTGTAGGCGCGTGTAGTAGCTGCTCCATGTCTTGAGAAAACGCGGTCTCGCGTAAAAGCCTAACGCTATCATGTCTTGTGATCGACAACGACAACGACAACTTTGCCGACAACGATAAGTGTTACAGACATCAACACAAAGTTTCATATCTACACGGGTCTGCGAGATAACGAATGATTTCCGAAGTGATCCATAGGGCTCTTAACAGCACAGCCATTTAATCATGGAGGTTGGTCCATTGGCGCCCCCCCCCCCAAAAAAAAAAAAAAAAAAAAAACCTCCCCCAACGGGAGGTGCCTTTCACGCAGTGCCTTTAGCGAAAAAAACTACCGATCGCCCGTGAGCGCGCGCCTTGTGAGGAGCGCCCGGTATCTTCCAGGCTTGCGCGTGGGCTTGCGCCACGTGAGGAACTCCCGCATTTGCCGTCGTCGTCGTGTAGCGTCCGCGCCGCAACGAGTGCGCCTTGCCGAAGGCGACGACTCTGTCAAGCCTACCTTCGGAATCCACACGTGCTGACGGCAACCGGACCAGCTGACGAACAAGTGGAAGTCTACCGAGGCGAGGACGCGCAACACGAGGATTTGCCCTACGCACCCGTGACGTCAATCGACGACGATGAAGAGAGCGATGACCACGATCGCTACTGAATAAAACATTGTACATACTCTAATGGTCTTTGCTTTACATTGCCATCTGTAACGGCTTTGTACTGCGGGGTCCGGCTTCTCGCTGTCTCCTGGTATTCGCTGTCAGTGGGGGGAGAAGCTAGGTCGACCCCAGCACTGCTGTTCCTCAATCCTTGCACCACTAGTGCAAGCTGCGCGATTTTTGTTTCACTACCTTGGGGGCGTAATGAAACATTGAGGGGTTGTTTACAGCAGAGCTATTTAAGCTTATACTTCGCCAGCTGGCTTTCAGAAAAAGCTGCCAAGAAAAAAACTCCTCCGGCGTGAGGCGCGGTCGACCTCTGCTTAGTCGCGTAGGCCGAGCGAAGTCACGCCTTGCTATGACGTCATCGCACGCGCCGGCTCGACTTTCGAGAAAATTCTGCCCAACACTCGTCGCGTGATCTCTCGGGTGCTCTTCTGCTCGTATGTTCACGTGCGCTCGCGCCTGAAGCGCTGGACACTGTACGATTGGTACACGCGATTCGCATACGGCTGATCGTTACGACTGTCGCCACGACTAGTCGTACGCTTGACTTTCAGACACATGACCCGATGCGCGCATACGATGCGTCGTCGGCGTCGCTCCGCCCACTGTTTTTGCTCCATGGTCAACTACGACGATAGCTGAGCTGAATTTGTAGATTCCGCGCGTTTGTTCGCAAGAAACGGATAAAGCAGGCAATCGTGAAGCGTTTGCTGCCTTCGGAAACAGTCCGCGCACACGCCGGCCGCGCCTGCCATCTCGGCACACTCAGCGGCTCGAACCGGCGCATACCACGGTAGCAAACGCTTGTCGCTGCTCTTCTGCATCAATCTGATCGTTAAAATGAAGTTCCACATGCGAGAAAGTAGGTGTTAGTGTGGTGAAAAATTGTGCTAGGGATTGTTGTCAGGGCTTATTTTAAAAGCGGCGATCAGATATCTGCCGCTATGCAAGCCTACGCTGACCGGTCGCCGCGGCGCGCGGTGCGCCGACTGGCCCAGAGATGGCAATACCTGCGCGCGGAAGCATCTGTGGCCTCACGACGATCTCAACGACGGCACAACTGCATCTGGCTTGCCAGACGCACGTCGTGAGCCTCCTCCGACCAGCGATCGACGCCAAAACAGGTCCTAACGACCAATCGTAACGATCAGTCGCATGCGAATAGCGTGCAGCAGTCGTTACATGTGACCAGCGCTTGAAGTGTGGAGCACGGAACAGCTCGCGCAACAAACGCCGAGTTCGCGAAGCCAGTTCCCACCGATTCTATTCCATGCTAACGCGGTCAGGTTAGGGGAGACGGGAAAACCTGTGGACAAAACAACGGGCCTGCCAGTAATGGAGGACTTTCCAGGTCAAGTTAGGAAATCCATGCAAGGTGCACAGCCGTGTCTCCGACGAAGGGAGAGTGGCCCCCAGCTTTGCTGTTACTCCAGCCTTGCTCCACTAAAGGCGCTGAGCGATTTTTTTTGCTTCAATCCAATCAAAAGAATGTGCTCCTGAAATTTTAAGCATCCTGTTGCGATGCTGTTACGCAAACCGTCTTCTGCGCTCGGGTCAACCCCCAAAACCCTGCTGTCGGTCTTCCCTCATCGACGTTCGAAGACCCGGGGTGGCGCTGTGGCGAACTATGTTGCTACTTGCCAATACCCTTTCATCCGGCGCTTCATTGTCATGCCCTTTTTGGGTGTCTTGATTTGATTGATTGATGACTGATTGATTGATTGATTGATTGATTGATTGATGATTGATTGATTGATTATTGATTGATTGATGATGATGATTGATTGATTGATTGATTGATTGATTGATTTCGGGTTTAACGCGCCGACGCAACGCTGGCGATGAGGCGCACCGTCGTGGAGGGCTCGGTTTAATTTCGACCACCTTGAGATCTTTAAGGTGTGCCGAAAGCTCGTACACACGGCCGTTTTGCTTTTCCCATCCACCAGAAAAGCGGCCGCCGCGGCCGGGAGATGAACCCGCGACCTCGTGCTCAGGCAGCGCAACGCCTTAGCCACGAGCCACCGCGGCGTGTTGTGGCGCTGTATTGACGAGGCTGGAGATGTCTTCAACGAGGCATTCGACAAATATTACGACAGAGGAATGCGAGACGTCTTCGCGGTGGTGGTGCAACATCACCAGGACAAAGGGGGCTCCGACCCACCGCGGATTGCCACAGCGGGGCAACCTAACGCTCACCTGCGCAAGACAGGCGCTTGTCTCTCGTGCGTGCGTGCGCGCGCGCGCGCGATGTGGGGTGTGTGTTGTGTGGGTGTGTGTGTGTGTGTGTGTGTGTGTGTGTGTGTGTGTGTGTGTGTGCGTGTGTGTGTGTGGGGTGCGTGGCGTGTGTTCGTGTGTGCGTGTGTGCGTGTGCGGCGTGCGTGCGTGCGTGTGAGCGTGTGTGTGGGTGCGTGGGGGCGCTACTATCAGTGCCATGAATTTTGTGATTGGTGCGTCCTGACGTCCGCAGAGAAAGAGGGTGAAAGGGAACGGACCCAACGTGCCTATTTAATCTCTCGCGCGCAGGAGCGCACTGCCTGTTCTCTTAGATCCGAGATGTAAATACTTGTACATAAAGTTTTCCTTCTCCTTCACCTTCGTATCATGACTGCCCCGGCACGACACCAACCAGGGTCCACTTCGACCACGCTATCCTGTTTCGCAACACTCCCTACGTTGAAATCCGATCTTAGGCATTGATGACATATTCGTTGGTATCAAGGCGTTGATATATTTTCTTGATATCCGTGTCGTTGATACCCCATCCTTCTTATGGGTGTATACCATTACCAGGTTGGTAATGATAAACTCGTGAAATGGGGTGTGTGTGCGTGGGGGGGGGGTTATTATGGGCAGCACTTGTAACCAAAAGCAATTTATTACATGAACCCAAATAATATAATAAGGAATTCGTAAGGAAAGAGTTATTTTGCCCAAACTACCGATCCGCCCTTAAGGGTGGTTATTGCGAAACATCGCACAATTATTAGGTTCATTCCTACGGATTACATATATTTGAAAAAGCAGTTTGATGTCTTAAAACTGCAGTGAGATAATACAAAATTTTGGACAAATACCTTTCAGCTTTTTCCCGCCCTTAAGGAGTGAATTCTTATCAAACCCACTCTTATTGACCTTTATGATATGCCGTAAATTTAAGTGTCTATACGCCTATCAGTTTGCCTGGGAGTTGGTATTACCTTTTAAGACTCTGCACTACGTTGCTTGAGTAACTTCCGTTAGTCCGGCAAACTCTTTTAAATGCTTTCCTGGTTGCAACGAAGGACGGCACGGCAAGGAACAATACTTCAAGCAGAAAACACAAACAAAATATTTTGTGGAGACTACGAGTGGACATTTAACGAGTCGACAGAAAGACTAGCAAAAGCCTCTTGTTGGGATGTTTGTTACACATGCTTTGCAATGATAAAGATGCAAAAAACAATTTCAGTGGGTTTCTTTATAGAGCAAGACTGCCAAATACAAAATCTAAACTCACGAAAGTTATAAGTAAAAAAAACTAAGAGCCATCCCACTCTGTGAAGGTCGATGAATAACGAACTTTTAGCACACGACATAGAGGTGGCAAAAAATTTAGGTATAAATTTTTGGTGGTTTCTAACTGTCAAAGCAAGACTGTCGAGCGATATCTCATTTTCGCGCCAAGGGCGCGCAGTGGACGCCTGCAGAATTCCACCGAGAGACAAAATGCAGACGCTGCTTGGCGCAGTCAGAGCCTCCTGTAATCATTTTCTCATGGCGTGCGCCCTTACTTTTTCTCCCTATCTAACCTTTCCGCATCCCCCCCCCCCCCCCCTTGTAAATAAAGAGCGTTTCGGCACTTTCACTGCGGAACCGCATGAGCAGTGGCTTGACCATGTCTAACCTTGTAGGTCAGATACACGCTACAAAGAGCCATTTTTTGCTTGAACCTGCATGCTGTAACAAGCCTCGCTTAAAATAGAATGGCTTGACCTCTTGTGCTCACATCAGGACCCGTTTGGTGTACATTTTTAATGCTCAAGGCTCAATTCATGTATCCGGGAGTACATTAAACATTGCCCAGTGGGGCTGTTTGCCCTCAGTCAGCCCAGCGCCAAAAAAAAAAAACCAAACAATCCTCATACATTAGACATTACCCATAAGGGAGGAGCATACCTCCTGCGACATGCCCGGACTATCGCCATTATGGCCCATCATTAAACTAAAGTCCTCAACGTGCAGCTTCTGTTGCTTTAATGTAATTAGAGAAGAACCAAACTTACCGGTTGGCGGGTTCTCCAAGTACGGCGGGAATTTCAATGTTCCCAGGGCCACCTGCTTTGGTATAGCTACGAGAACCGCCACACTGCGGCTCTTTACTCGCCTTCTGGACACGGGATTCATTCTCTGTGTCGTGAACCGAAGGCCCATGCACTTCTTTCCAACGCAGGCAGCGCGTGGGGAGGCGCTGTAGACGGCTGGTATTATTGTCGGTGAACAGAGTGGATGCAACACTGCAGAAAAAGACATCCCTATCGGAAAATCCAGCCGCGCTCGAGCTCCGCTGCCTGCGAATGCCTGATTATGGGACTACCTAACGTGAAATACGCCGGACGCGGAAACGCTGGAGCGCGCCGGACCCTGGGCGCTGGAACACGCCGGACGCGGAAACGCGTGGATACGGCGCGCGCTGGCACGTGACGCAGGAACACGCGGAGACCACGCCGTCTCCAGCGTATAGCGTGGCCGGTGCTCGCGATAGGCCTTTTTTCTTTAATAGCCGTGTAATTACAAACCCGCATGGCTGTTAACAAGACATACAGAATTCCTTCCTTCGGGGAAACCTAAGTAGCGCTACAAAATTAGCTAGACTATTTGGGCACTTTTCACTCATTTCGCCCTGCTGAATGCATTGTTTCATCATCGCGCCCTGTCAGAATGCATTGCTCAATCTCGCGTCCGTCAGTAAAAGCAAATTTATTCTCAATCTGTTCGGATAAAAAAAATATTAAAAGCAAATTTATTCTCCCGGATAAAAAAAATATTAAACGAGCGAGAGACAATAACCGTTCGAAAATTCGTTCCTTAAAATTTTAGGGCCATTAAAAACACAAGTAAAACACATTTCTTGATTTCTTGACTTCTTTTACTTCTTTTATTTTAGCAGGCAAACGTGAGAATTAAAATATAAAGTCAATCCTTAGCTGGATTCCTTGCCTTGGTGAACCTTGATCCGTTGGCAATGCATTCGTACAAGGCTTGGAAGGGTATCCTGTGACGAAAAGCGCACGTCTCCGTGGTGCAGCACTATCACGAAGAGTACGCGCGCACGATACCTGCCCAAGTCATGCAGGGGTCTTTGCAATTTCAGTCGATTGTCGAAGCACATCGCACGTATTCCAAATCACGCTGCCTCCGAGAGTCGAGAGTCGTATCCACTCGCATCAAAGTGCCTCGCATCAAAGTGCCACGGTTCCCAAGCACCACGGTGTGTCGTCGCTAGAGGAGTCGTCACTTCGAGATTCTTGGAATCCGGATCCGGCCCACTGTTCTTGCTTCTACCACAGCTTTCGTAGCTTCACATGTTGCTGCTGGACACTTCCCGGAGACATAAGATGCACGTTTTTACAAAAAAGTTACGCGTAACTTCAACTAGGCACAGCGCCGGTATGAAATGTGGACGGGCCACTCAGCCACGCAGCCACCTACGAATTTTGACCGAAAGGCGAATGACCGAAAGGCGAAAAGCAGGGAGGAACAAAGTGCTCCCCGGCCGAACAAAGGGCCGATCAGCTTGTTCCGCGCCGCGACCCCTCCGCAGCTTGTTCCGCGCCGCGACCCCTCCGCATTGTGGGCTCCCCCGCCCCGCGAGTGCTCCGTCGCGCGACATTGTGGGCTCCCCCGCCCCAGTGACGGTGTCCCCGAACTTTCTTCTCCGAGCGGCCCTGCGGAGCGAAGCGGGGCAGTTTTCTTTCTTTCTACATTTATTCTTTTTAACACATCTTGGTATTGTAATGTTTTCGTCAGTGACGGTCACTGGCGCCATTTCTTTTTTTTTTAACTTTCTTCCGAGCGGCCCTGCGGAGCGAAGGCGGGCGTTTTCTTTCTTTCTACATTTATTCTTTGTTAACACATCTTGGTATTGTAATGGGTTTTAAAACTGGCGCCATTCCTTTTTCTTTTAACACCGTAGCGGCTATTAAGCTTGTTGGACACTGGTTTTAAAATCGTTAAAATAAACTATTTAAGGTTGGATGCTAAACAAAAAAAATAATACAGCAGCATGGTTACGCGTTAAAATAAACAGGTTGGTGGGGCTAAACAAAAAAAATAATACAGCAGCACGCAGATGCATGACAATCACAAGGCTCTCAAACTGCCCAAAAATACAATAATTACACCACAATGTGACCTCAAAAAGCAATAATTAGTGTTGCTTGCCCTTTATGCGTCCGTTTTGACCTCAAAAAGCGGGATAGTGTTGCTTGCCCTTTATGCGTCCGTTTTGCCAACGGGATTCTTTCATCTTATTGCCTGATTCTTTCAAGGTCAATATATGCAATTGCAATCCCTCAAACAACCCCAGTAATTTGTGAAGGGCTTTATTTATCAATTGCAGTTTGGTTAGCGGGCTCAAACAACCCCAGGAATTTGTGAAGGGCTTTATTTACATTAGTTTGGTTAGCGGGCTGCGCTTAGATGTTCCAACATTACCGTGATAAGTTGCGTTGTTAACTGCGATAATTTTAGCGAAGGTTTTTTCAAACACGACCAAATTTGCTAATAGCGAAGGCATACAACAAACTTTCATTATCAAACACGACCGGAATGCTAATGGCAGCATACAACAAACAATTGAACATTATGATGAGACGCTTGCAATGCATTGTTTCCGCGAAGCGCATGATCGTCGCTAAAAAAGTGGGATTTTCGTGGCACCGCACGGGCCGCAAACGCCATTGTTTCGGAGCACCTGCGTCGATCGCGGCGCAGGATTACAACCTTAAAAAAGTGGGATTTTGTGGCACCGACCACGTAACGGGCCGCAAACGAGGCATTGTTTCGGAGCACCTGTCTAGCCAAGATCGCGGCGCTGGATTACAACCAGTACTCGACCACCCGTTCGCCCTGTCTGAATCCCACCGGCGCGAGGCATTGCAACTGTGTCCAGCCAAGCAGCGGCGCCGTGAGAATTCGACCCGTTCCAGCCCTATCCCCGAATCCCAGTCTCCAAAGGATGTCTTCCACGTCCCCGTGTTATTGCTTTCCAGTGCTTTCTGCAACCTCCCCGCGTTGTTCCATCGCTCTCCTAACGCTGGAAAATGCGGTCCCCGCGTTACTGTCGTCCGGCTCGGCGTTTTCCAGTGTATTCCGTTCTTTCCGGCGCTCTCCACGCTGGCTCTCCTTATGCTGGATGCGGTCCCCGCGTTACTGTCGTGCGGCTCGGCGTTTTCCAGTGTATTCCGTTCTTTCCGGCGTATTCCATCGCTCTCCAGGGATGCTGGAAAACGCGGGGGTTTCCGACAGGGATCTTGCACCCGTTTCCAACGTTCTCCCAATCATATGAAGCTTCACCACTGCATCTTTAAAGGTTTCTCCCGTTCCTTTAATCTTATCTCACTAGCTTACGCCACGAGTACTATAATAGAGCACTTTTTTCGATGACCGCTAATTTCGTAAGTGCAGTTCACTTGCCCAGAAATGTAGTATTCCGTGATATTTTTAAACTCGTCCAAATAAATGAATTTGTTTTTTACAATTCTTACAAATAAATGAGAAGAATTCGAAAAACGCTGAAAATTGAAATCTTGACGACGCCGGTCTCAATATATAAATTGGTATACGAAGGAAAAAAATCCTTCCAAACTAGAATTCGCAACACAACGAAGTAGCACTTAATTAAAAAACTTAGCAGTGACTTAGCTCGGCGATGCCAGGATATACGTAGCGTGAGCTAAGGTTCAGCTGGTTATTTTTAACTTTCCTGGTTGTCTAGGATTAGCTTGATTATCATGCTTACTGCTGCTTCAATGACACACACACGGTACACGCATTATGTGCCGTATGTATATTTATCAAGCGGCCCCGGCGCAGCGTCACCAATCGCCCTAGAGCTAACCTAATTCCACAGGAGCACGTCGGGTGTTACTGCGACGCACGAGCCATCGGTTCCACACCCGCCCAGGCAGCACGAGCCTGTGCGGCCAATCTTTGCCCAAAGAACATTGGCCACCCCTTTTCCTCCCGGCCAATCTTCGGCCAAAGTGTTTGGCCCTTAGTCCAAAATGGTCCTTGGCCGTGTAAGGCTGGAGCTTGGCTGTCATTCATTGGCCAATCTGCTATGGCCGCTAACACCATTGGCTGACCGACCATTGGCCTAATACGCGTGGCCTACAATTGGCCAAAGAAGTATGGCCTACTATTGGCCAAGCATATATGGCCTACCATCGGCCGAGCATGTATGGCCTACTATTGGCCAATTATGTATGGACTACCATTGGCCTGATTCAGATTATTCTATGCAGGCCAGAGGAAGCCCGCCCAAGGCTGCTGCCATGCATGCCCTACAGCAGGCCGTTAACCTTGGATTAACATCAAAAATATATATTTAATGCGTTTTAAATGCATGATAAATGCTCAGAAAATGTAACTTTAAATACGTGCAAAATGCATTAGTAATGCATTTTAAATGCACAGAAAATACTGCTTCAAATATACTCAAAATATGTTACTAGTGTATACTAAATAAAACCCTAAATAGATTGAGAGATGTCTTGCAATGTGTCTCAGGGGGAATTGTTAACGTTCAACTAGAAAATTTCATTTTGTGGTTTCGAAAAGTTTAATAGGCTCTAGCCTAAAGATATGCTCCATTGTGAAAATGTAAACCGGCCATGCTCTGATTGCGGGCCAGCAAATGACTGAAAAGAACAGCATGTACGCGCACAGATTGGCAGTTTGAAAGTTGTTTATTGTACACCTCAGCAAAGTGGCCAATTTCGCCATTACTAAGCAGCAGGAATGAATGCCTTTCAGCCACCTCTGCAGCCAGCGCAGATGCAGCGTTGTGCATCAGAGTCCTCGTACTTCGGATTCTCCACGCGGGATGTTTCACCAGCACCTGCAGTGAAAAGAAAAGAAAACAGGGGAAAATATTAGGGAAACACTTTTTTTTAGAGGCAAATAAATGTCAAATCAATCAGGCCTTTTCTCTAGCCGTACCAACGTTCCTCGTGAGCAAGGATTTTTTAGTTTCCCCTTCAAAGAAAAAAAAACCGTCATGAAAACAATGCCCCTTTGAAGGACGTAAGACAATGTATGTAATGTTAAGCATAGTTTATATTGTCATGCGGCAGCGACATCGGATCTTCAGTACCATTATAAAGAAGGGATGGTTGTTGGGGGGGACGCTTATGTTTCGAGATTGTCTAGGGATAAAAATTAGCGAAAATTATGAGAAAAAAAGGCACAGCTAAGATAACAACGTTACCAAACATGCAACATAGTTCTTAGCGTTACGCTGCTTCTCTTTCTTAGGCGCTTGAGTTAACTTGAAATGGTGGCCATTCTAGTTTTTCAACTAACTTGGACAAAACTGGTCTGTGACCTCACAGGACGCTAATAAAATAAGATAAATAGTAATCTTATTAACTATAATTATTGTTATGTGTTCCGTATTTGGCGTCAACTTCTTCGGAGATTACGTGCTAAAAATAGTGCGCAGCGAAACAGTTTAAAATGCATGGGCAGGATTGTAGTAGAAAGCTTGCATAAAAGTCATTCGATTGGCGTAAGCACTCAACAATGCCTTCTAAGGAAAGGCAAAGTAAGTTTATTTCGAAAAAAAAAGAAAAATTTCAAGCCGTCCTTAGAAATACAAGCTCTGATATGGTAGGCACCAAACCGAAGCGATTGAAACAAGCAAAGCAAGAAAAGGTGTATTTTTGCTTACACACATATGTAATTTTCTTGCTCTCCGCCGCCCATCACCGGTAATTTTGTACTTTTTACTGTACACAGACAACGTAATCATTTAATTAGGGAGCAGTGCGGAAAATAATTCTAAATGATCGCGCCGTTGACATACAAAAAACCGATGAACACCTGTTAGCGTTAGGAACCATCAAGTAAAAAGTAGTGGCTTCATAAATACTCGAGACACCTAAAAGAAACTCGTTTAAGTACACCCTTTAGACGCAAATGAGCAATTCCGGCTGCTAAACACACACAACCGCCAAGCAGCCCACGCGCACCCGCTCTAGACTTGCTGTTTTGCGGTGCCTTTGGCACATTTTTGAAATTCTCACTCGACCACGAGCGGCCTAAGGGCCCCTCGGAACGCGCACAGGTGTTCGTGAATGCGCTACAAAATGAATACAGCAAGGAGGGGAAAAGTTGCAAGGAAAAACAAAAGTGGAAGGGCGGAACGTCCTGAAGTTTCACGAAGTTTTGGGGAGCGATCCAAGGAACAAAAGAGACTAACCCGGCCGGGGGACCCGTTCTGGGAACCGAGGGGTCTCGTGCCAGGAACTGGTTGCACCCCTTGGCAGCCCCCTTTCCTTTTCCTTCCTTCCCTTGCTGGTTCTTGGTTCTGGGTGGCATAGGAACGGAAACTGATTCTAACTTAGCGGGGACTCTCATACAGTTTGTCTTAGATTGAAAAATCATTTTTAGCCCCTGGGCATGAAGCACTTAGTGTTGCTACAGCCACTTCCACCGAAGATTACGTGGGTGGCTTTTACACTTTTGGGCACTTCCAAACAGACGGCATAAACTCTTTCATGGCTTTAGTTGACAGAATGGCGACATGCGACAGACAAAAATCGCGACGGCTACTCGGCTTCTCGCCGTATGGCCCGGGCATGCGCATTAGTCGGATGCATGTATGCCACAAACTGGGTTCCTTCCCCGTACGGCGGCTGCTGTGAACATGCACAGCTGTGAGCGGCTGCTGCGAACAGAAAAAAAAAGCTGCGTCCCTGAATACACGGATTTGATTGTTTGTAGGGTGTGATACTTATGTAGTGCAGGCGGGGAACCTCTTTTCCTCTCACACTCAGTTTGCAGGGTTTAACGCGCCGACGCTACACAGGCGATGAGGCGTGCCGTAGTGGAAGGCTCCAGATTAATTTCGACCACGGGGGGGTCTTTAACGTGCGTCGAAAGCTCGTACACACGGGGTTTTGCTTTTCGCCTCCATCAGAAAAGTCGTCTTGGTGCGTTGATTTGTGAGTACATTCAAGGGAATGTACTCACAAATCACAACACGAGACGACTCCGCAGAGTAGTTACGGTAGGAAATCTTGCTTGCGGAGGAGGTAAGCTTAACAACCACGTGCGGATTTCATAAAAAGGCGTTAACACTCTTTGATTGCAAGGCAAACATACATCGATTAATTGTTGTGCGACACCGTACGCGCAAATAGCTGGTAAATCGTGCTTACCTTGGCTAGACGGCAATCCTGATAAAAACGCCGCTGCAACGCGCCGTCCAAGCAGAGACTGCGTCCACACGACGACCGCGCATTGAGAAGTCCGAAAACTTGTAACAGCACAAGAGAGGCAAAAGAAACGCAGCGAGGGCAGACAAAACGTAAAGGAGGGGTGCGCCGCTCACCGCAGGTACCGGTCACAGAGGAGGAGGTAGTGAGCGCCAGTGAGAGGCGCCGAGCTGCTCGCCCTCGCAAGCATAGCCAGCGTTGTCCATCTAAGGCCAATATTTTTCAGAAAAAGGAAATATTCAAAGCGTCCATAGTGATACCATCGTAACAACGCTGGTAAAGTGCAAGTGTTTTCATACATTGAATTTTCATACTCGTTGGATTAGATGTTTTTGCTTTGCCGATTGCGTTGGAACACCGCCGCTTACATATTTGTACGCCGAGTTTCTCTCTAATACGGAGAGCTTATATGTATGCCTGCCTTACACAGCGCAGTAAGTGAAAGTATCTCCCTCCGTTTCTTTTATTATAAGTAAACATCGAGGAGAAATTCTCAGTACGTTTATTCATTTGAGATGTATTTTATCCGGCACTTAAGATATGCTTTACGTGAATCGTATGATTCAGCAACTTGGCCAACTGATAGCCTCACAAACAAATTGTACGGAAGTAACTATTCCTAATGCTCTCGTAATAATTCATTTTGGAGGCAGATTGATCACCTCGGCTGCGTAAAAATGGCGGCAGTCAAAATCGTGAAGAAAGTGTTCAAATGCGCTAGATTCGCTACTTCGAAAAAAAAAGGTGTGATACATACGTTGCCTGCGTGAGCATATGTTTGTGGTAACGACATGGACAAGATTATTAAAGCGATAATTGAAAGCATGCTATGACGTTGCAGGGAAACACCGCGTAACGTTCCTTGAAATCTCCATGTTATAACACGCATACGCGTTTCATCACACCCACGGAATACATTATTTCCAAATTCAGGACGCGCCCAGCACGTGATTTCGTACTATTAAGGTAGTCACAATCGTCGTATGTATAGCCTGGATTCAACAACCTGCGTGCAACCTCGTAACGCTTGTATTATCCTCTGTGCATGTCAGGACAGTTCTTATGCCCTGGGTGCCAGATAGGGCTTCGTAACTTCCGTGGTTCCCACCAATTTTGATAAATAACTCACGTCGTTTCAGAGCATTCGCGTTTCATATAAATATACATTAGAGCGTAAAACCTCAGCATGGCCTGTAGCTATCGCAAAATACATATTTCAAATCCTCGAAGGGTTCTTTTTTTGTCCAGGTACTGAAGTCTATAGGAAATATAACCTAAAATGAAGCGTCAAGGATGTTCCACTCACCAATGACGAAACATCGTGTTTTCGGCGAAGCAGCTGGGTCACAAGACATTGTGGCACAGGGAAGTATGCAGTCATGCATAGCAGGGCTAAGGGGTATGTTGCAAATTTAATGTTATTTATTACGACGCAAATTTAATGTTATTTATTAACAAAGCACATGTCTGAATGAAAGAATGAAAGGAGCTGATGCTAGGCATCAGTAGCGCCCTTTTATTCGTGTATAACGAGGTGGGTGACTTAGCTGCCCTTATGCTAGGTAAAGCATATAAAGGAGCATGTTTGCTCATGGTATGGCTGGGATAAAGAAAATTAAATGACTTGTCTACATGCTCATTGCCTGTTTTTGCATTTTATTCGCCAGCTGGCTTGTATCACGCCTAAAGTAACCAGACCAGTTGGCGAACGGTGCTTCGACCAGAAACACAACACGAATGCTTATAGTTGGCCGGTGTCGTTATGGAGCCGTTCGCCATTCGCAACAGCGGTGTTTACGGCTTTTTTCGTCTTTTTTAAAGCAATGCCCTTTCGTCGCCCTGCAGTTGCGGCGCTAACTTAAGCCCTGCCTATCCTCGTGTGATGTAAAGGTTCTGTTGTAGCATTTAGGCTTATTGTGCGTTATAAGTGGTGTCGTTATGGTTTGTTTAAGCCAGCTTCGGCGCGAAAAAAATGTTTGAAGTTGAATTTAGCATCCCACACACTAATATTTCAGTTAAAGCAAGTCTCATGTCAGCAGCCGTACCTGCTTTATCAGAGCTTATAAACTAAAGGAGAGATCTTTCTGCCTATAATGGCCATCATTAGCTGACTCACAGAAAGGGAGATTCGCGGTAGAGGTCACTGCCACCGCCAGGCACTCGCGAAGCTACATACCATGCTACTGCATGCCATAGAGTCCCCGCGGACAAGCGGCTCGTTCCCCCGCACCATTGTATTTCCCGCCCACCGCGACCCCTCCTTCTAGAGGTCGTCACGTACACACGCGCAATTCTCTGTCCGGAGATCTTTTCTACATGGGTGGCCGCAGAGAAAACGAGTAATCCGTGGCCAGATGCTTGTCGTTCGTCTTCGGACCTTTGTTGGCCAAACAGGAAAGAAGTAATTCGTGGCCAGACTGTTGCCGTTCGTGTTCCGCCTTCCGCTGGCCAAATGGGAAACGATTACTGCGTGGCCAGACGCTCTTTGTTCGTCATCAGACGTATGGTGGCCATGGAGAAAGCGCGTACTCCGTGGGCAGATGCTTGCCGTTCATCTGGGGACCTAGACTGGCCAAACAGACAACGCTGCCCCCGTGGCCAGACGCTTGCAGTTCGTCTTCCGACAAGTAATATCACCTGGCCAAACAGGCAAAAAGGAAAAAATGCGTGCTGTTCGTAATCTGTGGGCGGACGCGTGCTGTTCGTCGTCGGACGCTTTGGTGTAAATATGGTGACCAAGGAAAAAAAACATGTTCTCTGTGGCCCAGATGTTTGCCTTTGGTGTAAACGCAGCGACGCAACGCAAATACCTCAGCTGGCCGAACACGGCGTTGCTTTTCGCCTCATCAAACACTACAGGTATTAGCCACGAGCCACCAGCCGTGACCAAATGCATGCCAAATTACATAAGTTCTCTGGCAGTCCAAACTTTGCCAATGGCCAAACAGGCCAAGCATCGGCCAAAAATAAGCCAAAGGGTTACCACGTTTTCTGTGCTGCCTGGGCGGCCACCCCTCGCATGATCATCAAGTGAACCGGGCCGCCACGTGCGGAACGGAGGTCGGTGAAGACGCCGGGCGCGGGGTGTGTGTGAAAGACGCCGGGCAGCGAGCAACGATCTGTGCGCCGTGTGACGTCATTGCTCCTTGCACATGCGCATCACGGCTCTCCAGGAGCCACGCGAAACTGCTCAACCTCGGCCAGTGTAGCTCACGCTACAAAACAAAGTACTATTGTGACAAATTGTAATACGAACAACGGAGCGTATGGCTTTCAGTACAGCGCGCGTCAGGCTTGTCTAGGGCAAAAGAGCGCGCGGCTTAAAGGAGCCATGAAGAGAAAACACAAGTTTGGTTCATTCGAAAGATTGCCTCGTTAGAACCATACTGACACCACTATTAACACAAACTTCGCTCAAATAAGCTACATAATTAGGAAAAAAGGGAATGACCATGCGACCCACCAGCTCATTTCCCTCAACAGAACCTATGATGTCACACGAGAATGCTCTGCGATTGGCGGAGGCCGGCAAAAGCAAACGCAAGTTAGGCAGGGCTTACCAGTTTGCATTGTGAGCTATATGCCCGTTAAACATACTGCGCATTCCTTTATGACATTAAGAACGGTGGAGTAAACGGTTGAAGTTCCGAATAAACACGCAAGCGTCTACGCCAATGCGTACGAAACTACCGCCAGCCGAACTCGACATCTCGCCGTCGCCACCGTCGCGCAGACAAATTTTCGGGTTCGAGGCTCTTCGGGGCCAACGAACCGTCCCAGCACGCACCGCCGCGACCTTGCTTGGTATCGTAATCCCTTCGCAGGAGGTTGGCCGTCATATCGCCAACCAGCACAGGTAAAAATAGAAACCAGCTAGCAGCGACGAGATAGTGAAGCCGTCGCAGTTTCGGAATGGTGTTGGCTTGCTGCTAAAGCTCGTTTCCAGTTTACTGAAAACTTCAGTTTGTTCGAGTACTTTACAATGAAATTTCGTTGCTACGTTTTGAAATGCCCAATAGTACGGGCAAATCGTCGAGGGAGTGCGACATCCCCGCCGGTGAGGAGATCTCCTTTCATGTGCTGCCCAACGACGAACCTCGGCGAAGCAAGTGGCTACGTTTTGTGAACTTTGCAAACGGAGGAGAAAGAGAGCTAAAGGAAGTACGAGTGTGCTCGCTTCATTTCCGACGAAGTGATTACGCAGGGACCATTACGTTAGCTCACTCCTGGAACATGCTGGCGCTCGTCGCCGACTTCGTCAAATCGCCGTCAAAGCGCTCTGATCTTGGGGGAAAAAATGCCGTACACACCACGCATTGACGCTCGTATCTTTCTGGTCGAAGCAGAGAACTCGCGCGAACGGCTTTCCATACACGACACCGGCCAACTGGCATAAGCGATACTGCTACTGAAATTGAACTATTATTAACCGTAATAAAAATACGGCACATACGTACCAGTCTGTATTCGTCCGTCGCGACGGGGCTGACGAGGCAGCGGTGCCGACGGCTGGGCGTTCGTCTGTTGTGGCTATCGCGGAATGGTCGCTTTCCGGTCCATCCGCGTATCCCACAACTCCTGCCGCTCGTGCACTTAGAAGCATTGAGCGTTCAAGTGGTGTGAGGTTGTTAAATGCAAGCCCGAGCTTCTCGGCGAGAGTTTTGTTCTTCGGATCAGGCGATTCCATGACTAGGGCTGCGGGTGTACTAGGTTTTACTAGTATTTTTAAAATGGCCGCCGTCTCGGTTTCGGCATGAGTTCCGGCTCCTGTTTGATTCCCGCGTGTGGGTGCTATATGGAGTCGACATACTAAGTATCTGTTTCATAGACCGGCTCGTATGACGCCATTGTTCACGTCACGAAATGTGCAATTTAGCGGGAGATTTAAAATTTTGGCTTAAATTGCCTTATTTCTCAGTGAATAAAGCATCATTTGCTTCCGGGAAAGCGCTTAGGGTACTATGAAACACCTAATCTTTCGAATAAAACAAACTTTTGTTTTTCTCTTCGCGGCTCCTTTAAGAGCTTGCTGGCGACATCCGCCGATAGATACTGGGCTGGAGATAGCTTGCCATTTCGCGTGCGCGGGTCTCAGACAGGCCCGTGCCGGTCGTCATTTAGCATGGGCCACCCGCCACGATGGCTCAGTGGCTAGCTAAGGCGTTGTGCTGCTGAGCACGAGGACACGAGTTAGATTCCCGGCCGCGGCGGCCACTTTTCTCATGGAGGTGAAAAGCAGAAATGGCGGCTTGTACGAGATTTCGGCCCACGTTAAAGATCCCACGTGGTCAAAATTAATTCCGAGCCTCTACTACGGCGCGCCTCATCGCCTGCGTTGCGTTACCGGGTTAAACCCTACAATCAATCATCGTTTAGCATGGACAACTGAAATTTGAAAATGTCCCCATCTCCCCCCCCCCCTCCCCGAGGGGCGCTTCCGTTCTGGAGTGCCAGCTGATACCAGCCGTGAGCGGTGACACGGGAGCGAAGTGCGTAATTTGACACGATGCATTATCAGCGCAGGCGGTTACGTAATCGCACAAAACGCTCGACCTAAATCGCTGTTGTGCATTCTTTCTGCGTGCTTTCATTCCCGCTTGCTATGCGTAAGATTGAGAAAGTTCGAGCAGGCAGTTTTGTGCGGTTATGTGGTAATGCACGCGGTGGTACTGCACCCCGTCAAACAACGCCCCTATCTGGCTTGTCAACGCTCACGGCTGGCACCGTGGAAGGCAAGCGCCCCTCGTGGGTGGTGGCGTCTGAAAATTATAGTGGCCAATGCGAAACGACGACCGGCCCGACCCTGCCCGAGATTCACGCACGCGCTGTAGAGAGCTATCTCTAACCCAGCAAGCCAACAGCCATGTCGCCAGCACGCTCCAGAGCCGTTCGCTCGCTTGCCGAAGAGTCAAGCCTTGCGCGCAATAGACCCTTTGCAAAATGGCCAAATCGTTGGCGGAAAAGCAGCAAGCCACTCTGGCAACACTGTGCACCCGCTGCGCCGCCATTAGAAAGGAAGCGAAAAGGCTGCGAGCACAGAGTTTCTATGGAGTAGCTACCGTCCACCGTCCACGTAATTGCATACGCGTCCCGCGAAGTGGTGTTTCCCACTGCAGGATGGGAAAATAACTTTGCCGCCCTTCCTCCGACAGAAGAGCGGCATATTCAGGCTTTTTATTCTTCGAGGTCGACCACTGAAAGGTCCTACGAGTACGAGCGATCATACGTCAGCGTGGAGTCCTACGTTACGCCATCGTCAGTGTTGACAAACAGCAGCAAGCAAAGGTAGGATTTGTTGCTAATAAAGAATAGCCTTAGCGCTGCCTCCTTGTTTGGTTGTCGAGTTTTAATTGTGTTTAATCGATGCGCCCTTGTCCCGTAGTAGCGGCTGCTGGCTGCTATGAAGGGCTATGAAGGGTCCGTCTCTGCTGAGCGCTCACTTTGCGTATGTTCAAACTTTCAAAACTATTCGCGAAAATGACCAAAGCATGCATAATGAAACTGATTTTGATGTCTCTGCTCGAGGTCATGTTTGCGATTGACCGCATGTGTACCTGCGGCGCTTAGTTTTTCCGTCGGTTAATGCGGTGCTAATGCGGTAGCGATAGGTCGCACGCGTGCGTCAGCAGCGAGCAGAGTCAGTCGACCTTGAGAGGAACTCGGAGGAAGGAACAAACACAGAAGAAATAGGAGAAAAGAAGGGCACGTCTCGACTCACCCCAGGCGAGCCGTTGCGCAGCGGGGTAGATAAGCGGAAGCGATTTGACCAGCGTTAATCTTCGAAAGGTAGCGCAAACACCACTTTAGGAGAGAAATATGACTACGGCGATGGGGCAACACACTCGTGGGGCCGTGGGCGAAGTGGCAACCGTGCAACGGTAAAGTGTACAAGAAGGAGGGCTACGACCTGCTTCCTTTCTAATGGCGTCGTCGCGTTCACCACCAGTGTTACCACCGCTGAATTCTCAGTGTTGTCCGCCTTTTTGCAAAGGGTCTATGTAAGTACTTACATGCCACGCATCCTGGCGACGGGTCGAGTATGCGCAGTTCGAACAAGTTACGAGAGTACGTGACCAACATTGATGTGGAAACACCATCGTTTTTACATCGTGTGTTGAGCGCTCAGCACGAAATAAACAAATTAATGAATACAGCTGTGTGCGCCGTTGTCACTCAGCGCAGCTACGAAGTTGGATAACGCTCGCGTGAGCGGGAGCCGAACGCGGCGGAAAGACACAGCAAAACCCTCGCACGCTGAACGATGGTGCTTCCATACCAAGCAGGGTTGCCGGGTCCTCAGAGTAAAAAGGCGCCGGAAATTTGTCCAAAGGAACCAGAAAAGTCACCACCTATAGCTGAAAGTTTTGTTAGTAGCCAAAAAAAAAAAAAACGCCATTTTTGGCAAGTGTATTTCTCGGTGGTTTTCTTAGAGAAAAAGCCACCAATTCTCGTTAAATCAGCACAATCGATCAACATTTCATTCATTTCCTTCGTACGGGAAAGCAGTGCGTCTTGATCATCTATATCGAAAATGAAAACATCGTGAACAATCGAAGTTGACTAGAACAAAGAAAATGTCACGCCTGCATAAAGAGATACGTTGCTAGCCAATAAAGAACCAATCACGCAAGTAATCTTTTATTGCTCCAATCCAATCTAAGGATACTGGAGGGTTTTCTATGGCGGCATTTAAAGTCGGCACTGACTCAGCAGGAACAATCGAACAAAACATCGAACATCACTGTGAAACCAATCAGCTACCTTATGTCAGCGATAAATATCGTTGTTCACTTTTTCGCCATATCTCGCGGCACTTGAAATTCAGCACGAGTGACACCTCTCATGCGTAGTGCCAACTTTATGAGGATTGCAATAAGCAGCTCGTGGTCCATTTTATTCTCAAGTCCGTCTTCGTCAATGTGACGGCCCAAAAGACACGTCCCACGTAAGCATATCACAAGGGCAAGACCAGCAGATTCATTGCAGGTGCAGCGATGTCCTGCATGGGATTTGCACCTGACGGATCCTTAAATTTGTCCATCCGTGGTCCAGAACTCAATGGCGGCATGTCCGCGTTGACGCTTTCTACGGTCGCAGGTGCCTGCTTGTTCTTCGATGCGGCGCTCTGAGCAAGAAAACAACCTATTTGGTAGCGTTTGAGTCCCTGAATAGCATGGCAAGAAAAATAGACTCCATGTCCTTCGTGTCCAGAGTCAACAGGCTGGAGTTGTCGTGGTGTCGCAAAACGTATGGCTTCAGTGTCCGACACAGGAGGCGCTTGAAAAGTTTTTGCAATTCTTTGAAAATTTCTACTGGACATTTTCCCTTGGAAGAGCTTGTTTATCCTTATCATTTCAACAAGTATCGGTTCGAGAAACAAAAGATACGCATGGTTTCTCTCATCAGCGTACATTTCCTTTAGAAGGTGGGCGGCGTAGGTTTGAGATGCTAATTCAGGTCTCAAAGGCGGTGCTTGATCCACCGTCGCTTGAGCTGGCTCATGCGGCAGAAGTGCTCGCAGGAGTTGAAAACTAATTATGTACGTCAGGTGGGAGGCCACGTTTTGAAGTTTTTGCATATTAAGCATCACTGTCTAATGTAGCCACAAGTCGCCATGGCGCCAGTCACAATTTTCGGGCGCGAGGAGCCGCTAAAAGGAGACAATATGGAGAGAAATCGCCAAACCTGGCAACGCTGAACCAAGGTTGGGCACAAACTCTCGTAACGTGGTTCGTACTACGCATACGAGGCCCGTCGCCAGCCCCCGCGGCATATACCGAAAGCCACGCGCGCCATTGTTCGTAAATCAATTTTCACGATAGTCAAATGACGGTTAAAGGAGAGTTGTTAGTTGCACACCTCGCGTTGTGGGTAATATAACCGTACATCGGTTTCTATCATACAAATAGCATAGTTTGATTTGAAATTACAGTTTCCTCCCAAAATATATGCCATGCACTAGCGAAGAAGTCATGAGGGGTGAAGACATAAGAATTATAAGGTTCGTTGTTTAAGAAACCATGTGACCTCCACAAGAGCTCATGTACTGACGTAGTGCACAGTACTTCTTCTAAGTTTAAGTATTTTTTAATATGATGACTGAGGCTCAATGAAGGGTACAACGGCAACGAGTCCAGGACATACATTTACGTAGAATTACATTAATGTTTAGTAGAATGCGGGGAAAGATTTATGTGATCTTGAGGTCATTTCTGGGCGAATTTCTACACCATGTTTGCAGGATTTATTACCGCACCCAGTAAAAATGTTCTTTAATTTCAAGGATATTTGTCTCCATCATCATTCCATAAAAACACTTAAAAAGAGGAAACAATTCATTACAGACCAGGAAAAGTACTATTTATCGAAATCTGAGTTATCATGGACACTACAATCTCTAAAAGGCTTTTGAATCCCTCATTTTCGTCTATATGTCGTATTTCATAGACGCGTTCAGTTCAAGCTATGGTAGTGTTAAAGGTTCATACGTGGTCCAGACTTCATGACCGAACAAGAACCATCGTCTTGTCAGCCATGAAGGCGGCATGCTTTGCTTTGCGTTTCACGTATGAGAAAAATATATATTGGCAGACAATAACAGGAGTGCCACTGATTTTTTCCTAGGGCGATAGCTTTCATTACCTTGAATGCATTCTCCACCGACAAGCTGAATGCGTTGCTGAATCCGACAAAAGTAGTGTGTGGGTGAAAGTCAGAGGCCACCGCGAGAATTTTCTGATGGGCGAGTCAACATAATCCTCCTGGGAAAAGACGCGCGTTGCTAAGGTGGATCACTTGAACGCCGCGTTGCACTCAGCTGTGTAATTAATACCTCTCCTTCCCCATAGCCCCACTGACCATCAAGAATACTTGTTAACGTCACCACTCATCAACATCACCACGTTAACGCCATACCTGCAAAGCCAGAAACTAAGTCTAACATCAAATTGGTTCGCATAAGTGTCAAATTTCCATTGCTTAAGATAACCTAAGTCCATACTGTGCGGGGGAACACAGACGAGGTACTGGTACCTGTGATCAACCTATATGTAACCAACCTGCAGATTGCTCGTATAAGCATGTGGTTCATGACGGGCGCTTTCTTTTTGGGCGCTCTTCCCTGGGTGCCTTCCCAGAACTCTGTAGCATACCTGCGAACCTGCAGCGCCTTGTCATGCGATAGTAATGGCCGGTGGGACGCCTTGAAGGGTAGCCTTCGGAAATTCTGGAATCTGGACGACCTCTGGTTGTAATCGGGCTGGACGCAGGCTGCACAGGGACGGGGTGGCGCCCCCTCTCTTGAAGGCACGAAACGATGACTGCGCCAGAAACCAGACATCATCATTAATAGGCGCAACTATCTATATCAGTGGTTGCTCACCAGGTGCGGTTAATTTGAAAACAAATGCGGCGATGATTAAAAAAAAATCACGAGGAGCTAGTGGAGTTGAGAGTGGACGTGGTTCGTTTGCAAGCATTTGTGTTCGCGGCACTGGAAACCCACAACGTGCGGGGTAACATAAGGCACTATCTTTATTTGGGAGCGGATAGCTTTGCGATTGCAGCCCGATGGCCCAGCAAGGGCCCGCTATGCTTGGAAGTTAGGATCTGTTGGGAACGGATGCAAGGATCTGGAAAGGGGAGGGCATGCGAGTAATAATTGCGCTGCTCACAGCATCGCTTGCCGAAATGCCTCAGTCCATATGAGCTAGCTCGACTGAAATAAAAGTTGCAGAGACATAACTTAGATCATAAGATGTAAGGCGTGATAGCGATACTTCAACTCCCGCGGAGTGTTTTCATACGCAGTTGCCTGCATTTCCGATCGATGCTTACCAGCACTAAAGGTCATCGAAAAGAGAAAGACTAGCAACGAGGCTTTTAGTCACCGTGGCCCTGGAGAGACAAAGGCTCTCTGCGCTTCTGTGAATTAAAATGTGAGCGTGAAAGAATGCGGGAATGCGAGGTGTTGGTAAGTTTTAGCGAAGATGCGTCAGTGTCAGTGTATCGAAATATTTATTCTGTGTTGTCTACGCCGGGCTGAACAATTTTGCTTTTTAGAAGAGAGAGAGAAAGAGCGAGATCTTTGTCCAGGAAGAAATACAGTCAAACCCGATTATAACGAACCCGGATAGAGCAAATTATGCTATATATCGAACAAAGATAAAACTTAGTGCCTTTCCACTCTGTGAAGATGACCTGCAAAGCTGGACGCAGTCCACGGAGCGCCCGAAACAAAACACGTTTGTCGTAATTTGCGATGGGGCATATTTCCTAGGCCCATTAGCTGAATGACCATTCTGACGGATCCAAGCTTTTTTCTTGCAGATAAACATGGAACTGCCTGCGTCCCTCCCGCGTCGTAAGCATTTTTACTGTTTGAGTAAGGCCCGGTTCAGACTGTTGCCGCAACTGTCGCAATGACTTAAAGGAGCCATGAAGAGAAAACACAAGTTTGGTTCATTCAAAAGATTGTCTCGTTAGAATCATGACTGACCACCACTTTTAACGTAAACTTTGCTCAATTAGCGAACTTAGGAAAAACGGGAATGGTCATGCGACCCACCAGCTCATTTCCCGCAACAGAACCTATGATGTCACATGAGCTAAGCTCTGTTATTGCGGAGGCTGGCAGAAGCAGACGCAAATTAGGTAGAGCTTACAAACTAGACGAACGAGCGATTTGCGCTTAAATTTAGGGCACATTCTTTACAAAGCAATAAGAATGATGGGACAAACAGTGGAAGTTACGAAAGCACATGAAAACATAGAAGTACTGATGCGTTCTGCTGTTCGTACTGCGAACAGCATGCTTGGTTTAGCTGCACAGCACTACGGGGCTTGGGGTTGTCTCAGACGACACTGGCCGATTGACGCAAGCAACGCTGTCTTACGTGACCCCATTTGTCGAGCGAGCACTGCTTTCAGGGAAACGAATATTTTCTTCCAGAACAAAAACAAGCCAAGTTTAAATGCGGGAAAAACAAACCAAACGCTTGCCACGGGTATGGTGCGCCATCTAGGTTCGGGTAACGTAAAGAAACGCGGGAACAAACCAACACCACTGTACAGGTGGAGACAACCTTTGAACGGTCCCGTGCCGCCGCAATTGGGCCAACGGGCTCAACGCGTTATTCTTTTCGTTTCCCACGAGACCTAGCAACGCGAAACAGACAATATGATTCAAACGTCTTCAGTAAAACCGCGTTGCGGCGATAATTTTAGCGCATTTTTGACACAATGACTTGCTTCGGCGGCGAGCGAGCTACCCAAATGGCGGCGCCAGCGTGTACGTGTCTCTACACTGTACGGCGGATGCGTGAATGAAGGGATTCTAGGCTGCAGAGCGGTCGGTTCCTGTGATGTCATTGCAGACCCCGAAGACAAATGATTTAGCGGGAAAATCAAAATTTAAACTTAAATTGTTTAATTTCTCAGTGAATAAAGCATCGTTTGTATCCGGACAAGCGCTGGGGGCACTATAAAAACACGAAATCTTTCAAATAAAACAACTTGCATTTTCTCTTCATGGCTCCTTTAAAGAATGACGTTATTTCACGTCTCAGCTAACCGAACTGCGTGACATGCCATTTTTTTAACGTCCATAGATCACGATATAGGGTTTGTGTCGGTAACCTGAACTAAGCCTAACACACAAACCCAATCCGCTCTACCACTAAGGTCCCCGGACAGGTCCATTGGGCCGTTTAACGTCCGCGTTTAAAATCGTACCAGCACACACAAACATACTATCCATCAGTACAGGCATGAAACCTATAGCTGCGCGTGCACGCATCCTCTCGTCCCTACCATTATTTTTAAGTGCGAAACTGCGCACGCATAAACCGCGAACCGGTCATGTACGCGTGCGTAGAAGTGGCATACGCCGTGACGGCGGGTTTAGGTCGTTTTAAGGGGCAGCCCTTCGGCAGCCGTTACCTGGGCTTCGCGGGAACGGCGTCCGTTTATGTCTGCGTAACCGAGTGAGCGAGCGCAGCAGCGACGAAAGAAAGAAACGGTGAGGAGCGTCTAGCGAAGGTGAAGTGGAGTACGACACGTGGCTACCGCGTCATCTCTCTCACTGCCTTTCTTTCACACATGTTTCATGTGTCGCCACCAAGGAGCGCCCTCCCCCTACGCTTTCCGTAGACGCCGTTCCATTCTCCGCTAATCCAAACTTCTTGACGTTTGCGCGGAGGTTTAAACACGATATGCAACATGCTCGCTGCTCCCTTGTGCGAGGCTAATTCGAACAACGTGAAATTTGCGTGGGAGGTTAGAACACGATTTGCAACATGCTGGCCGGCGGCGGCGTTGCGTGAGTAGCGCACCCCGCCGTACGTTCGCTGATCACGCGAACACTTCCTTACATGCAGTAGAAATGCGCCGGACCGAGAAGACTGCAGTTCCTGCTGCGCACAATTGTAGTAATCGTCAGTGCATTTTTTACGCCCATCCGTGCTTCTGTATTTTTCGCAATCATCTGATAGCCGCATACCGCCGTTAGCTGCCGCCTGCGCAACTTTAGAAGGGGGCATCGGTGGAGGCGAGAAAGAAAATAGTTGTGAAAGAGGTGCCAACGGTGGGAAGAGGAGCCCTGGAACGGCGCCGAGTAAATCGATGACACCGGAATGAAAACTGGGGGATACTGCTTTGCAGTAAAAGATCAGTTACGAAAATACACGTGAAACATATTCCTTATAACGAAGTTCCCGGCGTGGAACCGGCGTTGCGGAAGCAATGTCGCTCACGCCATTGTTACTGCTTTTGCAGGTCGTCGTCACTTCGGCACCACTGCAGCATTGCGATGAAGAAAAGGCAGCGACGTTCCTCTCGGACTGCGCATGCCTCAACAGCAACGGATTATCACCCACAGGGAAAGAAACGACGACAGCTGGCCGACGTGCAACCCTGCTGACTTTGGTGTATGTGCTGTGACCGACTACGAACCTTGGGCAACCTACGGATGGGTCATCGAGCTACAAAAACCGAGCGCTGCCAGTGCCTCAGCGGGGCGTGGAACCGGCGTTGCGGAAGCAATGTCGCTCACGCCATTGTTACTGCTTTTGCAGGTCGTCGTCACTTCGGCACCACTGCAGCATTGCGATGTAGAAAAGGCAGCGACGCTCCCTCTCGGACTGCGCATGCCTCAACAGTCAACGAATTATCACCCAAAGGGAAAGAAACGACGACAGCTGGCCGACGTGCAACCCTGCTGACTTTGGTGTATGTGCTGTGACCGACTACGAACCTTGGGCAACCTACGGATGGGTCATCGAGCTACAAAAACCGAGCGCTGCCAGTGCCTCAGCGGGGCGTGGAACCGGCGTTGCGGAAGCAATGTCGCTCACGCCATTGTTACTGCTTTTGCAGGTCGTCGTCACTTCGGCACCACTGCAGCATTGCGATGAAGAAAAGGCAGCGACGTTCCTCTCGGACTGCGCATGCCTCAACAGTCAACGGATTATCACCCAAAGGGAAAGAAACGACGACAGCTGGCCGACGTGCAACCCTGCTGACTTTGGTGTATGTGCTGTGACCGACTACGAACCTTGGGCAACCTACGGATGGGTCATCGAGCTACAAAAACCGAGCGCTGCCAGGGCTCAGCGGGGCGTGGAACCGGCGTTGCGGAAGCAATGTCGCTCACGCCATTGTTACTGCTTTTGCAGGTCGTCGGCACTTCGGCACCACGGCAGCATTGCGATGAAGAAAAGGCAGCGACGTTCCTCTCGGACTGCGCATGCCTCAACAGTCAACGGATTATCACCCAAAGGGAAAGAAACGACGACAGCTGGCCGACGTGCAACCCTGCTGACTTTGGTGTATGTGCTGTGACCGACTACGAACCTTGGGCAACCTACGGATGGGTCATCGAGCTACAAAACCGAGCGCTGCAGTGCCTCAGCGGGGCGTGGAACCGGCGTTGCGGAAGCAATGTCGCTCACGCCATTGTTACTGCTTTTGCAGGTTGGTGGCTATGACTCTCCTAGCACCTTTTCTGTCTTTGTTTTGCCGGTACACCCCAGCCTGTTTGACTCTGTGAAAAAGCATTCGAGGCCCGAGCACTGGTTACGCGATCATTGCCGTTTCCGTCTCCTTCGCCGGATTTCATTTTATCTAATGCTCTTGCTCTTGTCCGGAGATGTAGAACTGAACCCAAGCCCTGAAGTAGAAGGAATGTTTCAGCAGCTTTTGCAGGGACAGAGTGCGATGATGGAAAGCTGGCTGTCGTAAAGCAAACACAGGACCAGCACACACAAGCCATTGCCGATTTTAGTAATCGCATCTCGTCGCTTGAATCAAAAATTGCAGGTCTTGAGCAAGTAAAGGAGGCCGTTTCTGAGTGTAAAAAAGATAATGAAACTCAAACACGCATGCTCCGGACGCTGCGCGCAACGGTTGATGAACTGGAAAACAGAAGCAGACGCTGCAACCTGATCTTTTATGGTGTGAAAGATGCGCATGCTCAAGAGTCAAGTGTCGAGTCTGAGAAATTTGTTTCTGATATCTGCAAGTCCCATTTTGGCATTGATTCTGTAATACTTGACAAGCTTACAGATTAGGAAAGTTCCAAGATGGGAAGAACCGTCCCTTGATGGCGAAGTTTGCACAATTTAAAGAGAAGCAGCATGTTTTAATAAACGCAAAGAACCTAAAGGGGACGAAGATTAGTCTCTCTGAAGACTACTCAGAAAGCGTGAGACGAAAAAACAAATTTCTGTGGGAATTTGTACAATCACGGAAAAGGACGGCGACAAATATTTTTTAAAGGCGACGTTCTGTGGCTTAACGACATGAAGTACGTATACGACGAGGATGTGAACCAAGTCGTACAGCAAAAGTGACAGTGTGGAACCAATCGCGTTAATTATCGTTCCTGGTTATCAATTGCAGGAGCATTAAAAATAAAGTAGAAGACTTCCACGCGTTTGTGCAAATGGTAAAACCAACTGTTATTCTTGGAACAGAGTCGTGGTTAAATGATAGCATTACGGATGCTGAAGTATTTCCTGACGGGTTTACATGCTATCGGAAAGATAGAAACAGCCACGGAGGAGGAGTGTTTATTTTAGTACACAATAGCGTTTCGTCCTGGAGACTTAATATTGACGTGGCGACTGTGAGGCTGTTTGGGCCAGATTAAACTAATAAATCAAAAGGTACTAACAGCATGCAGTTTATCGTCCTCCAGACTCGTCTGTACAAGTGTTGGCGCGTCTTGCTAACATGATCGACGTTGCGATGACGGACACTACGATAATAGGCGGAGACTTTAATTTGCCGCACTTTGACTGGGCTAACCTCAGTGGTTTCGACCGGTGTCTGAATCGGGAAATGAAAAATATAGTTGAAATCTTCGCTTTTCGTCAAATGGTGCTTGCGCCCACGCGTGGAGGCCATACTTTGGATCTCATCTTGACTAACCAACCGGGCTTGTCGAGACTACTCTAGATATCCCGGGTTTGAGCGATCACAGTGCTGTTTTGTGCGAATTGATCGTCCAATATGTGAAAACTACAACTGGTGCTAGCAGACAGATTTACAATTACGAAAAAGCGATCTAGCCGCCTCAGTGAAGCACTAGATGGTACTTCGTAGTATTTGAAACCGAAGTAGAATGTAAAACAGTAAATGAGATGTGGCTATTGCTTAAGAAAAAATCGCGCCAATCCACCCCGTGAATGTGGTTGGAAAGCAAAGCTGTAAACGGCACCCATAACGATTACCATGCGAACGTAACTTATTCCCTCCCATCGCTCTACAATAGCAAAACCGAGAGAGAGAGTGAAATGCATTAACCACACCATTTATTACTTCAAGAGATATCTTGTAGTTTAAATCAATGATGATGAAGCATGAACGGTGTTTTGGTTGAGTGTATTGGTGTAGACAGAGGGAAAACTTTTTTTAAAAATAAAGTAAGCTCCAACATGGTGTTAGACGATCTGTCTTCTCCGTCTCTGCGCGCGGACGGAGGCGACGAGATTTGCGCAGAGAAGGAGAGGAGGAAGAAATACTTCTGTCAGATTTCTGAACGGCCAGAGTGCAGCCCTGGGGAGTGATTCCTTCTTCTGTGGGGCCATATGCAGTCCGCGCGGCCTGTGTTCTGTCCACCCGCTGAAGCTGGGTAGGTAGAGAGGGCCTGGACAGCAGCATCTCCCATGCTTGTGGGTAGTTGACGGAAAGAGAGGAGGGTGCTCAAGGCTAAAGTCGCACACCCGATTACGGGGCGAGAGTGTTCCTACTTCGAGCAAAATTACATTCAGCGTCGTAGCTATTCGGATACATGAAGTGAAGAGCGTAGGCTGTGGAAGGAGCCCCGATGTATGAGCCGTAGGGTATGTTGTTGTTCTCTGGAAAGGGAGGGTAAGGCGAAGGTACGGTCTGACTCAGAAGGCGATAATGCTGGTTATCTCTCTGAACGTGACAAGCTGGTGACTGTCCTCGTGAGCTCCATAGCACGGGAGGTAAAAGCGCAGGCTTGTTGGGTGGGCGTATTTGTTGCCCTAAATTGAAGCGTGAGCGGGTGTCCAGATGAGCTGATGGAACCGTTTGGGGAGTGGTTTTTTTCACGCGCAGGGCAGGTCAGGACACCAAACCCTACTGTAATTCCAGTAGGCTTGTGGGAATCGATGACTACCTCCGAACCCTGGTTGAGCGAGAGCCAAGCTGTTGGCTGCCTCTTCTGCTGCCGCCATTTCTTTGGTCCTAAGCGAGGTACACGCAAGGAGGTTGGTTCTGGAGGTAGCCACGAGAATGGCGTATTGCTGCCCTCGATGTTGGGAGGCGTCTGTGTAGATAACTGCATGATCCCCACCGGGGGTGGTGGTTAGCGCTTGAGCCAGCGCTTTTCGGTGACCCTCGTAATGTGAGGGGTTCATATTTCTAAGCAAAGGGAGCATCTTTAGTTTTAGTCGCCAAGAGTCTGGGAGTACGTCAGGCGGAATGACATTCTGGGTGCCCAGCCAATCTGGTGAAGCATGCGGTTACCCATCGCAGTTCTGAGTCGGACCTTGGTTGGAAAGATGGCTTCTATCAGCTCTCCACCGTGTTTGGTTAGCCCCGTGCTAAGCAGCCTCTGTGTGGACGCACTCATGAGAAGGCGAATGGCCTGCTCGACCACCTTTCTAATCATTATATAAAGCGGCTCTATGTCTTCCTTGTCGAGAAGAAGATAGGGGGTTGACGTACGTAACCCTCGAGAGGAAAACCTTTAGTTAATCGAAAGTACCGGATCCTTTAGGCTTGCTTCTTGGTGGAAACTCGCCTGATCATGTATGATTTGTTAATGCTGTTTTTGAGGCGCTGCAAGCAGACATCATTTGTGTTAGCCTCGAGATGTAGGCCCAGGATCTTGATGCTGGGGCTAAGTGATGGCCTGGCCAAAGGAGTATTTGAATGTATTCCTTGGTTGGCGTGAGGGCGGACGACAAGGGACTGTAAGTTTTTAAGTGAACACTGAAGGCCACAGGCTTAGCACACTGGCGTTCTAGAGGTGAGATGCCAGCATTGGTGTGAGCTTCCTTGAATTTTTTTTAAACTCTTATCCCATGAGAAAGGTGCGCACAGGGCCACTGGACGGGCGTGAGTGGTCGCGTAACGCTTTCACGTGGCATTCAGCAGAACGCAGGGGTAAACCCGTAGATGTGCTTGGTGAGTACACCCCTTTCTCCCAGTCTTCGCGTTGATCGTAGCTAAATCGGTAACAACGGGCTCTCGCTTTGTTTAGTCAATTAGTTCCAGGTTCGATTCGCGGCGGTGCCAGTAGATTCTTTTATTTGTTCGCTGGAGTTTCTGTTGACACCAAAGGTCGCGAAAGAACCCTTGGGGGTAGAGGTAAAAAGCTTGGCTTTAAAAAACTGTTTGAACTGCGTCAGCAGTTTGTGCCTCATGGGTGCTAACGCCGAGACGAAATAGAAGCAAGCCTTGGTTCTCAAAAACATTACGAAACCTATCAAATAAAAGGCAAAAGGCATATGGTACGTTTAAAAGGCACCTACAAAGGAAAATCGCATAAAATTGGAAAAAATAACGCAGGAGGCCAAAGTGGCCATTCGCTCTGCCAAAGAGTCCTTTTTCAGGACGATGCAATCGCGATTAATACAAAACCCAAAGGATTTTGGAAACACGTAAAAAGAAATGGAAAGATACTGTGTCATTCCGTCCTTATCTGTAAATGGTACTGCCTTGCATGACGATGTGGAAAGGCACAGTGTCTTAATCAGTACTTCAGCTCTGTTTTCAGTAGCCCGTTATCAACCGGCGGTAAAAATGGGCATGTTCATTATAGTGGTGTAAGTGAAATGGGTGACATCGAGATCAGCACGCGTGGTATTGAAAAATTATTAGAAGGATTAAATATTTCCAAACGGTGGCTCTGATGGCTTATCCAATAGCTATCTGAAACTTTGCGCCGGAACTTGCCATACTTGAAAATTTTTTTGAAAAATCGCTAGCTGAGTCCTCAATCCCACACGACTGGAAGCTTAACTGTACAGTCCTAATTCATAAATCGGGTCCTCGAAACAATGTTGAGAATTATCGACCGGTATCTTTGACGTGCGTTGCCTCTAAAATTCTTGAACATATCTTATATAAGAACATTGTACAGCACCTAAACGATAACTCCCTGCTTAACCCTGCACAACATGGTTTTCGCAAAGGTTTCTCCTGTGTAACTCAACTTACCGAATTCGCTCATGATAGAGCTCAAGCTTTAGATAATAAATCAACTGTAGACTGCGTCTTCTTGGACTTTAAGAAAGCTTTCGACACTGTGTCCCATAGTTTGCTTATTGACAAAATGACTGCATATAATATTAATCCGCAGATAGTAAACTGGGTAAGAGCGTATCTTGACTCAAGGAGGCAATTTGTCGTACTAAATGGAGTACAGTCAAACTTGGCGGACGTTACATCAGGCGTGCCACAGGGTTCAGTTTTGGCACCGCTCTTATTCTTAATTTTCATAAATGATATGACCTGCGAAATTAATTCTAGAATAAGGCTTTTTGCAGACGACTGCGTGCTGTACAGAGAAATCAAAGCAGATGAAGATTACATGCCCTTCAATGTGATCTTGACAAAATCAGTCAGTGGTGTTTTTAAAATGGAATATGACTTTGAATTTACGTAAAACAGTTCATATGAGGTTTACAAGGAAAAGAAGCCTAAATAAAATCTCTTATTTATGAACAACGAACCGTTATGTCAAGTAACGGAGTACAAATACTTAGGTGTTTATTTTACGGGCACCTTGCCTGGCAGAGCCAGGTTGACTATTGTGGCAGTCGGGCGGGTAGGGCATTGGGGTTCCTGCGTGTAGGAATGCAAAAGACTTCCCCTTAGAATCTAAAGACCGCTCTACAAGGCAAACGTAAGGCCATCATGGAATATGCATGCACAGTATGGGATCCGCCGACAGTCCGCGATAAACAGAAACTGGAAAGGTTACAAAATATAGCTGCGCGCTTTGTTTCCGGCAGATCGGGTGTTGGATTTAGTGCGACCGTAGCGAAAGACCAGCTAAACTGGGATTTTTTGTTGGAACCCGCCGCAAAAAAAATGCGATTATTAAACTTTTTCATGCAATTTATCATTGTCAAACAGGCATAGTACGTGAAAAATATCTCTTGCCTCCCCATTATACATCAAAACGTACCGATCACCCATTTAAGGTAAGGGAATACTTTTGCAAAACTCAATCGTTTCGGTCGTCTTTTTTCCCCAGACTATTCGCGACTGGAACAACTTGCCCTATGACATTGTATCGGTTATACCAAATGATTCGTTCTTTTCTAAGTTGGTGTAACGCGTTTGGTTGTTTTGAGTGTTTTTCTATTTGCGTTGTATAAACCTAACGATTTTATAGGTGCTTATTTGTGGTGTATATCTGCATTGCACAGATGTTTTGTGCGCTTGCAATACTGTAAGGCCGGTGTGCGGCGAACTGCAACCCTGTGTTATTTTGTTGAGTTCCCCCCCCCCCCCTTGTAATGCCCCTGGCGCTGTGGGTATAAGATAAATAAATAAATAAATAGATATATCGAACTCGGCGCGCCTAGAATTGCCGCCAAAATGCATGGTCTCGAGCGGAGATCGAGATGTTGGTTGGCTGCGATGGAGATTTTGAGCCTCCCATAGAGCGACGTGACTTCCGGCACTTTTTGTAACTGTTAACGACGCGACTGACTCACGATTAAACCCTCCCAGTCAGCGAGTCCGGACCAAGATGGAAGCATCGGCGAACTGTGGGAAGAGCCCACCAACGTCCCCGATGTTGTGCTGAAATGAGCGCCTATCGAGGGTTGCCTGAGTGTTGACGACGACGTTGCCCTCACTGCGAGCCCCTCGGACGCCGACACCGTCACCGATGTCATGGCTGCTGGCGCTGCTGGAAGCACCGAAGAGGCGGCGGATGTCGCGAGCGGAAGCCGCCCGATGCTTAATGAAGCGCTTTCGGCAGTCATTGTGCTCCACCAATATTGCTTCGATATTGGAGGACACGGACTACAATTGATGCAAATGATGTCTCATGTAGCGAATGCTGGGCTAGTTCACGCCACCAAAACGAAAGTGAAAACAAGAATCACCGCTTTTTGGGAAAGTAGGTAGTTACAGGGGAAAGTAGACTTATTTCTTGTAATAAAGATAATTTTCTGTATGGTAATGGGATACTTATTATGTTCGTTGCTGCATGCGGGGATGGCAGGAGGAGGGGGGGGTGGGGGTAGGGGTGTCGCGCGTACTGCGAACTCGTAACAAAAGACTCGTTATTGGCGGGTTCGGCTATTTCGAACTATTGGATATATCGAACTAATCGTGACGCATATTGCAGTTCGCTATAAGCGGATTTGGCTGATGTTGTGGTACGAAAATGGGGTAAAGAAATGGCAGGGAGAACCAGTCTACGGCACCAGATCCAGCAGCTCCTTCCCTTGCCCTCTCAATCAGCTTGCGTTGATATTGAGGTAACACGCTGGTCAAAGCTGCCTCTCATGTCTCGAAGAAGTGGAATAGTTATTTGTTTAAGTGGTTGTCCCCTATCCATACCCTTGCACATGGCTAGGTTGCGTGCAAGAGGGTGGATGTTTCTCCTATTTTAGCACAGTTTTAAGTTAATGTCTGATGTTCCCACAGAACACCTTACCGCAAATGGATTTTCAGAAACTTGAGTTGGTTTTTCGTTCGCAGAGCTCATGATTCTTCGGAGTTGATACCTCGTTGTAGCAAGGGGAAAGATCGCGTTCCTAGGCAAAGGATGAGGATTCATTCTTAACGTTTTTCGAGGAGGGCAGCGTGGTAGTCGTGGTCTCAAGGAGCACGGTATGTCAGCTCATGTGTCTTTTGCTCAGTGCGTCGTTCCCTTCCACCATTGGGTCCGGGTTTTAGATGCGAAGCATCTCTTGCTCGGGGGGATGTCCCGCGCCCGTGCCCCGTCCGCAGCGCCTCTGATGATGATTGTGGCAGGATGCCCCTAGGGATTGGCCTACCAAAGAATCCATCACGAGAAAGCTTCGCGTTCAACCACCGTCGTCATCTTCCTGTAGGGGAACCGCTGAAGAAGGAGAATAAGGCAAAGCTGCTAAGAGGAGGGCGTGTACGTCACTCTCAGCCGGTACACCAACGTCAACAAGCTTTACCTCACCAACGCTGACGGAGACTACCGACTACAGACTGCAAAGAGCTCCTGCTGCGGTTGTATACTGGTTTGGTTGGGTCTCGTTGGGACTATGGCATTGCTGTGTATAGGTTGGCGACTCAAGCAGCATTTCGAATGCTTGACCCAGTGCTACGCTTGGATATTCGTCTTGCGTTAGGTGCTTTCCGCACTAGCCCGGCCCAAAGTCTGTTGAACGTAATAAGTGGTGCTTTGAGAACCAGCGGACATACATGGACTTGCTTTATGCTTTTAAAATTTCATCGCTGAAGAACCATCCTTTTAATCCTGTCTTCAAAGATACATCCAGATCTCCACTGTTTGTAAATCGCCCATTCGTTCCTCGGTCCTTTTCGCTTAGAGTGAGAAAACGAACTTCGGATCTCAGCGTTTCGGTTTTATATGTGTGCAGATCATCCTTTTCAGACATTTTACCTCCTTGGCTAATCCGCTCTTTGTCTTGTGACTTCTCTTTTATGAAACTTGAAGAAATTCGGGTACCACGAACTGCGGTATTGCAGCACTTTCTGTCTCTGCAGCACAGATAGCCATGTGCGCAATTTCGCAGTGATGCTTCCAAAATCTCCACTATGGTGTCTTGTGCTGCTCATGGTCCGAATTGTAATTCCAGCAGAACCATGAGCGTACACAGAACCATTTTTTTCAGCAGAAGATTGTGGAATTTGATTGGTTGCACCAATACATTCTTCAAAATTTAATTCCCAATTCCATCATCGATACAGATTTCTTGAGTGTTGTTCGTGCACTGTCATCCCACAAGCCCAGAAAAACCACATAGTCAACCTCGTTTTCGACACCATTATGCAGTCAATGCACAAAAGCATGAACTGGTCCTGCGCTGAGTCCCACGACACGCTGGGATCACAGAAAACAAGTTGGCAGACGAGATGGCCGCCCCTGCTACGCTCAGGAACACTGTATACATAATAACGGTACCCAACACAAGCCTCAAGCCACACATAAGACAGCACTTGCGTAAAACATGGCAAACACACTGAAGTGAAGAGACAGACAACAACAACTACATGTAATAAAGCCACGCTTGGGACAACACGCAACTGACTCATACAACAGACACACCGAAGTGGCTTTAGCAAGATTGCGGATAGGCCACACACATGTAACACACTATCCATGCGCAGCGGGTGTTGAGAGAGCCTATCCGTAATCCATATACTCAGTCAATGTGAGGCACTTAACACAACACGACGAAAACACTTCCCCCAACTCTACACACAACATATTCCCTAACACCCATCGTACTTTTTAGGACACCAGCGAATGTTTTTGTACAAAACGCGGCTTTAAGTTTCTTACCGACGTTAAATTTTTACATCTCATTTTTTATCATGCATCTTGACAACCTGGCCCTTTAAATAAGTCATCTTTATGGTCTTGTGTTTTACTTGAGGTTTTTTCTATGAAATGCTTTTTTTACTTCCATTTCACACTTTTGAAATAACTTACCTTTGGCGCTCTTTACCCTCAGTCTGCCTTGGCCTATTAGAATCCCTGCATCGTCATCATCGGCAAAATGTTGTTCAGTGTCAGGCCATAATTATTTGCCAAGATCCGTGGGCTTACTGCCCAATATTCGCGTTCATATCTTTAAATGTAAAAAGCGGGGTCTATAAGCATCTCTTTCAAAAGAAAAGACGTGTCCATTATAATAGCAAGGCTTACTTCAAAATGTTATTTAATATACTCCGTGCACAATGTGTACTCCCCTTTTTCCGAAAGCAAGATGATCAAAGGTTAAAATAAAGAAAAACGGAACACCATGGAGCCTCCTCTAATAGAGATCTTGCCCGAAAGTTTAAATAGATTTTTTGCATCATGTGTATATTCTTCAGAGGGAAACTTCGTACTCAGATAAAAATATATAAGTTAAAATCCACCCGCGAAAATACTAGAATTTGTTGCAGAAGCTAATGCCAGCGGATGAAAAGTGACTGGCGACGACTTAGAATACAGCTGGTGATGATGAAAATAGTGACTGAAGAACGACTAATGACAGTAATCAATTCTGCAAAATGAACAACAACAAAAATTCGTTGCACTTTCATCACAACATAACTCTCTGTTACTACCACGTTGAAATGAAATTTCAAGAAATGAAATTTCTAGAAATTTCATTTCTTAGAAAAAGCTGTGTACGGGGTAGGACGCTATTAAGAGGGCCTGCCGACGTAAACAATTTGTCGAAAGATTTTCTTTCTGCGACAATAGTTTAAAAACAAACTTCCTTTTCAGGTGCAACATACATTTTTCGGGTATTTGCTGCTTGCTCAAAATAAAGCCCTAAGGTGCGACACCTGCGACTTGTTTTTTTGCCAGCTCCAACAATTGCGAGTTTTATAGCGAGGGAACAGCTGAAACAATCTGTGTGGCTTGTTCTATTACCAGAGTTATAAACTTGCCTTCTTTGGTTTTTCTATGTTTACAATACTTTGTTATTTCACATCAGTGGACACCGCTAGTGAAATTTTTGGTTCGTTTAGCAAGTTTTGAAAAACGTAGCAATGACAAAGAGCTATAAAAACGAATGCCTGTATTTAAAACTACAGCGCGCCTTAGGAAGTTTGGCTTAGCAACGCATGCGGCAAATTTTATTTCCTAAACGTTTTCCATATAGCGGCACGCATGTCTGTACAATATAAGGCCATGCCTTGAATACTGAATACCATGCATTATACATTTCAAGGTTCAGAACATCTCCTTTCAGATTTTTAATTTTGTCTACCGAAGAACTTACGCATCAATATACTTCACAAAGTCATATGAAAGCATGCTCCCAGGCGTGCAAGGCTGCACTATCGAATATATTCTGAACCGGTTATGTCCAAATTATTGAGAACTTCAAGGTTCGTTGGAAGTTCAATGTTCAAGATATTTGTACCGCACAAGAAACATGTCGACATATTTACACTCACGCCGAATGTGATTTACAAGCGAAACCGATCATAATGACAACATGTAGCGCTATTCCCCGTTATAATAGTGTCTGTCCTCTAAACTTGTCACCATACTTTGCCTTGTCTTTCTCATCACTAAACTCCTCCTCACTTTTTGTAACTCTTCATTTGCTCCTAGCTATGCACACTTCCTGTTGGTTTTTCGGCGCTTTTCTTGCTTTTCTCTGCTATTATCAATCAATAAATTAACCACTCAAACAAATCAATTTTATTTGCCATACAGATGGGTACAGGGAAAGGAGCAGCCGCACGGAGCAGCTTCACGGGGCGGCTGTCCCACGTGGTTGACAGCAACTGGGTCGAACAGATCAAAAGATACAGCATATATAACAAAAAAACTTGCAACACGTGTCAAGTAAACGTAACAAAAAGTGCTTGACGGTCATAGTTAGCAGGGTAACAGATGCAGGAAAATGAACAGCAGGTTCATATCACAGGTATTTAAAACAACAAAAATACAACATATATATAACACGCGTTACAAAAATATTCTTTCAATGCCAATTTAGAAAGTTTACCGATCTCAATTCAGTTGAAATATTCCTATACAGCACACAATCGTCCGTGAAAAGCCTCATGGATGCTGTAATGTTATCAGTGATATCATTTACATAAAGCAGAAACAACAAAGGCCCCAAGACCCATCCCTGAGGCACCCCTCACGTTACGGCTGAGGTGTGAGACGCTGCACCATTCATGGTTATAGGTGCAAGGTTCTCCGCACCGTTTCATTCGTCAAGATCATCATGGGGGTTCTGGGAACTGCCGTTCGGAAACGTAAGTTAATACTAAAAATCCTCGCCTAAACCCTAATCTAACTACTTATACTCTCCTCACATTCCCCACGATTAGCGCCCTCATTAATTGTTTCGTTGGGAGGGCAGTAAATTTTTCGCAGAAAAATTTAATACACACCCAGCATTAATCTTCTGTTGTCTTGCGATCTTCTGTTGTCTTCAAGTCGACGTGTTCCATTTATTATTTTAAATTCATTGTCTCTACCCAAGTGTTGTCTTTTAAGCTGCGTGAATTCATGCGTACTTCCGGGAACTCTCCATTTCATTCTTCCAAACCGTACGCAGTGTTGCCATGGAGGCACTGCATCCATCGATTTTTAACCAGACCTTACCTTGTCCGGAACAGAACTTGTTGTTTTTTCGAACCTGAGCAGAACCAAAACCGAAATGATGGGTAAATGTGTAAAAAGGGACAGAACTGCAATAAAACAAAACAAAGTTTCCGGACAGATCCGTTGTGACCTTCCTAACCCTTCCGCCTGACCGCCGGTTAGCGGTACCATCCCTACCGACTCTACAGGTCATTTTAACCTCCTACGCCCAATTAAACGTCCGATTCATTTTAAGCTGCTTCTATTTGTCAGCTTGTCGTGCTTGCCTATTGTAAGGCGCCGGAAGTGACACACCAAAAAATAGTACTGAAGGTAAAATTGCTACAGTGTCTCCATTGTCTCGCTGCATCAAAAAGCTGCTGGTTTGTAAGCTGGATCCATGGCTTAACCAGACGTTTTAGGCCCAACTTCGCACACTGACGTTTGAACAACTACCGTCTGAAACTCCGCGCACCCGACTTAGTGAACTGAACGTCCATAATGCCGGTTCTCACACAGCCAACCAAAAAAATAAACACATGGCTTTAGTCCACCTTCTGACCAATCAGAAAGAGTAGAACTTTTCGCAGAAGACCTGGCAAAAGTTACATATCCACAAAGTTCTATTGGTTCTTTGTGTACGCCATTACAAGCCAGCACCTTTGAAATACTATCGTATAGCATATATTCAGTTTTTTATTACCTTAAAGACCCTCATATTACGTGGTTATAAAAAGGAAGTAAAACCAAGAGTTACTGCGAAAGATAGCTCTGCTCGTAATTCATGGAAGTGAATGGGCAGCTGCTGGCTGAATTATAGGGAAGGAGGTATACTTGCCCTATTTTTGTGCACAAAGAAAGAACGTCGTAGAAAAGGTAACATTAGGGTAACAATACGACAAGGGAAGTTTATGCGATTGCATCTGCGGGCGGGGGTTGACGTGACATACGCAAGAACCACAACGAAGCAAGCAGCGGCTAACGAGAAAGATGGCAATCAAACTTCGGTGTTTAAAGGCACCATGCAGATACCAGGGGCATATAAGAACGAACCAGTCTAGTTCGTGTGCTCTTGAAGGGTCTCGAGTACTGTAATGATGTACACGTGTTGCGGGTTCCTAATCGGCGATGTGTATTCCAGGTGAGTTCTGGAGAGGGATCGATATGCTACATATTTTGCATGCTACGACGTGACGTTGCGCTATACCATTGTGTTCGACCCAGATGCGTTAATAATCCGCTAATATGATTAGATCATGCAAAATCATGCATGCTATTCGATTAGAAGCTTCGTTCGTACAGTAGCTTTTGTGGTAGAAGCTTTCATGATGCTGGCCGCATGAATTGGTTGAATGAGTGCCGTTCTGGTGAAGCTGTATCACGGGATTACCTTACAGATTAAGTAGTAGAAAGGCACAGGTTAGCGCAAACTAATGAAGAATCCGTTCATCGATCCATTCATCACAATCCATTCCGTCCATACACCCAATCCAATCCAATCCACCCCACTCAGTCCCCTACATCCCATTAATCCAGTCCCATCAGATCCATACTGTAGTTGTCTTCTGCTCGTTTCGCTTTTACTTTCTGCCTCCCACTTTCTTTCTTCTTGCTAAGTTGTGTTGCCTAGTCATGTTTACGGCTTGGTAAAAATTTTTGTGCCCTCACCTTCGGGCCGACTTTCAGCCTATAGATCTCTTTCTTTCGATTCTGGAATCAGTAGACTGCAGTAAACACTAAACCTCGTGCAAGCTTCAAAATTCTCCACCTCTAGCGCCTTCCTCAGCGCCATGACAAACAAGCGGCCTGATTTCTTTTCGCGCTGCGTTCGAGTCCGTCGGCTTGCATTTGAAACAGGGGTGAGGTTCTTGAGAAGCGCTGTCGGCGGTTAGCTTACGTAGGCTCTTTCGCCAGAAAACGCACTTAGAATGCGTGAATAGGTAGAACTGCAAACCGCGAATGGACTTTACGCTAGGTTATGTGGGTGTTTTGGCCCGGTTTATGTGAATGTTTCGGTCTGTTTTGGTCCTTGCCTTAAGCTCGCAACACTCGCTCGATAGGATTCTCGCCCCTGTATGCCGCGCTCCAATAGAACTAGAAGTTCTGCATACAAAATACACCTTGAATGGAGATGCGTTTTTCCCAACAATGGCGGTTCGTTTCTTTGCACTTTGATAACAAAAATGACGTGTAATATAATTGAATTCTGGCCATTCAGCCCTTACTCCTCAATTTCTACGCACTCTGCGCCTAAATGATGCAAAACCCCCAGGATGGGGAGAAGGCACCCACGTCAGCCACCATCCACAATGAAGAAAGTTGCGGATGGACAACAGCAGTCATCTAAGACAACACTGCGTACGCGTTTATTCACTCTAAACATGTTTAAACATGAATACAAAACTGACGCTCACTGCCTTACCTGCGCCGATCGATTGTCGAGGCACGCTTATTTTATCCCCTTCCAGATACGTTTTTCAGTTTTTCTCCTCCCCCTAGTAAACCATCCTCGACATACGGAAACTCTACAAACAGTGTTCCTGAACTGCGCTCTACTGTATACGTTTACTTTATCCAGGAATGATATCGCGCTGAGCTTACTTCGAAATAGACGATAGCATAAATTCGTTTGCTTTCAATTCTGGAAGCACTAGTAGGATATTTGGCAAATGCTTTGGTGTAGCGGTGCAACAAAAAGTAAAATAGAGCACGGCTTCATGAAATTAGAATAATTTCTATTTTATGTGGCTGCCAGCAATATTAGAGTATGTGGTCTGAATGTTATTTTAAAATGACTTTCTTAAAAAGTCACTTCGAGGTTGCTGGCTAGGCACATGGCGGAGAAATCCTCTCATAATCTCCAACCTGTGCTACGTTTACTTTTTTGTTTCAACTCTACATGTCTGCATGTGCGTATGTGCTCCGTGTCTCCGTTCCACTCATACTCCGTTTCTGATGTGGGTCAGTGCGGGCAGGGACCCCCCGCCGCAGTTCATGTTGCTCTGTTCGCGTTAGTGAGGAGCCAGGCGGAAGGGGCCCTCCTTGACGAAAAACCGCCATGTGATCGCTCTCCGCATCCTCTGCCTATGCTGCGGAGAGCAGAAAACAGTCTACTACTCAGTGCAGTTTTCACAAATAGACCGCATGGTATAGTTTTATGAACTTGTAGAATACAGCAGAAGCCGGTGGTCAGCCGACCAAGTTGGGGTGGTTTCACCAAGACATGCGATGGGGTTCTGATTTCGCTAAATGCTTGAAACCTGCGCTGAATCAAGTTTGGCATTTCATTGCTGCCTGATAACCTGGCGTTGCTATACCGTACAACTTGGTGTGAGATACTACTGCTGTTTTTACTACCTGGCCCATGTATTACCTGCATTATGTATTACCTGCATATTATGTATTACCTGCATGCTTGTCATGAAGTGCGTTCATTCGGTATATACCAATACAGGGCTAATTCTCAGTTGGCTTTAGGCCTCCTCCTTCGTTGAAGGAAGGCGTCCTTGGCCAGATTAAGGAATCCATTTTTTGCTTACCCCAGAGCATTAACCGTAGGTAGCTGCACACTAGTAAGCTTTCCCAGCTTAACCTTCTGCGGCCACTACCTCCAATTTTAGCCGATACCTTCTTCGCCATTTGAAAATTCAGTGTGTCATAGTTATTTCGCGTTGGTGGAGTGCGGGCTTAAAATAGTTTGTGTCATAAATCCATGGCTTTATTTAGCGCAAAGGAGACAAACAGAAGAGAGACGGACGAGAAGGGAGAATCAGGGCTTTAAAGGGACACTGAAGTGATATGTAAACATTGCGGGATTACTAGCGCAAATTGTAGTCCGGAGTCCCCAGGCCATGTTTCGACCACTCTGGGCGCGTTTACGCGATTTTATTTAGTAGAAAAATAATTCGAAAATGCTGTTCTCCTCTCTTTACGCTCGCCCATTTCTGTGGCGTTTTCGTGTGACGTCGGGAGGAGCCGAGGTCGCAGTTGGCTGCGCTACTGCACGGCTCCCCGGCCTTCAGACAGTCAGTCGGGCCAGAGTTTTCGTTCGCCGGCCGCCGACAGGTCGTCGCAATTCGTTCGCTCAGTTGAAACGAAGCCAGGACACGTTTGTGAATGGAATAATGTGTCCTTTCTTTACTTGGTTAGTTTGTACACTGTATCTAGCTCCAAGTCAAGGTCGCTTCACACAAGCGCTGCACAAGCGCACATGTGACGCTTCGCTGACTGGTACGCCAGTAGGAAAATATAAGGCCTCTTGAAGGCGGGAGAAGAGTCAGCGAAGTCGATATAGGTACTAAGGAAATAAAATCAACTGATATTTTTACCGTACAGCGTAAAACTAGGGTGCCGGAAGCACTTTTTTTGCGCTGGGCGAACAAGCACAGCGGCCAGCAGCACGACTACGCATCTGTGAACGCTTTTCCGTCTAAGAAATGCAATTGCTAGACGTGCGATATTGTGGAAACTTGGGAATCCTACTGCACGAGCGAAAACAACAAATAGTCACCCGAAGCTCCTTGGAAGGCTAAAACTAAATAAAAGTGGTAAACTGGTTGTATATTATATATTTCGAAGGTCGGCAGCGTGCGCCCGTGGCCTAGTGATTCGGAGCGCTAGGTATGTCAGCGCAAGTGTTTTGCAAGTCACAAGTTCGAATCCCCGCCGGTACGTGCTTTTTTTTTACAAGTTAACTTTTTCGTTTTCCGCCGATGTTTTCTATACTTAGTTCACATTTTTTTGGGCCGCAAGAGAGAGAGAGAGAGAGATAGAGAGAGAGAGAGAGAGAGAGAGAGAGAGAGAGAGAGAGAGAGAGAGAGAGAGAGAGAGAGAGAGAATACATTTATTGAGCGTCTAAATTGGGAGTGGTTCCTTATTCACTGGAGCCCATATGATGTCATGGCCGCCTGCGCCCGGTCGACCAGCGCTAGCTGGGTCGCGAGTGAGGAGCTGGACATCAAAATCTCCCATTGCTCTCTAAAAGAGGGGGTGGGGGGATGGAGGAGGGGTGGATTTTCTGAGCTGAAGTCGCACTCCCCAATTATGTGGCGAAGTGATCCTGGTTTTTTACAAAATTTGCATTCGGCCGAGTACTGTTCCGGGAACATGAGGTGTAGCCTTGTTGGGTGGGGAAAGGATCCAGATTGAATGAGGCGAAAGACTGTCTGCTGCTCCTTAGAGAGGCTAGGATGAGGTGGAGGGAGTGTCTGTCTTTCTAGCCGGTAGTGCTGCGTGATTTCTCTGAAAGTGATAAGCGGGCAGTACTCCACGCCTTCCTCCGTAGCCTGGGGTGCGAGTGCGCAGGCTTGTTGGTGGGCAAACTCGTTACCCTCCATGGAGGCGTGAGCAGGCGTCCACACCAATTTGATTTTTCTATTTGCTATTTTTGTTCTGCAGCAATCTAAGGTCACTGGTGACACCCATCCTGATTGGTAGTTCCGATATGCTTGCTGCGAGTCGGTGACAATTGTTTGTGCCGGCGTCTGTGTGAGGGCCAGAGCAATTGCCATCTCCTCCGCTTCAGTGATGTCCGTGGTCTTGACTGTTGCGCTTACAAGGAGACTGTTCTTGGTCGATACCACTATTGTTGCGTATGGCTTGCCTCTACAACGGGAGGCGTCCGTGTATACGACTCCGGGGTCTTTTCCAAAGCTCGTGTTGAGCGCTCGAGCTCTCGCTGCTCTTCTCGCCTCGTGATGGGTGGGGTGCATGTTTCTTGGCAGTGGGTGAATAATTAAAGACTGGCGCCAGGAGGTTGGTATCTGTACCTGCGGGATCGCGTCGAGGGCCGCCCACCCTATGTTGAGGAGAATTTTTCGTCCATCTTTAGTTCGGCTGAGTCTGGCCTTTTGACTTGATAGATGACCCTCGATCAATTCTTCTGCGGTGTTGTGTATGCCCATCCTGAGCAGCTTGTCTGTGGACGCGCTCATGGGTAGTCCTATGGCATGCTTGACTGACTTCCGTATGAGTATATTGAGGAGATTTATGTCGCTTTTGTTTAGTAAGAGGTACGGCGTGATGTAGGTTATCCTTGAAATGACGAATGACTCGACCAAACGCAGGGTATCCGCCTCTTTCATTCCTCTCTTCCTTGTTGACACCCTCGTAATCATGTGCATTATTTGATCGGTAGTTTGCTTCAGTTTTTTTAGGAGATGTCACTCTTGGTGTCTGCTTGTAGGTGAACTCCTAGGATTTTAATGCTGGGACTAGGAATTGTCGCATGTCCCTCTAGTTGGACTTGGATGTCTTCCTTGATGTTCTTCTTGGCTTTCGGGCGGACAACAAGGAGCTCGGACTTTTGTGGCGCACAATGGAGGCCACAGGCCTTGGCATATTGATTTATGACGTCCGTTGCCCTCTGGAGTGTGTCCTGAATATCGCCGAGGGACCCGGTTCCCGTCCAGACGGTGATATCGTCAGCATAGAGAGCATGCCCAAGGTTATCTATGGCGTCGAGTCTTCTGGGAAGGTCAAGCAAGGCAACATTAAATAACAACGGTGACAGCACAGATCCCTGGGGCGTGCCTCTAGCTCCTAGCTTTATCGGGTCGGATGTGGCATCTCCTATCCTGAGTGCGGCAGTGCGGTCCGAGAGGAAGTTGCGGATGTACTCATACGTCCATGTTTCGCAGTCCGTAGCATTGAGGTTCCTCAAGTAACGTTCATTTCTCCACGAACTAGTTCACAGAACACGCGCCGGCTGGCACTGGCGCGCTAGCGAGTTCTCGTTGGCGTGCTGTTGCCATAAGCACCGACTGCTTGCGGGCAGTGGGCACAGGCCAGAATCAACAGACCCTTGGCCTGGTGCGAACACGCTTTTTACGATACAGGCATGAGTGAGGCAAACTCCAAATATAGGGGTAAAAGCGCATGGCATTTGAGCGTCTGCGGGGACGCGGAGGGCGTTCATGCACTGTGCAGGCCTCGGCTAGTGAATGCTACGATTCCAAGCCGTCCTGGGAGGCTTATCTTATGCATTTTACAGCCGAAAACCTGGAAGAAGCGCGGTACGATGATTACTGAGACATTGAGAATGACCACCCAACAACGCCATTGGTTGTGTTTTACAGAACCGAAACCGAAACCGAAACTTGTTTGATTGCTAACCTTGGGCATCGTCCAATCACGGTGCCCCCTCCTCCCAACGTCACAGCCTTAGTTGGTGCGGCCGCCGCAAACCGCGCATGGTAGTTTTTCTTCTTTCGTGCTTTGTAAAATAATTACCGATTTGACAACCGGATAAACGATGAAAAGTGTGCTAATTTGAGCCAGTCTACGCAGTGCAAGCAAAAACGGGAGCTTGACAAATTCACTTCAGTGTCCCTTTAAGTTTGTGATACGGTGGATGGAAAAAAGACACGGTTGGGAGTGGCCCATCTGTGGGCAGGGAAGGACGCAAGAGAAGAAAATGAAGAGTGGGTGGACTGCCTCAGGAAGGACATAAGGAAATTCAAAGAATCCTGCGAGGTGATATTAGTAGGAGACTTAAATGCCCACATAGAGGCCTATAAGGACTATAACTGTGCCTATAGTTCTAGACATGTGCGAAGACAGCAGCTGGTGATAGTTAACCGGGACCATAAATGCGGCGGGCAGATAACATGGCAATGCGGCAATAGACATTCTTGCAATGACTACGGCCTGGTGTCAGAGCACACGTACGAGTGGTTCAACCAAACGACGATTGATGAAGAAGGAGAAAGCAGCCTGAAGGCGACCATAGGCGTATAAGCCTGAAATTTAACATTGGAAGGGCTAGGCAGAAAACAACGAAGGTTGGGCTTCCGAAATTAAACAATAAACAGATAGCAGACGTCGTAAATAGCATCTAAAGAGAATTATAGGCCCAGCCCACGAAAGTGTGTGAATTTGAGGAGGTTGTGAATTGTATGCAAAAAGAAATAAACAGAGGAAGGAAAAAAAACTACTGGGGGGGGGGGGTAAAAGAAAACCACGGAGCTGGTCGCACAAGGAAATTAAACTGGCTATTAAAGACCGACAACGGGCTGCTAGATTGCACAAAAAGGCAAAAAGAAATGGGATATAAGGATGGAGAGGTGCAGTTACGGTGGAGCCGGTACCAAGAAAAGAAATGAAAGGTGCAAGAACTACTACAAGCAAAAATTAAAAGTGTGAGTGAAAGATGGTTACCAGCTATGCGTAAGAAAGATAAGAGCGCCCCCCGCCGCCCCCCCCCCCTTAAAAAACATTCTGGAATCATTAAAAAGCATTGGGAATGACGGCGAAAGAGTTGCAGACTCCGATACAGGACGGTGCCGGTAACGTTCTCCTTGGGGACAGCGCATTGAGGTAGCTACATGGAGTCATTGCAAATACTTTTTAATAGGAGCGCGACAATAGGAGCGCGACAGATCATAAATTTAATATAAAATTTTTGGACTGGAAAAAGGCAGAACACAATGTTCCCAAAAATACGGCAGCAGGACCGGATGGAATCCCAATAGAGATTATTAGCCAGTTGGGACAAGTGGGAAAGGCACACTTGTATACAGCCATCGAGAGCGCTTTAAAATCTGAGAGGATTCCAACGCAATGGTGCGAAAGCAGAATGAGTTTCATCTATTAAGGCGAGGGAGAGAAGGACAAGGCAAGCTCATACAGGCCGATTACAGTCACGTCAGTACTATATAGATTTCCTATACAAGCAATCAAATCTGAGTTGAAGGAGGTGGAAAGTAACAGTATTTTTGGGTAACTGCAAAAATGGATTTCGGCCAGGTCGGCGCTCAGAAGACAATATTTTCATATTAACCCAGACCACCAAAGTTTGGGCCGCACAGGGCAGACCAAGATGGCTAATGTTTCTGACCATAAAGGAAGCCATGACAACGTAGATAAGGGATTCTTGTCACCTATACTAGAAGAAACGGGATTGAGTCAGAAGTTATAGGGATGCTCAGGGCAATCTATGAGGATAACAAGGCGCATATTACATGGGAAGGGCGTACGGGCACACATTCGAAGAGGTTAAAACGGGGCTGCCCCCTTTCGTCATTTCTGTTCACACTTTACACTAGCGGAATGGAAACGCGCGTGGAGGACAGTCGATTAGGCTTTGACTTGTCGTACCGAAGCAACGGAGAGTTGGTGGAGCATCGAATCCCGGGATTGATGTGCGCGGACGATATAGTGTAGCTGGCAGATAATGCGGGAGACCTACAAAAACTGGCCGACATTTACGGTGATGAGGCAGCGTACCTAGGCCTACATTTTAACCCACAGAAATCTGGAGTCATGGTTTTAAACGAGGAAGCTCATACAGCGCCACTAAGGATTTAACAGGAATCCATACCATTAATAAATTAGTACAAATACTTGGTGATCTGGCTTCATGAAGGAAAAAGCTACCTGAATGCCCATGAAGACCACCTCAAACTCGGAGGCGAAACGCAGCCGTAGTGAAATATAGAGCTCTTTAGGGATACAATAAGTACGAGGTAGTACGAGACATTTACAAATCGGTAATGGTGCCGAAGCCCACGTGCCCTAATGCCGTATTATGCTTAAAGTCAGATATTCTGTTGGGAGTGAAGGTTAACCAAAAGGCAGTCGGCAGATTAGTACTTGGAGCTCACAGTAAGAGTACGAATTAGGCGGTACAAGGCGATATAAGTTAGGCTTTATTTGAGGCGGGGGAAGCGCAAAGTAAAATACGTTTTCAGGAGCGGCTTAGACATTTAAATTAGACGTGGGCAGCCAGAGTACACAGGTACCTGTACCTTAAATGTGTCGTTATGACTCACTGGCGCCATGTTTGCGCGGGTCAGTCGCCCGCCAGTCGACCACCCCACCGCTTGTCGACGGAAACGAAAGGAGGCCGACAAGACGCGGCGGCGGCCACTGATTGACAGCGGCTTTTGAGCGGTGTTGAGTGTTGTTGCCCCAAATGGATTAAGGAGCCGCCGCTCTTCCCCCTGCCTAAGCAACTGAACGCGTGTGCGCGTGAAAGCCCAGACGGCGACGACCGGACAATGGGACCCAGTGGCGGCGGGAGCACCGCGAAGAAGGCAGTGGCAATGGTCAAGCCATTAACTCTTCCCGGAGTGACTCCACGAACCTTGTTAATCTGTGCGGTTAGGCTCCCTGGGAAGTACGTGCGAGAACCCCACCGTGGGAACGCAGCGCGCGGCGGACACCAAAAGGATACGCGGCGCCCGCGCGTCTTCCGTCCTTTCCCTCTACTACACGCTCCTGACGAGTGGCAAGGGTGTGTGTGTGTGTGTGTGTGTGTGTGCCGTGCATCTGCCGACATACCTGAAAGGCGTGTCCCTACCCGAGGGCGGTGCTTCACAGCGAGGAACTTACACATCACCATTGGTCCGCATTGTTTTGTATGGGGATCCCCAACCTAGGGAACTAGTGATCGGGGGTGAACAAAAAGGGCGTGCTGTGGCCCGCCGAGAGCTGTCTTCATCTCGACAACTCACTGTAAAAATGTAAATAAACCTGTTGAGTTTGCTCTAAGCTCTCCCCTAGTCCTGGCTCGACGGAGCGACGGCGACCGGCCCCGCTACCAGCAGACTGCGGTCGCAACAACTCGCAACAGTGTGGACACCCAATGGCGGAGGAGGACGCGAAAGCTGGCGACTAAATAGAACTTCACCGCGGCAAATAAACAAAGGGGGCAGTTAAAAAGCAAGTGGAGGAAATAGAGACGCTCATGTGGCGGAAAGGATGCAAAAGAAGGGATGACTGGTAATCTATAAAGTATGCAAACAAAAGATCCCGAAAGAGAACTTTTGTGACAACAATAAAGGTAATGCGTTACTCTTTGAGGCTCGGGATGGCGGCTTGAGAACGCGAACTTACATGAGCAAATATTCGCCCTAGGATGAGACATGTGTGGGATGTGGCAGGGATAAGGAAACAATCGACCACGTAGTAATAGAATGCCAAAATATTCAGCCAGATAGAATTGGAGGAAAGTCCTACTTCCTGAGGCACTGCGCCTCGCAGTTGATGGAAGCTTTAACTGGTCACCAGTAGGTATTATTAAGCAGCGGCTAGAGTACTGGTGGACAAAAAACAGGGAACAAGTCGATAAAGTGTCATCCCAGCCACGGCTGCTGAAGACGGGATTAAAAGGAAATAAGAGTTGAGGGTTAACTAAATTTAAATTACTAAAATAGGCTATATGGCGCATGCCGTCACCCTGATTCAAAAGGGAGGCCATCAATCATAATCATCTTCTTCCAGCCGTAGGGTTGTGCGCGATCGCAACGCACTAGTTGCGCAGGGTACTGCGCTGACGCCGCGGAGGCCGAACGCCGGCGCTCGTGGGATTTAACAGATCTTGTATTGATATGTCAATTGCCCATGCCGCGCAGTTTGATCGTGGAGATCGGGCATTGTTCCAAGGCTTTTTTGCTCGCGGTAACAAAGCATCGTTCATCAACACTTTGTCGTGTGTCTTGTTTCCTCGTAGAAGGAAATCAAAAATTCAATCAATTTGCACTCTGGGCTTGACAACAAAGTTCAATGTCTTCAGAAGTGTATCACTACCTTTTCAATAATCACTACCTTTTCATAGGCGCGGTTATGTTAAATCATTTCTAAATCGTATAAACAAGCTTACTACGTTCATAAAGAAATAGAAGCGTGGTTACGATGTTAAAACCTGACACTGGAAAACATATATACAGGCTTCTAAGCACAGTCCTAAAATTTTTATACATACATGGATGTCGTAGTGCTAAAGCTAGACGGGGATGCACATGGACTCAAGAAAATTAGCTGCGCATGCATGCACACAATTGAATGCGTATAGATAGGATAAATACTAGAAATAAGGTTTAATCAGCGTGAATACAAATGCATAAGTAAATTATTAAGAGAATCAGGTCAACACACTGAGAACTAGAAACAGGCGATAAAATAAATTACTACAAACAAAAATTGAATAAGTGGTAGAGCGGAAATTAATAGATAAGCAACGTATAATTCATATGTGCGATAATAGCCACATACCATATAAACACTAGTAAACACAGAAAAAACATTATCAAGTAAGAAGTCATTAAAGCCATCAACTCTACAGCGATCTCGAATGTCTGCCGGTATATTAAATTTCGAGTGCTGCGCTTGTCACGGCAGTTGTGATAACAAATAGCAAGTGCACTAAACACATTTCATCGCGAGGAAATCTGTATTTCTACATACTAGGGCCTGTCATGATTTTTCTCGCTGACCTGTCGAACTTGTTCTTGACATTAAGTATTTAGGTTTGCAGATCGGTGAAACTTGATCTTGGAGACTACATGTAGAACAGCGTGCAAAGCGTTTGAGAATGGGATGTGTTCATTTGTATGTGCTGCACTCAGTTTGCAGTTTTACAGTAAAAAAGATCGTTTATGAATGCCTAGGTGATTCTATCAGTACATGAGTATTTATGTCCCTGCATTTTCCTACAAATTAAAAACTCTTAGTATCGTTATGCACAAAATAGCACCACAACATTATAAACTGCTCTAGACATCATGGAGGCCGAACAGAAATTATTCGGAAAAAGTGAGATATTCTTCACGTCAAAAACAACTAATATTTGATGTCTTGTTACGAAATTTCTTGTATAGCCATTTTATCATTGATATTAAACAAACACGGTGCCACCGTCAAACTGAACCCTGTTTGTCTGCCTCACGCCAACCAGCTACCCTGGTTTTAATACGTTCCTTTTTGAAGGCATAGATCCGCGAATCGCCTACTGATTAGATAATGGTTTCAGGCTCTGTATAAATTATCTATTGAGTTCGTTTTATTTGGTTTGTAGTTTTTGACCCTAACCCAAAAAGCATGTTAATCTTTGTGCGGTTAGAGGGTTTCACAGCATGCAATGCAGTGTGTTTTTTTTCCTTCTTGGTCATTTTTTTTTCTTGCTTTTATGCCCTTCTTGATATTTTTTTCTTTCTTCGTAGTTTTATTTTATTTAGATTTGTTTTTATTTCCTACGCTTTGTTCGGTTTCGGCTTAGTGTATTTTCCCGAGACTGCCCAGCCCGCACCCACGCCTCTCTGACATGTGCATGCGGCCTTGGCATTCCGATGTGAAAAAAGAATTTTTATTATTTTTATTATTCTGGATCATCTTCTGCATTAACGCTACTACGATTAATCTCCAAGCAGAATCAGGCGGATTTTCTTTACCTATTTAAAATTATCCACGGCTCAGTGTCTTGTGTAGTGCGGCTACAACATGTTCCACTCTATGTGCCGCAAAAATTGACAAGAAAGCACAATGTTTTTCATATTGCGAAGTGCATGCGTGGCTTGTGCCCTGTGTTCCGAATGCAGTATTTGTACAGCCAATACTCTGAATACTTAAATATATTTCATAATTCCCCGACTCTCTTTAGTAAACATGACAGTGAGCTTGTCATTCCATAACTTTGCGCTTTTTCATTCTTGTCCTCATGATGCATGACTGACTTTTATGCTGCTATTTCGGCGTGAAGCTCTAGCAACGCAAACCTATGTCCTTTATATTTTTTTTATTTTCTCTTACCTTTCAATGTATCCATTCCTTTTATGCTGTTTATCTCGAGTGGAAGCCATCTAAGATCACTTTATTATACGACTTACACCATTCCATCTGCATATTTCTCTTGCCACTATGTGTGCATGCGCAACAACCATTTGCGTGCATTGCCGAATTGCTCGAGGCACTACAATTTGTATATATATATATATATATATATATATATATATATATATATATATATATATATATATATATATATATATATATATATATATATATATAGCGAATGAGAAAATGGGAAATGAGGGGCTCGGTGAAATAAGACCGAAGATAAGAGTGGCAGTCAAGAAAACCTCGGAAAGCAAAGGGGAAGTTGTGGTGGGTCATAGAAGAAACAGATGAAGAATTTTTTGAGCCAGAAAGAAAATGGTGAAAAAATGCCCGCGGGGTGAGATCCGAACCCACGACCTCCAGAATACCGGTCTGGTGCGATAACCACTACGCTACCGGCGGGGCTGTTTCCCCACCACTTTCTCGGGTATTTATTAAGGTATTTTTGTTTACTGCACTTGGGGTGTTAGCCAGCGCCACTCGGACAACTCGGGGTGAAGGGGACCTTCTTTTTAAAGGGACACTGAAGTGATATGTAAACATTGCGGGATTACTGAGCGCAAATTGTAGTCCGGAGTCCGAGGCCATGTTTCGACAACTCTAGGCGCGTTTACGCGATTTTTTAGTAGTAAGAAAACTAATTCGAAAATGCTGTCGTCCTCTCTTTACGCTCGCCCATTTTCTGGCGTTTTCGTGTGACGTCAGGAGGGGATGAGCTGGCAATTGGCTGGCTGCGCTACTGCACGGCTCCCCGGCCTTCAGACAGTCAGTCGGGCCAGAGTTTTCGTTCGCCGGCCGCCGACAGGTCGTCGCAATTCATTCGCTCAGTTGAAACGAAGCCAGGACACGTTTGTGAATGGGATAATGTGCCTTTCTTTACTTGGTTAGTTTGTACACTGTATCTAGCTCCAAGTCAAGGTCGCTTCAACAAGCGCTGCACAAGCGCAAATGTGACGCTTCGCTGACTGGTACGCCAGTAGGAAAATATAAGGCCTCTTGAAGGCGGGAGAAGAGTCAGCGAAGTCAATATAGGTACTAAGGAAATAAAATCAACTGATATTTTTACCGTACAGCGTAAAACTAGGGCGCGGAGAGCACTTTTTTGTGCTGGGCGAACAAGCACAGCGGCACGCAGCAAGAGTGCACAGCGGTCAGCAGCACGACTACGCATCTGCGAACGCTTTTACGTCTACGAAATGCAATTGGTAGACGTGAGCTACTGTGGAAACTCGGGCGACGCTTACTGCACGAGCGTAGTACAACAAATAGTCACCTACGCTGCTTGAAATGCCAAAACTAAATAAAAGTGTAATCCGGTTGTACAATATATACCCTATATTACCATTGCCAGCGGAGCCAGCTCCGTGGCCGAGTTGTTTGGGGTGCTAGATGTGCCACCGCAAGTGTTTTGCAAGTCACGAGTTCGAATCCCCGCGGGTACGTGCTTTTTTTTTCTGTAAGTAACTTTTTTCGTTTTCCGCCGATGTTTTCTATATTGAGTTCACCTTTTTTGGGCCGCAACGTTCATGGCTCCACGAACTAGTTCACAAAACGCGCGCAGGCTGGCACTGCGCGCTAGCGAGTTCTCGTTGGTGTGCTGTTGCCATAAGCACCGACTGCTTGCAGGCAGTGGGCACAGGCCAGAGTGAACAGACCCTTGGCCTGGTACGAACACGCTTTTTACGATACAGGCATGAGGAAGGAAAGCTCCAAATATGGCGGAAAAGCGCATGACATTTGGGCGTCTGCGGGTACGCGGAGGCGTTCATGCACTGCGTAGGTCTCGGCTAGTGAATGCTACAACTACAAGCCGTCCTGGGAGGCTTATCTTGGCATTTTACAGCCGACAACATGGCAGAAGCGCGGTACGATGATTACTGATATATTGAGAATGCCCATCCAGCAACGCATTGGTTATGTTTACAGAACCGAAACCGAAACCGAAACTTGTTGATTGCTAACCTTGGGCATCGTCCAATCACGGCGCCCCTCCTCCCAACGTCACAGCCTTAGTTGGTGCGGCCGCCGCAAACGCGCGCATGGTAGTTTTTTTCTTTCGCGCTTTGTAAAATAATTACGGATTTGCCAAACCGGATAAACGATGAAAAGTGTGCTAATTTGAGCCAGTCTACGCAGTGCAAGCAAAAACGGGAGTTTGACAAATTCACTTCAGTGTCCCTTTAACCCCAGGGAAGTGACTCCAATGTCTACGACCTTTCGAGAGTGGTCGACCAGCGTTGAACCCTCTTAAGCTACCTTTGGCACCAAGACTGCCAGAACAGAGGCCCTTGCTAAGCATGTAGCGAATCAGAAATGGGAAATGAGGGGCTCGTGAAATAAGACAGAAGATAAGGGTTGCCAGTCAAGAAAACCTCGGAAAGCAAAGGGGAAGTTGTGGTGGGTAATAGAAACAGATGAAGAATTTTTTGGGTCAGAAAGAAAGTGGTGAAAAAATGCCCGCCAGGTGGGATCCGAACCCACGACCTCCAGAATACCGGTCTGGTGCGATAACCACTAAGCTACCGGTGGGGCTGTTTCCCCACCACTTTCTCGGGTATTTATGTTAAGGTATTTTTGTTTCCTGCACTTGGGGGTGGTAGCCAGCGCGACTCGGACAACTCGGGATGAAGGGGACCTTCTTTTTAACCCCAGGGCCGTGACTCGCCTGTCTACGACATGTCGAGAGTGGTCGACCAGCGTTGAACCCTCGCAAGCTACTTTGAAACCAAGACTGGCCACCCCCAAGTGCAGGAAACAAAATTACCTTAAAATAAATGCCCGAGAAAGTAGTGGGGAAATAGCCCCCCCCGGTAGCGTAGTGGTAGTGGTTATCGCACCAGACCGGTATTCTGGAGGTCGTGGTTCGGATCCCACACGGCGGGAATTTTTTCATCACTTTCTTTCTGACTCAAAAATTCTTCATCTGTTTATATGACCCACCACAACCTTCTTCTGCTTTGCTTTCCGAGGTTTTCCTGACTACCAACCCTTATCTTCTCTTCTCTCTCTCTCTCTCTCTCTCTCTATATATATATATAGATATGATATATATATATATATATAGATATTATTTATTGTATATATATATATATACACATATATATATAGTCTGGAGAGATAAAAACTCACACAGAGCGCGAAAAAATAAGGTTAGAGACAGAGACACACGAGAAAGACGTAGAAATAGAAATAAGTTTATTGACGTTTCAGGAATTCCTCTTCCTGAAACGTCAGTCAACTCATTTCTATTTTCGACGTCTTTCTCGTGTGTCTCTGTCTCTACTAAGCCTATTTATATATGCATAAATATATATATATATATATATATATATATATATATATATATATATATATATATATATAATATACAGAAAGAAATAAATGCCGGCAGTCTACAACGCCAAAGAAGGCATAGGGGAATGGTTAGACAATTTATTATCGTTAGTGACGTAACATTATTTCTTTTTTATTAATTACGTGAGAAAGAACGAAAAACACGCGCCCAGAGTGGGGACCGAACCCAGGCCTTTCGATTAGATCTCGAATGCCTTACCAATTCGGCTATCTGGGCGACTGTGTTCTCCGTCACTTTCTGGGGTATTTATATTTACTACAACTGTATCTGACGCTTGAGGGTGGCAGCTAGCGCCACTCAGACTACACGGGGAGAAGGGGACCTTCTTTTGAACCCCCGGGGGTTGAAATGCGAATGAGAATAGGAAGAATAGGAGAATAGAAGAATAGGAGAATATATATAGCGAATGAGAATCGGAAATGAGGGTCTCGTAGAAATAACACAGAAAATAAGGGTTGGCAGTCAGGAAAACCTCGGAAACAAAGGGGAGGTTGTGGTAGGTCATATAAACAGATAAAGAATTTGGAAAGAAAGAAAGAAAGCGGAGAAAAAATGCTCGCCAGGTGGGATCCTCCCCTTTACTTTCCGAGGTTTTCTTGACTGCCAACCCTCATTTTCTATGTATGTATATATATATATATATATATATATATATATATATATATATATATATATATATATATATATATATATATTTCACGTGCGCCAGCACAAAAGCAGTTCCTGGGCACACTAACAAACATTGATTAATATTATTCATTTTATTAATAATATTATTATTATTATATTATTATTATTATTGTTGTTCTTAATATTATTATTATTAATCCTGCTCCTGCCATTGTTTTTTTGCTATTTTTCTGTGAAACTTGTTGCTATGTTTGTTGTGTGTCTCGACAAGATAGGACATCGCAAAGGCATTGCTGGTTTTACGGTAATACTTTAGTGCAGTGTAAGTTTTCAAAAATCAAAACACTCGTTTTATATGTACACGCTGTCTCTATCATGTGCACTATGTATTTTGTTGTATATTTTCTTTTCTCAAGTGCCTCGAACATTTCGCTGTCCGAATGCCATAGCTTGCAACACTTTTTTTTTCTTTTTTTTCTGAATTTCTATGAGTATTTTTACTCTATTGTTTCTGTCCTATCGAGGATTGTGTGTGTTGTGCCGTGCTGTTTTACGTTTCTTTTATTAATGTTTTGTATATGGTGGGCCAGCACCAAGACCTTACCTTAGAGTTATTCCTGGGAACCGAAAATAAAGGCTCATTTATTATTATTGGCAGCATGGCAGCATGTCTTGTCTCAAAAGTATTCCTTCCCTTTGGTGTCGACGAATGAGAGCTGACATTATCTTTCTTTATAAACTTCTTCATGGTGATATTTTGTGTGATGACTTGGTTGCACTTATCAATGTCAACTTGCCGAACAAACTTTTCCGAAGATTTCGAACGTTCAGAACAGATGCTTTAAGTAGACGACGCTCGTGCATCTGCAGAATACAATGTGCATATAATGAATATTCCGATCGTCTTGATATATTCCAGAGCTCTTTGTCTTTGTTCTCTAATGAATTGAAAACTGATGTAGCTTAAGTGCCTTTATGTCATTTATGTGGCGTATTTCTGTTCCGTATTTATTCTATGCAAATCATCTTGCTTGTTTGTTTTTCACTTTTCCTGATTTTGTGTTGCTTGAATTTCTGTCGGTTTAAGTGTCAGTGCTTGTAACGCTGAACTTCGTTTTTCCATTTTGAAACTTCCTAAGATCTTGTTACAAAACCTTTGTTTTATGTGTATAATCTATCTCCGTCATGTTCATTGAGTATTTGCTTGTGTATTTTCAATTTTTCACGTGCCCTCAACGTTTTGCTGGCCGGGTGTCATGGCTTCTAACACTAGGCTTCCTTTTTTTTGCTGTTTTGCTTTCTGGGATCTCTGTAACTATTTTTACTTTATTGTTTCTTTCATATATACGGTTTTATGTGTTGTGTTGTCTTGATTTTAGTTTGTTTTTATGAATGCTTGTATATGGTGTACCAGTACCAAGACCCTAGGGTTGTTCCTGGGCACCAAAAATAAAGGTTGATTGATTGATTGATTGATTATTAATATTGTCTTTTCAAGCCCTTCCGTGGTGAATTGCATGAAAAAATGATTCATGCAGAGCAGCAACGACTTGATGATGATGGCAGGTAATAGTAGCTTTGATTGCTTTTATCAGAACGTCCGTGGACTTCGCACAAAGTCAGCTGAATTTTTCTCAAGTGTCGTTTCTTCTTGCTGGCCTATAATTATTCTGACAGAAACTTGGTTGTGCCCGGACATAAGTTCCAATACCTTGTTCCCTCCGCATTACCAAGTTTTCCGGCATGACCGTGACCCGTTGCACGATAAACAACGGGGCGGTGGTGTGCTTATTGCCCTACATGACTCCATCAAGTGTAAACGCCGCCTTGACCTTGAATTAGAGAGTGAGTGTATTTGGTTAGAGGTGTTTTGTGATCGGGGTGAACGGCTCTTAGTGTGTACATACTACATTTCCCCTGAGACACATGCCAGTGAGTTCAGAAATATCCTTAACACAATCGAAACCACAGTAACATCTCACAGTGATCACCATTTCCTTGTCACTGGGGACTTTAACGCACCGGGGATTTCTTGGGAGACTCAGCGGTTCAGTCAGGCGTCTCAACCAATATCTCCGAAGTGTGACTTTCTATTTGATTTTATTTCCTTTACTTCCTTGCAGCAGTGCAACCTCATTAGGAATTCATGTGGGAACGTCTTAGATTTGTGTCTGACTAGCTTGGAAGCTGTCGTCGTCTCGCGAAGTGATACTAACCTTGTAAAACAGGACAAGTTTCATTCGTCATTACATATTTCATTGCCTAACGTATCTCTCCTTCATTACAGTCCCCCTGTTTGCACACCAGGAAGCAGTAGGTACGACTTTGCTCGTGGTGACTACATTGGTTTATTTCACTTTCTTAGTAACACTGCTTGGTCACCAATAGCTAACCTCAACGACGTTGATGAACAGACCGATTTTTTTACTGAAGTTGTTCACGATGGCTTGAGGAGGTTTGTTCCCCGAAAATTTGAAATTAAAGGCAATTTTCCGCGTTGGTTTTATGCTGAACTTAAACGAGCTTTGTGGAGGAAAAATCAAGCGCACAAGCAAGCTAAGACAACGGGGCAGGAAAGGTGGCAGAATGAGTTTCGTCAACTCAGATCTCTTTGTAAATGTCTGGTTAGGCGCGATAGGTCGAATTACATTGCCGCGGTTGAGGCTGATGCAACACGCAATGCAAAAGCTTTCTGGGGCCACGTCCGTTCTCAAACATGTAAAAATTCACCTGGGAACATTAACCTCATCGATGAACGAGGAGAGAGCATATCGCACGTTGCGAATGCCTTTGCGCGACAATTCCGTTCAACTTATGGCAACAACAGTGCAGCTTGCCCCCCTCCACAATCTCTAGGTTACTGTAAAAACTCAGAAGTGTTGGTTTCGGAAAGTCTCGTTTTGAAAGGTCTGAAACAATTGAAATCGTCATTTTCATGCGGCCCTGACGGCATTCCTTCTGCCGTACTGAAAGCGTTTGGTGATATCCTAGTTCCAGTATTGACGTGTATATTTCAAACTTCTCTCAAGTCTGGCAAGTTCCCCGCTCGATGGAAGAATGCAAGGGTTGTTCCTGTATTTAAGACAGGTTCAAAATTGGACCCCACGAACTACCGACCGATATCTATTCTATGTGCTGCTTCTAAATTGTTTGAGTCAATACTGCATAAACTACTCACATTCAGTATAAAGACCACATTAATACCTGAACAGCATGGTTTTTTCGCGGGCCGATCGACCACTACCAATCTCGTCAACTTCATGCTGCATGCTTCGGAAGCTGTGCAAGGGAGAGGTCAACTTGATGTAGTCTACTTTGATTTAAGCAAGGCTTTTGATGTCGTCTGCCACGAGCTCTTAGCCAAAAAACTATCTGAGCTTGATATACAACCATCCCTGATATCTGTTATATGCAATTATCTTTGTGATAGGTCATGTTTCGTGCATGTAAATGGACAGTCTTCTCTTTCCTATGAGGTCACCAGTGGTGTCCCTCAGGGCTCAGTGCTCGGGCCACTTCTCTTCTCAATCTTTATAAATGATGTCGCGACAATATTTAATGATTGTAATTTTCTTTTATATGCCGATGATGTAAAAATATTTAAATCTGTTTCCAACTCTGCCAGCTGTTCCGCTCTCCAGAGAGCAATCTCGTCCTTCTCGCATTGGTGCTCATGCAACAAACTCCTCATTAATACATCTAAAACTAAGGTAATGACATACACAAGAAAGACTGACAACATCTTGTTTCCCTATAACATCAACGCTGAATTACTCCCACGTGAGGTTAATGACCTAGGCGTCACTTTCGACAGTAAACTGAGCTTCTCTCCACATATTCAGGTAATTAACTCGTAGAGCTCTTCGATCGCTTGGCGTTGTCTGTCGCGTGTCCAAGGAGTTCAAGGAGCCGCTTTCTCTTCTCAAGCTTTACACAACTCTATGTCGTCCTCAGCTTGAATATGCATCTGTTGTCTGGAACAGCACGAGCAAAACAAACCGTAAGCTTGTAGAAAGGGTCCAAAATAAGTTCATATCTATCTTCAACCATCGCTTTGGCGATAGTAGTAATTATAACCCTGGATCGCCCTCTTCATTGACGCTATCATGCTTAACTTCCAGGCGGAACAAGGCTGATATTCTCTTCCTCTTTAAAATTATGCACGGCATAGTGTCTTGTGGTGAGCTGCTACAACATGTTCGTCTTTATGTGCCGCAAAAGTGGACCAGGAAACATGATACCTTTTGCAACCCCAATTGTCTGCGTGTCTTGTGCCCTGTGTTCCGACTGCAATGCACGTACAATCGGTACTCGGATTACCTTGATATATTTAATGATTGCCCTACTCTGTTTCGCAAACATGTCTGTGAGTTTGTATTGGCGTAACTGCCAACTTTTCTTATTCTGCATTTGTCTTTTATCCTTGAGTTCATGCACTTAAATGACTTTCATTCCGTAACTTCAACATAAGCTATCCTTTCGTTTTTTTTCCCCTTTGTATTTTGTATTTTATTTTGTATTTGAGAGATGTGTACATTATGTTTCGTGTGTTTCTGTTTCCGTGCGCCAGCACAAAGGCCCCCCCGGCTGTTCCTGGGCACGCAAATAAATGATTGATTGATTGATTGATTGATTGATTTATTGATTGTGTCATTGCAAATTTATGTGCCGTATTTATTTTAGGCAAATCATGTTCTTGTTTGTTTGTTTTTCACATTCCTGGTTTTGCGTTGCTTGAATTTCTGTAGGTTTGAGTGCCAGTGCTTGTAATGCTGAGCTTCTTTCGAAGTTGAAACTTCCGAACATTTGTTATAAAACCTTCGTTTTATGCGTATAACGTATCTCTGTCATGTTCAGTGAGTATTTCCTTTTTTCACGTGCCTTGAACATTTCGCTGTCCGAGTGTCATGGCTTGCAACGCTAGGTCTCCTGTTTCTTTTCTTTTCTTTTTTTTTGCTGTTTTGCTTTCTGAGATTACTGTAACTATCTTTACTTTATTGTTTCTTTCATGCATACGGTTTTGTGTGTTGTGTTGTCTTGATTTTAGTTTGTTTTTATGTATGTTTTGTATATGGTGTACCAGTACCAAGACCCTAAGGTTGTTCCTGGGCACCGAAAATAAAGGTGATGATTGATTGATTGATGATTATTATTAATTATTATTATTATTATTATTTATTATTATTTTTTATTATATTATTATTATTATTATTATTATTATTATATTTCTTCTTTTTTCGTAACTGTTAACGAGGAGTGTTTTAGGCGCCTGAGCGACCCGTCTATGTGGCCAAAAGGCTGCCTTTTCAAGCCGTTTCAAGGCAAGGTCCACCCTGGTATGCTGCACAGCTCTGAAATAACTGAAAATGATCAGTAAGTGCGAGAGTCTCAACATATACTATCAAAACACTCGAGGTCTACGAACTAAGTCCTCTGAATTTATTAGAAATATTGTATGCTCTAAATTTTCTGCTATTGTCATTTGTGAAACCTCGCTTTCCGGTGATATCTCTTCTTCCTACTATTTCTCTTCTAACTATCAAATCTTTAGAAGCGACAGAAAATTAACTGGACCTAAACAAAAAGGTGGCGGGGTTCTCATTGCCATTGATCATTCAGGGCAGTGCATGCGGCGTGCTGACCTCGAGACCCTAGACGAATCAGTCTGGCTTGAGGTAGGCCTCACGAGGGGCGAGAGGCTACTCATCTGTGCATTCTATATATCCCTGGATGTATTACGTTCTGAATTTAATCGAACACTCACATCCATAGAAAATGTCTCAAAGGCACACTCCAACCATAAGCTCATTATACTTGGGGACTTCAACACCCCAGGTATTCGCTGGAACAGTCTTTCCTTTGAGCACAAAAACCATTATGCAGCGCAGAAATGCAGCATGCTATTAGATTTTCAATCGTTCACCTCCATGCAGCAGTTTTGTCGCATAGAAAACTCTTGTGGTAATGTTCTAGATGTGTGCTTCTCAAACTTAAAAAACGTACAAGTGTGTGCCTCCGAAATATCCCTTGTGCACCCCGACAAGTTTCACCCCCCTCTTATTGTCTCTGTCTCGGTCGTGACCCAGCATCGCTCTGGCGGTGTTGACAATTGTGCAGTCCCGCGATATACTTTCGAGCGTGGAGATTATGCTGGGCTGTATCACTTTTATTCATCTGCTGAATGGTCTAGTGTTTTGGATGCCAATGATGTTGACGAACAGGTTCGACGTTTTACCGAAATCGTCAGAAGTGGCATGGAAAAGTACATCCCTTGTAATAAACCTGTTCCTTCCAAATTTCCCCACTGGTTTTCTAAAGAACTTCGAAGTTCGCTTAAACTTAATGACAGCGCCCACAAAAAGGCCAAGCGTTCTGGGCTTGACAAGTGGAAAGCGGAGTTTAGTCGGTATCGCTCACTTTGTAAAATCCTCTACCGGCGTGACCACCAGCTCTATATAGAATCGTTAGAGGCGGCTGCGTCTCAGAAACCGGCTGAATTCTGGAGGTATGTACGCGGCCGTTCTAAGGCGTCCAAAGAACACGTTAGCCTGCTTAATTCCGATGGTGAAGAGGTTGAGGATATTGCCACCAGTTTTGCTCAGTACTTTCATTCTGTCTTTCAACTGCCAGATGGCAACAACGAACGCCTATCGTTTAATAATGTGTCTAATTTATTTATTTATTTATTTATTTATTTATTTATTTTGTACATACTGCTAGCCTAACAAAGGCTTTGGCAGGAAAGGGTACAGTAGTGAAAAAACGTGCATGAACATTCAGACGTTTTTCAACAAGAGTAGCAAGAGGCATTTGCCTTGATTGAAGCAATCATAACGATAAGGCCCATGCTGCGACATACACAATGCGACTTTTTCTCGCGAAGCAAATTCAAAAGCGAAAAACAAGCGTACAATATTACGTAGTAACAAAGTAATAATTAGACAATCCGGACAGAAAAGGGTCACGGGACGTACAATCAACAAGTTCTTGGGGTAACATATTCCATTCTCTGATGGCCTGCGGAAAAAAGGAATACCTGAAGGTGTCATTGTGAAATCTGTATTCTAGTAATTGTTTATTGTGTTTTGTTCTAAAATTCCGTGTATCGGAACGTGTTAGGAACCGGTTTTTGTCTATTTTTAGAGAATTGCTCTGGAGAAGAACCAGGAATTTCACTCGAAGGTACCTTGCGCGGTCGCTGATTGTTGGGAGCCCAGCTAATCTTAACAGTTCAGTTGGTGAATCACGACGGCGGTATTTGTTATAGATGAATCTGGCTGCTCTTCTTTGCACACCCTCTAACTTTGCTATTGCACACTTGGTATGTGGGAACCAGCATATGATGCCATATTCGATGATAGATCGAACGAGTGACGTGTATGCAAGTAGCTTGGTTTTTTCCGAAGCGTATCGGAGGGACCGTTTGAGGGAAAAAAGCGCTGAGAGAGATTTAGTTGAAATGTATGACACGTGCTTGTTCCATTTGAGATCAGAAGAAAGAATGATACCTAAGTGTTTGTGTTCATTGACCCTTTGTAGTACACTTTGGTGAATTTGGTACGGAAAAGATAAAGGGTTTTTCTTTCTCGTGACAGTCATGCAAACAGTTTTTTCTACATTTATCGTCATCTGCCAGTCCTGGCACCACTTGTCATTTTTTTGAGAGCATTGTTCAAGACTAACTGATCATTCACGGTCTGTATTTCTTTGTAGATGATACAATCGTCTGCGAACATGCGCACTGTTGCTTCTATATTTTTGCTATGTCGTTGATGGAAAGAAGGAAAAGAAATAGGAGCCAGAACTGTGCCCTGAGGCACACCAGATAAGACGTCAACACATTGTGATGATTGGCCTTCGAAGTGAACGAACTGCTTACGTCCGGACAAATAGTCTTTTAGCCATTTGGTTAAAACGCCGTGCCCGAAAATGCTTTGCAACTTATAAACTAGTTTTTGGTGCGAAACGCGGTCGAAGGCTTTCGATAGATCCAAGAATACAATGTCGACCTGACCACGCTTATCAGTCGTTAGGGCTAGGTCATGTACAGTCTCTACTAACTGAGTTACTGTCGACATCGCTCCTAAATCCGTGTTGGTTAGGGTCAATTAGTGAATGGTTTTCAACAAAAGTTACGATGTGTTTTTAGTATTAAATGCTCTAAGATTTTTCCTGCTGAACAAGTCAGCGAAATCGGACGAAAGTTAGAAGGATTTGAAGCATCACCAGACTTGTGTATTGGAAATTTTTAGCGATTTTTCACTCTTGTGGGACTTCGCATGTTTGTAACGATTTTGTGAAAATCAAGAGTAAGTATCTAGAAACCCATTCAGCATACCTTCTAGAAAGGCGTTTGAAATAGGTCAGGACCACTGATGTTTTTGTATCGAGACTGAGTAATAGAGACAGAATTCCTGCTTCCGTTATGGAAAGTTCAACCTGGTACCTCACCTATGCACGTTTGGTTACATTATCTGGGATAATGTTATGGTCGATGGTAAATACTGTTTGGAAAAAATTATTAAACTGAGTAGCCTTGCTTAAGGCTTCCGTTGGCAACAAGTTACTTCGCTTAGTATCCTTAGATTTGAGATAGTGCCAAAATTTATGAGGGCTGTTAAAATGAAGTTACTTAACGTGACATCCAAGTACTTTGTTTAGCCGTTTTCACTGCTGTCTTCATCGTGCGAGACAATTCGCTAATTAGTTTTGAGTAGTGCATATGAGAAGTTCTTTGTGTCTGAGCTTTTCCTGACCTTGAAATTTTGCGTTTTAAGTGTATAATCTCCCTTGATATCCATGGGCTCGACTTGCGTACGGTCTTAATTTTTTGGGGAATGAATTTTACGAGACAGTGGTGAACATTGGTTTTGAAAAGCATCCATAGGTCATTAGTTGACGTTTTTTCATCGTTATGACACTGAAGGAATTCAGGATAAGATTCTTCTAAGAAGTCGAGGACACTGACGTCATCCGCGTTTGTCCAGTCGTATATCTGGGTATTTTTCTTTCGGGCCTGTGGCGGGTTATATATACATTTATAATATACTAATTTTAGTACACTTATGTTCGATGAAAAACTTGTCAATGATAGCCTTAAACGGATGAAACCGTCATTTTCCTGTGGTGCAGATGGAATTCCAGCAGCCCTCATGAAGGCTTACGGCAACATTTTTGTGCCTGTCTTAACTTCCATTTATAATAACTGTTTACTTTTCGGCAAATTTCCTCGTGCATGGAAGATTGCTCGAATTTTTCCAATATTTATGTCTGGTGATAAGTCAGCCGTTACGAACTATCGCCCATTCTCACTCCTTTGTGTCGACTCAAAACTCTTTGCGTCAGCTCTGCACAACGTTCTTGCTGCCTGCGTCAAGAACGTTCTGATACCAAATCAGCACGGCTTTTTCTCTGGTTGATCGACGGTTACAAATCTTGCAAGCTTTATGACACAGGCTTCGGCTGCAGTTTGTGAAAACGGCCAGTTGGATGTTATTTATTTTGACCTCAGTAAGGCGTTTGATGTAGTGAACCATCAATTATTAATTAACAAGCTTACTATGTCCGGTGTTGACGCAAGCCTTGTTGCCTTGTTGTCCAACTATCTCCTTGACCGGTCCTTTTACGTAGATGTAAACTTAAAAAGGTCTAGTGTTTACACTGCAATGAGTGGTGTACCTCAGGGTTCTGTGCTGGGTCCACTATTGTTTTCTATCTTTATCAATGACGTGTCAACAGTGTTAACAAAATCTTCATTTCTTCTCTATACTGATGATGTCAAACTATTTAGGCACATTAGCAGTTTTCAGGACTGCTGTGCCTTGCAGAGGGATGTGTCGGAATTATCGGTCTGGTGCAGCAAAAACTGTCTAATTTTAAACCCAGCTAAAACAAAGGTTGTCACGTACAGCCGGAAAACCCATCGTCTACTGTTTTCCTACAGTATAGAGGGAGCTCCTTTGCAAAGGGTTCAGGAGATTAGGGACCTCGGGGTTCTTTTCGATAGTACCCTCTCTTTTTCTTCACATATTAGGCTCATCACCCGGCGAGCGCTCCGAAGTCTTGGAAATGTGTGTCGGATTATAAAGGAATTCTCTTCTCCAGATCCATTTCTAATGCTATACAATGCAATATGTATCCCCCAGTTAGAATATGCTTCTGTTGCCTGGAACGGCATCTCCAAATCTAGTAGTGAATAAATAGAACGCGTGCAGAAGAAGTTTTTATCCATATTTAGGCACCGTCATCACAATCACAGTTTTCATCCTGATTCTGACTTACCCATAGTTCCTTCCATCCCTTCGTTGACCTGCAGACGTATGAGTGCAGACCTTACATCTCTTCACAAAATCGTTCATGGTGAACTTTCTTGCGCGGACCTGCTTAACTGTTTAGAGTTTAGTGTTCCACAAAGGCCCACTAGGTCGCATCGCCCTTTCTTGACCGCTGCGCGCAACTCCAATCATTCTCCTGTGCGGAGAATACAGAATTGCTACAGCCGCTTCTATGAACGCCTTGACATATTTCAAAGTTCCTTTACAATTTACCGTACTGCGCTGTTAAATACAGTATGTTAAACATCTATGATATCTCTGTCGTTCGTTTTTCTTGTTTTTTTTCATTGCTGAAATTTGGTTTCTCTGCGGCTCTGTTTAACCAATATAGTTGGCTATTTTTGAAACTGTTTACTTATCATGCTTGTCTTATCATTTGTCTCTATACTCTTGTCATTGTTTTGTCGTCTTACTGTCAAACTTTGTTCTCTGCTTGTTGTGTATTCATTACAATAAGCTGAGCCACAAAGGCATCTTCTTTTTTCTTTTTTACCTGTACCCAGACTCCGCGTGTGCTTTATTTCTGTAATTTTCGCTACTTCAATTTGTGTGTGTCTTGTCGCTTGTTTGTTTCTTGCAATATGTTTCTTGTATTTTGTTTTCATGTAACTATCAGTGCGCCAGCACTCAGGCCTCTGGCTGTTCCTGGGCACGTAAATAAACATGATGGATTGATGGATGGATGATGATTGATTGTTGATTGATTGATTTGATGATTGATTGATTGATTGATTGATTGATTGATTGATTGATTAATTTATTATTATATATAATTAGCTGCTTGTCTTCGGCGACTTCAACACACCAGGCGTTGAAAGGCATAACCATACCTTTTCTCGATTTTTTTTATTGTAGGGTTTAACGCGCCGACGCAGCGCAGGCGATGAGGCGCGCCGTAGTGGAGGGCTCCGGATTAATTTTGACCACCTGGGGATCTTTAACGTGCGCCGAATCTCGTACACACGGCGTTTTTTGCTTTTCGCCTCCATCAGAAAAGCAGAAAAAAAGGTCGCGGGAATCGAACCCGCGACCTCGTGCTCAGCAGCGCAACGCCTTAGCCACTGAGCCACCGCGGCGGGTCATACCTTTTCTCACTACAATTATAACAATGAACAAAAGTGCAGCATGATTCTTAATTTCTCTGCCTTTACTTTTTTGCACTAGTTAAATCGGACCAAGAACTGCAGTGGTAGCATTTTAGACCTTTGTTTCACGGACAGTTCAAATGGCAAGTTTTTCATTTGGACATTGGTGTTGTCCGTCTTGATAAATTACACCCTCCACTTCTCATTTCCACATCTTTATCCGTACAGTGTGACATAGCTCCATCACCATACTCTACCCCTCGCCGTTATTGCTTTAGGCGGGGTGACTATGTAGGTTTATACCAATATCTTTCCGTTGCCGATTGGTCCACTGTCTTGATAAACTCTGATGTTGACGCGCAAGTCGACTGCTTCACTGAAATTGTAAAGAATGATATGGACCGGTTTATCCCAAAGAGCAAAAACTCGCAGAAATTTCCTTTTTGGTTCTTCAGTGAACTCCGAGCTGCCCTTAAGCTGAAAGATCGCGCACATAGAAAGGCACGTGACTCTGGCCTCGATAAGTGGAAGGGAGAGTTTCGAATTCACCGTTCAACGTGTAAAAAGCTCTATAAAAAGACTATAATTCCTACCTTGAGTCCGTGGAGATTAGTGCAACGCGTGACCCTTAAAAATTCTGGCAGTTCATTCCTTCCCACTCAAATAATGCAGATGATCGCATTCATTTAGTTGATTTTTCCGGGGCGGAGGTAACTGATGTAGCCAATTCCTTCGCGCGTTACTTTGGTAGCACTTTCGCACCTACCAGAGGCAATGAGATATCTCGATTTATCAACACCGTGCGTGGAGCAAGTTCAGTTCTTCTTGATGAGAAGCTTGTATTTGAAAGCCTCAAGCACATCAAGCCTTCTTTGTCGACTCGCCCAGATAGAATTCCTGCGGCCATACTTAAAGCTTTTAAAGCTATTGTAGTTCCTATTCTAACATCCATATTTAATAACTGCTTAACTACTAACACATTTCCAGCTCCATGGAAAATTTCTAGAATATATCCTATTTTTAAAGGGACACTGAAGTGAATTTGTCAAGCTCCCGTTTTTGCTTGAACTGTGTAGACTGGCTCAAATTAGCACACTTTTCATCGTTTATCCGGTTGACAAATCGGTAATTATTTTACAAAGCGCGAAAGAAGAAAAACTACCATGCGCGGTTTGCGGCGGCCGCACAAACTAAGCTGTGACGTTGAGAGGAGGGGGCGCCGTGATTGGACGATGCCCAAGGTTAGCAATTAAACAAGTTTCGGTTTCGGTTTCGGTCTCTAAAACAACATGTTTGACATTCGATGGCGTCGTTGGATGGGCATTCTCAATATCCCAGTTATCGTAGTACCGCGCTTCTGCCATGTTGTCGGCTGTAAAATGCATAAGATAAGCCTCCCAGGACGGCTTGGAATCGTAGCATTCACTATCTGAGGCCTACGCAGTGCATGAACGCCCTCCGAGTCCCCGCAGACGCTCAAATGCATGCGCTTTTCCCCCATATTTGGAGCTTGCCTCGCTCATGCCTGTATCGTAAAAAGCGTGTTCGCACCAGGGCAAGGGTCTGTTGATTCTGGCCTGTGCCCACTGCCCGCAAGCAGTCGGTGCTTATGGCAACGAGAACTCGCTAGCGCGGCAGTGCCAGCCTGCGCGAGTTCTGTGGACTAGTTCGTGGAGCAATGAACGTTGCGGCCCAAAAAAATGTGAACTCAGTATAGAAAACATCGGCGAAAAACAAAAAAAGTTAACGCATAAAAAAAAAGCATGTACCCGCGGCGATTCGAACTTGTGACTGGCAAAACACTTGCGATGATATATCTAGCACCCCAGTCGACTAAGCTACAGGGGGCCGCTGGCGGCGATGGAAAAGATGAGGTATATAATGTATAACCAGTTTACACTTTTATTTAGGTTTAGTATTTTAAGCAGCTTAGGTGACTATTTGTTGTATTGCGCTCGTGTAGTAAGCGTCCCCCGAGTTTCCACAATAGCTCACGTCTAGCAATTGCATTTCGCAGACGAGAAAGCGTTCGCAGATGCGTAGCCGTGCTGCTGACCGCTCTGCTTGTTTGCCCAGCGCAAAAAAGTGCTTCCCGCACCCTAGTTTTACGCTGTACGGTAAAAATATCAGTTGATTTTATTTACTTAGTACCTATATTGACTTCGCTCACTCTTCTCCCCCTTCAAGAGGCCTTATATTTTCCTACTGGCGTACCAGTCAGCGAAGCGTCGCATGTGCGCTTGCGCAGCGCTTGTGTGAAGCGACCTTGACTTGGAGCTAGATACAGTGAACAAACTAACGAAGTAAATAAAGGCTCATTCTTCCATTCCCAAACGTGTTGTGGCTTAGTTTCAACTGATCGAGCGAATTGCGACGGCCCGTTGGCGGCCGGCGGACTAAACGGTGGGCCGACTGACTCGGTCGCGGAAGGTCGACTAAATAAATTCGCGTAAACGCGCACAGAGTGGTCGAAACAGGGCCCAGGGACTCCGGACTACAGTTTGCGCTCGTAATCCCGCATTGTTTACAAATCACTTCAGTGTCCCTTTAAGTCAGGCAACCGCATAGGTCCAACGAACTACCGGCCGGTTTCAATCCTCTGTGCCGCGTCCAAACTTTTTGAGTCCTCGTTACACACAGTTTTGTCTTCGTGCGTAAAATTCCCGATCAGCATGGCTTTATAACTGGGCGGTCAACGGCAACTAACCTTACCTGCTTTATGTCGCATGCATCCAAAGCAGTCACAGACCGAGGCCAGATTGACGCAGTCTACTGTGATCTAAGTAAGGCTTTTGATCTTGTTACTCATCCACTGTTGCTCAAAAAACTGTTGCTCTGTGGCGTCAATGCTCCGCTTGTTGCCTTACTAGGCAGCTATCTTCTTAACAGACGCTGTTATGTCAGTGTAACTGGCCAAAGATCTGTCGACTACATTCCTACCAGCGGCGTACCTCAGGGGTCAATGTTGGGCCCCCTTCTGTTGACTCTTTTCATTAGCGACGTATCTACCTCTATTAAGAGCTCGTTTTTCCTTGTGTATGCTGACGATATAAAGGTTTACAAAATAATTAATTAGCCATGGGACTGCCTCGCCCTTCAACATAACATCTCATCTTTCGCGGGATGGTGTGCTGAGCAGGGAATAATTCTTACCTCTAATAAAACCAAAGTTATCACCTACAGCCAAAAACACATCCCTTCCAATTCTCTTACACGCTTAATAATGCTCGTCTGTCAAACGTTTCCGAGGTTAGAGACCTTGGAGTGCTGTTCGACAGCTCCCTCAGTTTCACTCCCCATGGACGACTGATGGTCGGGCGGGCCCTCCGCTCTCTGGGTGCGGTTTGCAGGTTTACAAGACATTTCACTTCTCCTGTTCCTTTTTTAAAGCCTTCTCGTCAGTTTTGCCTCCCCCAATTAGAATACTCATCTGTCATTTGGAATGTAACCTGCCAGCCCAACCACAGTATCTTGAACGAGTGCAGAAAAAAATTCCTGTCAATATAAGAAACACCGGCTAGGACACAGTTCTGTTTTGTCCTCTAGTCAACATCAGCTTCCTAAGCTTATTCCCCTTGAGTTCTGGGCGTGATCGAGCTGATCTTCTTATTCTGCGCAAGCTACTACGCGGAGTCATTTCCTGCCCAGAACTTCCGTCCCAGCTTATGCTCCGAGTTCCCCAGAAATGCGCGCGAATCGCGCGATCCATTCCATACTTGTGAAACTAGTAGTCCTCACTCGCCTGTCTACCGACTGCAAAGCCTATACAACATTCTTTGGGACAAATTGGATGTTTAAATGCAGAGCATTTCTTAGCCTCGCCTCTTCCTGCGTCGGACGGCGTCCACAGCTCTGCGTCCGCAGCAGGTGCGCCTCTCCTCCTTCCCTCCTCTCTCTCAACAGCAGCTGGCGCGCGCATGCGTCGTAGTCAGCCCGTTCGCTCCGTCGCGGTCTCGGCGTAACATGTGGCGTGATAGCAGCGCGGTGGGGCGTGGAAGGGCGCGCGCTGCTTGCGCATGCGCGCTCTCCCCGCCGTACTGCTCTCCCTCTACTGCGCGCGCGCTGCCATCACGGCGAATACTGTGCAATCAACCTCGTCGGCAACGTCTACCGCCAATTGTACCTCCCCACGCCGCTGCGACAATTGCCGACAGCGGCGTCGACACCACTCTCTACACCAAGACCTACAAAGTCGGCCACGGGGTTACCGTCCTCGCGATCTATCTGGCGCCCAACCTCCCCCGACGATGGTTACCGAGTGCGTCGATCGTGCGGTCGTACAGCGTGTACGAGCGCTTGGGAAGAGAGAAGTCCGAGTCGTCCGTTCCCCTCGGGCTCGTCGGAGAGACTTGAACGTCGACCTGCGCAAGGACGACTGGTTGATCGAGTACATGACCACCAACCACGGACTCTACTGTGTCTCAAACAAACAACAGCAAGCAACCCACCACCATCCACGCAGTTGCATCGACCTCGTCTTCGCGAGTTGTACCAACGCACAAACGCTGCTCAAAGACCACTTGACGGTCCACTTCAAGTGACCATAAATCAGTCCTTCTCTCCGTACAGTATAACGACGGAACCGACCAATAATAATATAAATGACGCATTCAGCCCAATATACACTCTCGTGTCGCTCTCCTCTCTCTACCCCAAAACAACACCAACGCATCTACGACCCAACTACCCACCCTAACGCGACTTTACTCTCCTCTCTCTACCCAAACCAACACCAACGCAACTACGACCCAAACTACCCACCCTAACGCGACTTTACGCGGCGTTAACCGACCCCCAATGCTCTGCATTTACTCGTGTTCCCCTCGCGGGAAGGCGCGGGAATTTTTTTTAATGGCTCCCTGGCCCAGTTTCCTGCAGAGCTGAGTAGTGCTGTTTGCAGCTAACTGTATATGTCTTACTCCGTTCACATAATCTTGCCATGCCACCTTCCTTTGTTTGCTCGTTACTGCATTTTATTCAACTTCTCGTTTGTATAGCTTTTGTGCTTACCTCACTATCTTCTAAAAAGCTGTATGTTCACTTAACTAGTACATTATTTATGGCTAACTCTTCCGTCCATAGAGTGTGATATCATTGTTATTATCGTTATTTGTGCTTCTATTAGCGTAGCGTACTTTTAGTGATACCTGTTGTATGTATCATGTCATTTTGTTTGTTTATATGTTTTAGTGTACCAGCACTAAGACAGCACCGTCGTTCCTGGGCACTGAAAATAAATTGATTGATTGATTGATTGATTGATTGATTATTATTATTTATCATTATTATTCACGATGGAGCTCAGCGAACATGCATCCGTACTCTTCTCCTGTGTTTTCCACGGAAAACAGAAGTTTCTTCATTGCTGTGAGTGCAACAAACGTGCTCAAGCGAAATGTAGGTTGTTGATGGATGGCGACATAAATTTAATCAAGTCACGTGTGCGGCGCTTCTTTTGCAGTGATTGCAAGACTGCATTGTCGCCGGCCAGCACTAACAACGACCGTGGCATTTCTTCGGCAGCGGCAGCTTAACCGGTCCTTTCGTCCCTCCCTCCCCGCGCAGCCGCCAGCTGGCCTCACTCCGTGCCTTTCTCATTGGAGGGAATTTCTTTCTTGACCGATGAGGTTGCTAAGCTGGGGAAGTTTAGTTTTTTTCAATTTTGATAAATGATGTTTAGTCAGAAATTCATGAGGCGATCCCGTCTTTTTCGTATTGTTGCTCACGCAACACTCCTCATAAATACATAAATACATATAAGGTATCAGCGCAGTCCTTGTCGTGTATCTCTCTCAGTCTGTCTTTTTTGCGCTGTTTGGCCCAGATAATGATGTACACTAGAAAACTGACAGCATATTGTTTCTCAGTATAACGTTAACGGGCGAAGTAATACCACGTGCTGTGAGGTTAAATATATTGGTGTTAGATTTCGACAGTAATTGAGCTTCTCCCCGCACGTCCGGGAGATCACTCGGAGGACCCTCCGGTCTCTTGGCGTTGTATTCGCCCATCGAAAGGATTTCAACGACCCGGGGTCTCTTTTCAAGCTATATACGACTATTTGTCGTCCACAGCTCGAGGATGGTTCTGTGGTATGTAATAGCACGTGCCAAATAAACTGCATGCTTACTGAAAATGTCCAGAAAAGGTTTATATCATATTAAACTATCGTTTTGCTACTCATAACAATTTCAGTTCTTGGTAATCCTTTGTGCCGATGCTACCGGGCTTAACCTCCCGAGGTATTGAGGCGGATATACGTTTCCTGTTCAAAATCATTCACGGCACAGCTTGTTGTGGTGCGATGCAGCAACATGTTGCACTCTATGTACCACAAAAAATCCACCACAAGACAGGACGCATTTTCTAATGCCATATGTTTGCGTGGCTTGTGCCTCATGTTTTGAATGCAGTGTACGTACAACCAGTTCTCTGATTATTTATACATATTAATGATATCCCCGACACAGTTCCGCTAAAATATCTGTGAGCTTGTTATGTAAGTGACCTTTTTAACCCTTTGTTCACGCGTGGTCACTGAGCATGAATGCTAGCGAAACAATCTTTTTTTTAAATGCACTTTTTATTTCCTTAGAAATACTCCTGGCTGGAGCCAAGCAGGGAGTAAAAAGATACAGTTATCATACAGACCATCTCAATACAACATCACCAAAATAACGAAGCAAATGAAAAGCGAGAAGGGGACCATTTTAATACAAAAGCAACGAAAGGAAAGAGTGGGTAGGGAAACCCGGAACAGTTGCAATAGTTAGAAAAACAATTTCAGACTTCGGCTAAATAAGCTCAGGAGAGTACAAACTGCTTGCAGGAAAACTGTTCCACTCCTCAATGGTACGAGACAAAAAAGAAAATTTAAACAAGTTAGAACGAGCAAAATACGGTGTTAAAAAAAGTGCGCGTGAATTCCTGGTCTGACGTGTTCTCAGTGGTGTGAGGTAGTGGTCAGGGTTCAGAGCATGTTTGCGGTTTAGAATGAGGTACAAAAATTTTAGGCGCAAGAATCTGCGTCGTGTCTGCCAAGTTGGGATACCTTTTGAAAGCATAACATTAGTGACAGAACTACCAGCCTTATAGAGAGAATAAATGAAACTAACTGCCCTCCGCTGAATTTTTGCTAATGCATCAATGTTAGTTTTACCATAAAGATCCCAGGCAACATGCATATTCTAATTTCAGGAGTATTAAGGATTGGTAAGCTAAGTGTTTAACTTTTGTTGGAGCATGCTTAAGCCTGTGCCTTAGCATGCATAATTTCGGAAAGCTAAGTAGGAAGCTTGTTTATTGTGGGAATTCCAGCTTGAAATTATTTGTTAGAGTGACACCAAGATACTTGTAATCCTTAACTGCATGAAGAGGTTGATTAGAGAGAGTATATTCAGGTAGTACTAACTTTTCCTTATTAGTGACACAGAGTATAACTGATTTGTTAAGTTTCATCCGCCATTGGTTGCACCATAAACATATATTGTTTAGAGCGGTCTGGAGAGTTGCTTGGTCATCAGGATTTGCTATCGAGTTAAAAAGAATACAATAATCCGCAAAAAAGACGAACCTTAACCGGTGGGTTTACACAATTTACTACATCAGTACAATATATCAAAAATAGTACGGGACCGAGTACACTGCATTGTGGAACACCTGAAGTAACCAGCAGAAAAAATTGAATTTTGACCATTAATGCACACAAAGTGGGGGCGATCAGAGAAGTAGTTAGAAATCCAGGCTAAGAGAAAATTGGGAAGTCCAATAAGCTGTAATTTAACCATAAGTTTATCATGGGGGATGTAGTCGAAAGCTTTACAGAAATAAAGTGACCCCGCGTGAACATAGGGTAAAAAAGGTCATTTACATAACAAGCTCACAGACATGTTAGCGGAACAGTGTCGGGGAATCATTAAATATGTCTAAATATTCAGAGTACTTGTTTGTACACTGCATTCAAAACATGGCGCACAAGCAACGCAAACCTGTGGGATTAAAAATGTGTCCTGTCTTGTGGTGGATTTTTGTGGCACATACAGTGCAACATGTTGCAGATCGCACCACAAGAACCTGTGCCGTGAACGAATCTGAACAGGAACAGAATGTCCGCCTTAGTACTTCGGGAGGTTAAGCCTGGTAGCATGGTACAAACGATGACCAAGAACTAAACTTGTTACCAGTAGCAAAACGATGGTTGAATATTACATAAACCTTTTCTGGGCACTTTCAATAAGCATGCAGTTTGTTTTGCACGTGCTATTACATACCACCGAAGCATGCTCGAGCTGCGGACGAAAAAAAGTCGTATATGGCTTGAAAAGAGAGCACGGCTCTTTAAACAACGCCTAAGGATCGGAGGGCCTTCCTAGTGATCTCCCGTTTGTGCGGAAAGAAGCTCAACTTACTGTTGAAATTAACACCAAGATACGTAATTTCCACGTAATTTCCACGGCACGTGGTAGTACTTCGCCGATAACGTTATACGGGAACAATATGCTGTCAGTTTTCTAGTGTACGTCATTATCTAGGCAAGACATGCAAAAAAGACAAATACAGAGAGAGATACACAAAAAAGACTGCGCTGATTACCTTATTACCTTAGTGTTACATGTATTTATGAGGAGTGTTGCGTGAGCAACAATACGAAAAAGGCGGGATCACTCGCCGGTGAGCGGAACAGCTGGTTGTGTTTGAAACAGCCTTAAAGGGAAGGTGAAGCGGTTTTAGAATTAAAAGAAAAGTTGACTAGCAGCAAGTACACATTGAATAGTTCATATTTTCGCAATACATGCAATAGAAGCGGCGCAATGAGCAAACAAAAATGGCCCGATGCCCCGCCCCCATCTCGCCGCGCGATGCCGGAAGACCGAAGAGCGCGGGCGAAAACCGGCTGAAAAACGTCATACCTGGACTTCCGGCCGGATCGGCCGCCTCGGCCATGCTCTTTTCGCCGTGTTTCCTTGTGAATGATACTTGATGTTGTTGTGGTTGATAGCACTCATTTGTACAATTTTCGGTGTTCAAAAAGTATGCACGAACGCCAAACGAGGCATACGTTATCATGCCGTATTCCTAAGCAGAATAATGCCACGCCGGGATGCTTGATAACTTACGGAAGCGACAGCCGAGGGGGCTGTGCTTGATGACAGACAATATACTACACTACGTTAAATACTTTGTAAACCGCTCCAATGCAAGTTTTTTTTTTTTGATGCGACGGACGTGAATGATCACATTAGATTCTAGATTTAGGAACGATGGGGAATACTGCTGTACTTTGGCCGGGGATGTTTCGTTCCATTCCAGAACCCAAGTCACATTTGTTCAGGAAATACTTGTTTCGTTAAATGCGTCGGTTTTCTTTCCCTATGGGCTCAGGAGAGTGTTAAAAAAACAATTTTTTGGCGAAACTAAAACAAGGGGCCAATCCTGATAGAAGTTCTCTCCCGGCTAAGAGGTAAACAGTATTCCTACAAAGTAAAGGAACCAAGACAACCAGATTACTTATTTTGGAAGTATACATGTCACGATAAGGTGATGTTTGTCTGGAATTAATTAAAAAAAAACACCACTCCGAACCACCACCGTGCCATAATTTGTGTTGACTGCGGGGGCCTAATTTTTTGCCCAAGATTCCGTGTGGCTGCATATTATAACCTGGCAAGCACTTGTTGTCACTGAACCTCAAGTGTGCTCCAGTGATAATCGGTGATATATATAATGATGATACTAAAAAAATTAGGAGCTAAGCGTAAATATACGGCCTCTGTCCGACTAGGGCGGTAAATGCTTAAATCTAGAAATGCTGAAACAGGCCTACGATTCATTATCACAAACGTTTGGTGATTGTTACCTAAAGTAACGTAACTACAACGTAACTACCTTGTCCGACTGGTCTGTTAATTATAACGAGGTGGCCGTAATATTGTAGCAGAATGCGCAACGCACCAGCGAAAATCAAGCCCTACTACAGCCAATAATGCTGAGCAGGCACTAGTATGCTGCAGTGTTTTTAGAATAAATGCATGTGAAGCAGTAAGACGCCACTCATCGAAGTGCAGCTAGCAATCGCGGAAGCGCCGTAGCGCCGCTGCCGAAATGGCGCGCGCGTGTGGGTCTGTGTACGGGGATGAGACAAGGAACAAAGGAAATGCGGAAGCATAGTCTGCTTGTTGGTTTATGCGTGTACCGTCAAGATGTCTCGCATATACGTTTACAGCGCATGAACGCTTTTTTCTCGCGCAGTGCACGTACGTGCTTTCGCTGGTAGATTGTTTGTAAAACGCCCATTAATCTTCGGCATAAATGGTTTTGTGTATAATAAGAAACAGTTAAGGCAGTACCTAATATTAACATAAGGTATAAAATACCCCTATGCTGGTTGCCTAATTCAACAATATTTTGATGGAACCCACTAGTCGACGTCACAGTCACTGCTTTGGGGTTCTCTGTCGTGTAAAGCAAATTTAAGCTCCAAGATAATTGAACCAACAGCACGGGAAATTATAAAACAAACTTCCAGTCATGTGCGAAAATTAAACTGCAAGCTAAATTGCCGCAAAGGCCACCGTGCGATCGTTCGCAATGCTTCCGACAACCCGGGCGGCCGAAGGGTGTCCTCCTTTGACGTCATGACGGACGCAACCAATCAGGGGCGTCAAAAGACGAAAAGCGGCGCGTCGTTCAAACGGGGCCGCGCTTTTTGCAAGATAAATGCCACTTGGACTCATGTACGATAAATTTCAATGTGATATTCGGAATCAGCGCGCAAGAAACTATATAACTGTTAATCTAACTCAATTTTTTTGGAAAGCGCTTCAGCTTCCCTTTAAATATTTTGACGTCGTCAGCATATGAGAGAAAGGGACAATCATGAATTACTGAGGAAATGTCATTTGTCAAAACCGAAAAAAAAAGTGGCCTTAGAGCATAGCTCTGAGCAACACCGCTTGTGGCCTCGTAGGAGAGGGAAGACTGCCCGTTTGCATGCATATAGCATGATCTTGCGATAAATAATTACATAAAGGGATCTGAGGGATGCTTGAAAATCGCGTTGACGCATCTTTTTAAATAATATTTTGTGGCAGACGACATCAAACACCCTGGTCAAATTGAAGTAAACTACATCGAGTGTTCCTCACCCCTGCACAGCTTCCAAAGAATGCAGCATAAAATTTACAAGACTGGTGGTGGTCGATCTCCCAACGAGAAAGCCGTGTTACTGAGGTAATAATATTGTGTTTGCACTGAAAGTGAGTAATATATGTAGTATGGTCTCAAAATTACGCCCATCTTCCCGCGAGGGAACCCTGGTGTGATGCGACGCATGGGGGGGTTCAATTCGTGTTTCCGTTGGGTTGATTCGCTAAATCGGGTGAAACTTGTTGTGACGTGAAGTCCGAAGCGCGCTACCCGCTTTATATTCACAGTGCCTGAAGGAGAGGAGACAGCGGAGGAGAGTGGCGCATGCGCGCACTTGCGTGACGGGAGCGGAGCGAAGCGAGCGAAGCGCACGGACGCAGCTGTTGTTTATGATAATGAGACGGAGTGAGAGTGTTGCACACAGCTGTCGGAGAGAAGAGCGGAGGAGAGTCGCGCATGCGCAGGTGGCGTGCGGACGCCGCCGACACCCACGCCGACGCCGACGCAGGAGGGACATGTCTCAGAGCAAGAGATGCGTCGCATCTAAAAAGTTTTGAAGCAGCGCGGAGAATAGAAACCGGGCAGTAGTATGTGGGGTCTCACTTTGATCCCGACTTAAATATAGGAACATCCTGCGCACTCTTCCAACGAGTGGGGAACTTGCCGGTTTTAAGGAAAGTTTGAAATATACGCTTCAAGACCGGAACAAGAAGATCCCGAAACGCCTTCCGAAACACCATTCTCGCATCCTTCTTCCTCTTTTTGCGTGACTATTTTACGGGGAACCCTTTTATTGACGTCACACATATTCTCTTGATACTACAGATTTTCCACAATGAATATTCAGCTTAATTTTTCACCTTATTTGGCCATTTGTTTATTCACTTTACTTAGCTGTTTTATTTACTAGTTCATGCCTTATATTTCCCTTATCCATCTCCAATACGTTCCTGAGTAATCCTCTTTAATCGCTTAGTCATTCATCTCAGTTTGCGGAGCCTTCAACTTTAATTCTTTATACTTTTCTTTTGCTACGTATTCCACTTTAATCACCTTGTCATCCAGCCTAAATCACTTTTTGAAAATTCACTTTCAAGCACACTGATTCACTTAATTTTGTTTGTTTATCTCCATTATTCGCTTTACTTCACTTTGAAGCCTTTTAATTCGCTGTAAATATTTTCAATTCCTCATAATTCACTTTGATATAACTGATTTCCCTTAGTGATCTTTTTAGTCATGTTATAAAAAACCTGTGGTCGGCGCATGCACTACACACTCGGCTCCTACGATAGAGACACGGGGGCGATTGCCCCAGCGTACCCAGTTCGTATGTGTACAAAAGAACACAATAGGTGGGGACAACCAGTTTTCGTTGAGTTCTACTGAATAGCCAAACATATTATACATTCGCCTTAACGAATACATCGCTGTAGTAAGGCATGTGACATGGCGCGAGACAGGCACCGACTTACCTGCAATCTAAGGAATCACCGCAAGTGGGCTTCACCGCAGCGCCCGAGAAAGAGAAATAGGCGTAGGCAAATGGGCCAATTCAGTGAATGACGAAGCCACAGATGCGATTAAAGTAAAGAAAACCGAATCTGCGCAACTACAACAGTGCAAGGGCACACCATACATTGTTGTCCCAGCACAGATTCGTTTTTATTCTTCTCGCATGCTAGGCCACCTTATTTCCCGAATTCGCACATTTGGTTACGCTGATTGGTAGTTCTGGAGCATTGTGACGAAGTCCACCCGTGGCGATTTCTCATAGTGGGCCAACTTTCTCAACCTCTCATTTTTTTACGAACTTTTTATTATGTGAATTTATTACTGCGCACATTTCCCCCTCATCACAGTTTGTTGTTGAACAGTTCATATTTTTCAATATGGCAGACACTTACAGAGCATTGCTGTGTATTTTATTAGAAAGGAGACCCATTGTAATTCATTGTTCCTGTTTTTTTAAGAACTAACAAACTACACGACTTCCTAATATCTAGATTACCCTTTAAAAAATCAAACTTAACGCAGTAACTAAATCAATGCAACCAACACAGACTGCATTTTTCTTAATGTACTTTTTAATGTACTTTCTTAACGTAATGCCAAAAATTACCAATAAAATCATTCCATTGCTTCAAGCGAGAATATCATTCAACCACTCGCTCCAGAGAATTTAGTGAGGATTTTTATTGCACAAAGCAGGGACTTGGAGAGCTGATGTTACATCTACCTAATTACCCGGAAAAAGGACTGGGGCGACGAACGAATACGGCCCGCTGGCGATTCCCATCGCTACTGGCTCTAAAGCGAGACAATTGCTTGCCTAACAGCCATACCTAATGGGGCATTGATTAGAACAGCCCCGGCGAAAACGGTTTCGTGCCACGCGGCATTGCGTCTAATGGTCCACTGAAAAGGGCAATCTCAACAGTCTTACAGCGTGCATTATCGGTGCGCATGTACTATGAATCACTGCAGTTAGCTATTCTCGTATGGAATGCTTAATCAGATATGCATAATATATGGAAAGGCACACTTCACATAAGTACAGAAGAGCGATGTATAAAGCTGCGCTTATAACAGCCTGCTTCCTGAGAAGTGAGAACTAGTGCGAGACCGTGGCCCACAGCGTTCATCCTTGGCATCCTGAATAACCAGACGCGTACGCTGTTCACTAGTACGCTCAGCGAACCGATACGCCCAAGTCAAATTGGCCGACCTCAATGCACTGAACTCGGTGAACATTGACATCACACCTTAAGCAGTGTTTTAAAAGTTTATTTTTCAGTTAGTGCAAGCAAAACGTTGAGTAGAAAGTTTTTAATTCATTTACTGGTTTTTGCAGAGCAAAGCCTGAACCATTCGTTCAGCCCAAGAATGGAGCTACATAAATACTGAATATTGCAGGCAACTCCGGTTTTCTGTTGCATATACGGACGATGAGATACTTCTTAGTGACGCGGCTCTTCGCGCTTTTGTTTTTATTTTTGCTTTCTGAAAGAAGGGCCTCTATGGAAAGAGCACCCGGCTTGGTATTATTTATTGTAATGTTGTGTTATGGATCACAGCGACTGCTATACGCTTCACCCGAAATAGAAAAGCGTTTTGGTGCCGCCTTTTTGGCTCACTGCTCATGTTCGCACTTGTCCAATGGGAAGACGACTTAAACGATCATTTTTGGCTCTGTAAGCAACAAGCCAACTATAACAAGCTTCAGTGCGTGGGCTTCTTTCACAACCGAAACCCATGTGCACTGTAGCACGAAGCGGGTAACCATAATGTGATCGCTACTGGCAAAAACAGGAGACAGCAATGTTCATTTTTATGCCCACCTTTTTTCATTTTCGAGGTGCCATACTTGTGATGTCTTTGCGTATTCAAAAAGCATAAAAATTATTAGGACTTGATTGCTGGCTAGTTGGTTAATGACGTACGAAGGAATAAGTTTGCGCAAAAGACCATGACGAAGAGAAGACAGGACAAGACGAGCTCGTCTCGTCTTGTCCTCTCGCGTCTTGTCCTCGCTTCTCTTCGTCCTAGTCTTTTGCGCAACCTTATTCCTTCGTACGTCATAGACGTTAACTTGCAAGAAACAGAAGTTTCTGAAAATTCTGGTCAAATTAACGGCGTAAAAGTGCGGATACATTTTTCTGGATGCTTTGAGAAATGGTGGCAAAATATGTTACTACGGAGCCATACCATACCCTATCAACGTGCCCATTTAAATGCACTTTCAGGGAGTGTACTCGGCTAAAATTTGTACTCGCCCCACGACATGCCAGCGCCGCCTGGTAAGGCGTTGCTCTATGGCGGCGGTTCTCTGCGCGACTTTGCCTCAAGTCGCGCACAAAAGATGGCTGTTAGGCGTTACGCACAGAGTGTTCTTGCCCAAGAGCAAATGCAAAGTACACTTGTCTTCGGTAGTCGTTGCGTAGTTTTTATGCCAGTGATGAACTTGATTCAACGATAAGGTAAAGTACTGGTGCTCCTTAAAATAAGACCATTAAAGCCGTGAAATGTAAAATCTTCAAATTCTACATGCCCAGTTTGGCAGCCACAAGCACGCGTAACAAAATTTAGAGAGGGTTAGATAAGGTGCTCATTTAAGATGGGGCCCCCTAACATAAATACTGAATATGTTTGTTGACTACGTTCTGCAACCATTTAAGATTTCGAAAAAAAGTTGAAAAAAGTGTTGCATGGGCACTTAAAAAGCGGACACGTCAATACACACGACCACACAGACAAATGCAAACTCAAGGCGAACAGCCATCTATCAGAATTTGTGTTTGAACCCTGTCGGGTAGGCAACTGTGGTCCGCATTTTTCTTCAATCAATAACTTGACAACAATGGCTGGGTATACTTTATGTAGTATTCCAACCGCGCAGAGCAATGGACTTAGTTTACTTATTTTCAGTCTGCTACAAGATGAGGAATATTAGAAGACGTGATATCGCAAATCATCACTTTTCTTTTTTGCACACGGATTATAACTCTGTACATATCACTTTGGAAAGCGGCCATTGTATCTACATATAAAAAATACTGGGAGACAGTCGCAGTACCTTTATACACGTAGATTTGGCAAGTACGACTGCGCCTGCAATGAGCAGCCTGCGTTTCCCATGGGCACTGAGCATCTCCAGGATTACGCAGCCAGCGTCACGTGAGGTAGTATGTTTGTAACGTGTGTTTTGGGAGGTTCAATGTTTTTGCGCCCTTTTCTTGCTGAAGCGGTTTTCCATTCAGCAAAAAATCGCTGGGGTCGTCTATGTCGGTACGGTGGCAATATCCTCGGTGAGTATGATGCAAGACGGGAAAATATTAGCTTGTTTTAAAGGTGCCATGAAGACAAATTACTAGCTTGTTTTATTCGACAGTTTAGGTGTTTTCCAGTGCCCCCAGCTCTTCTCCAGCAAATTACACATTTTAAGCCAAAATTTCCATTCTCCTGCTAAAATGTGTGTTTCGTGACGTCAGAGAAGACGTATCCAGGGCAGGTATTTGAAAGAAATGTTAAGTCCGCTGACTGGAGCTGCACCAAACGAGGAAACGTATTTCGTTGCTTAGTTTAGCGGTATTGTGTACCTGAGCGGTGCCACAATACCGCTCAGGCTCGCTGTGCGCACTCGCTTTATTTTTGACCGCATTGATTTGCACCAGGCTTATTTTTGTTACCCTTGAGAGTAATCGCTCTGTGAAATATTGGGTGTGTTCCACGAACAGAGTCACGTAAGACAAATGTCGCTTACGCCAATTCCCCAGTGTCGTGGGAGACAATTCTAAAGCGTCGGACTGTTTTACATCGATAACAAGCATAGTGCGCGCAGAACGCACAGGGCTTTTATATTTACGTGTGCGTTCGCAACTTACACTGTTTACCCCACCATTTTCACTCATATAAATTAATATATATCACATTTACGCTCAAATAGCTCGTCCTGCAAGCTTATAAGCCCTGCGTAAGTTGCGTTCGCTTTTGCTGGCCTCAGCCAATCGCACAGCGGCCCGTAATACGTCATAGGTTCTAGTGCGGGAAATTAGCTAGTGGGTCGCATGCCCGTTTTCTCTCCTAATTATATAGGTTATATGAGTAAAGGTTGCGTTAAAAGTGGTGTCAGTGTTATACTAACGAGGAAATATTTACAACGTAGCAAACTTGCATGTTGCCGTCATGGGCCCCTTAAAATAAATAAACAAGCGATGGCATAACCTTTTTGTGTGGTTACGCAACAAGCCCACGTTGTTACACGTCATGAACTCCCGTCTCTCTTTCAGCTATTAACACGACGAAAACCATACACAAACCTCGGGGTTTCGACCTCCTGGAAGCATACTCATGACAACCGGCGCAGCCATTCCGATGGCGTAAAAAATCATGCTTTTTAAACGTAAGCGTCAGAGGGAGCTGAATGTATGTTATGGTGACTGCCTGAAAGACTTGCAAAATTTAGACGGGACAGCTGCTAAGACTACATTATAGGGGGCAGGTTTTTCTAGTAGCGCGTGTGTCGCCGCGTGGGCACTGCTATGAGACCTTGGGTTGTACCACGACCATGGATCAGAAAATCAAAATGCAGTTGCGCGTATGTAACCTCTGGGGTGTCAGCGGTGCCCCTGTGTCTCTGAAGCGGGAATAACAACCAAACAGACATTTTTGTGACAGCAAGTTACACCTAATGGTTCTGAGGAGATAAGCCAGGTATCATCGTGTGGGAGAATTGTGTCTTGAGAAAAAGTCTGCAACCTCAGCGGCAGAGCCGGTAGGAATTGCGCAGGTAATGGCATTCCGAGCAGTATAATTACCAGCAACCTCTACCCTCTTCTATCCGGATGCGGTAGTAGTTCTAGCGCGTGCTGACGCGTTTCACTTTGGGAGAAATGTGAAAGACTGCGGACAAAATGATCAGTCATGAGTGAGGAAGACGACGATATAGATGGATATGACAAGGGCTACTACTACCACCGGGAAAGTGACGACGGAACATGTAATTAAAGAACTTCAAACGTAATTCAATGAGTGGTGGTGTGTCCTTCAGGGCTTAAATAAAAATATAAAAAATTATCCAGCTTCGCCATGGTTCAAGACATGCGTGACTTAGTGAAAGATTCGCCTTTTTTGTGTGTGTGACGGGCGGATTTGTGTCGGCATAAACAGCTAGCTGTTCAAAGTTGTCATGGCTTACACCTGTCGGCGCAAATCAATAAAGCAATACCAAAATCTACCTGCTTCAGTGAGAGTGACGTCGTAGGAAGCTAGCGCTGCTTCCTCCCCTACACCGTAACTTCCCTTTCCTCGCTATCCCTCCTACAGCCTCGCGCTCTTCCCTCTACCTGCTTTCATTAACCTCTACCTCCGTTACCTCCTTCCGCACTCCTCTCTCAATCTGTCATTTTGCCCCTTCCGTTGTTTCCCTCCTACACTTCTGCCCCACTGTTAAAAAATCGCGCCAGCACTCTACATACTTCCCTTTCCCTTATCGCATTCCCCAGCGGTTTGGCATTTTCTTCCAACTCTTTTCTGGAGCATGTCTCAATACTATCTTCCGCGTTCCTATCTTTGCCTCCCCTCTAAATGCTCATTTTAAACACTTGTCTCCATTATGTCCTTCCTCTCCACTACTCCGCCTTGCCGTGCACCCCTGTTCTTTTCTCGCAACTCATACTCCCTTCATTGTATCCTCTTGTCTTCCTTCCCCTTTTCCTACCCGCCTTCCCCCTCATCTCTCCCCCATAGGCTCGTGTATCTCTCTCCTTCCTCTCACCCTCTCGCCTCATTCCTTATCATTCGATTCGCCCTGCAAATCTTTTTGGGCACCGGATTTTTCCTGCACCCGCTGTCATCCTCGCAACCACCCAGCCCCCCCACACTCTATACTTTTTTTCCTCCCATATACTCCCTAGAGGTTCTTTTTCGCCTGTCCTCTAGTGGTCCTCCTTGTAGGAGTTTTTTTACTACATGGAACAGGGAGGTTTTGTTTACCTCCTCAAAACAGGGCGTTTTTAGGTTATAGAAAGGAGGTATTTAGGGAGTGTTAAGAAATGTTCGGGAGAATTTAAGGAGGTCAAAATGGAGTATTCTTTACATCCTGAAGGGCGTTTTTAAGTGATGTTTATGGAATTTTAGGCGGTTAAATAGGAGCCTATTATGGCTCCCTTTGGAAGTACTTATGTTAGTTTAGGGGCGTGTTTAGAAGGTTCAAGGGAAGCATTTACTTCTTTTGAATGGAGTTTGACGAAAGCTTGGGGAGTTTTGTAGGCCTTCCGAAAGGAGGTTTTCAAGGCCACAAGGGAGAATTTCTAGTTCCCTGCGGGAGTACTGATTTCACACGGTTTTTCTCGATTTCAGGTTTATTTCAAACGAAATTTCGCAGACAAGTTTACATGGTACATGGTGTACACAAGGAGGTTCCGAAATAAATACTTATGGCGGCCTCATATTGAAATCACAAATGGTACATTGCTAAATAACACGCCAGTTAGGAATTGAAGACAGCAATACGATGCTAGTTTAACAAACTGTAGAAACAATATTACTACAAGAACTGGAAATACGCGAAAAACAAAGATAGGCACAAACACAACCGCATGGTAAGTGAAATCATTATAGAATACTATCGGATCGAGAACGTGTCAGTACTTATCAGAACTTATCAGTACGCATCAGCGCGCAGTACACAGTGAAAAAAAAATGGTTTCAGTGGTTTACAACAGCAACAAAAAAATTCAGTAGGTGGTGAATGAGCGAGAGCTGTGTGCTAGTTGAACAAATTGTAGAAACAATAATAACACAAGAACTGAAAATACTTGAAAAACAGATAGGCAAGATAGCACAAACACAACCGCATGGTAAGTGAAATCATTATATAATACTAGAGGATCGAGAACGCGTCAGTATTTATCAGAAGTTATCAGTACGCATTAGTACTAAGTACACAAAGTGAAGAAAAAATGGTTGCATTGGTTTACAACAACAAAACAATTTTTCAATTTGTAGTGAAATGAGTGAGAGCTGTGCAGCGATTTGATATTGAAAGGTAACAAGCATTTTGTAGGTGGTAAAGGCACAAGAGATAAATGATGTAGGAGGCAGACTGCAGTGAGATGGCTATGGATAATAAGTAATATAAAGAACGAAAATATGCTGCGGAAAATACCAGTGCGTTTTGATAAAGACACAAATGCGCCAAGAAAAGTGACCGAGTCTGACGGGTTAATTGCAATGATATAGAACACAATGGGTGGTTATCGCGACAGCTTCTTTAGAGTGAGAACAAAAAGCCATGAAATTCGTGTTTTTTCGGATAATTTTTAGTTGATTCATTTCGCACCCAGTTGCCAATATTATTAGATAATTGTTTCAAGTTAAATTAGTTTGTTAATATTATTGCTTCACTGAAAGATAGCTGTATTATCAGCATGCAGAACGGCCCATCAAATACCCCTTTTCAGTAAAAAAAGAAAAAGAAAAACTCAGAAATATAATACGGAATTCTTTTTGACTACTATCCAATGATTACAGGATTGAAAAACAAATATTAGTGAGCGATATTGATGCGATAAAAGTTAATTAGTTCTAAATCCTTCACACGTGGTTTGGTGCTGGAAAGGGTCCAAAAGGCATGTCCCACAAACGTTAGAGCTCTGTGTGCCTTCTTGGGATATTGAATGTTGAAAACCCAGAACGATGCAAACAGACTACACAGTCCTCCCAGTCACGGCCGCTCGATGGAAACTAGTTTCCATCGAGCGGCCGTGTCCCAGTAAAGATGATGCAGTCAAGACACGCTGGCCATCGATGTGGAGGCTAACTTCCCCGTTCACGGAATGCAGGCAGGGAGTCAGAGTAACATCTGCCTGAAAAGCAAAAAAGAAAAAAAATGCCCCACACGTAAAATTCAAACAGACACTATGGTAAGTGAACTTAATAATTCGGTACAGTAATAAAATTGTAAGGCCAGGTTCCCCTGCGAATTCCAGTACCTAAATTAGGAATGCAAAGGCTTCATAAAACCAAGTGCCAGTACATTAACCGTCGTGGCTTTGGCAGCAATAAAAAAGATATTACTTCCGCACAATATACTCGAGCACAACTTTAAATGACAGTGAAGATAAAATGCAAGTCTCTCTAGGTTGATAGATTAGTTTTGTTTTTGACTGAAAAACACTTTGGTATTGCTTGATTTTGTTAACTGCTGTCTCTTGCTTTAAGATGCCAGCTTGCATCTATTCAAGTGAATGGGCACACTGTTAAAGATGCAAACCCTTACACTGCCTCTCCCCTACCATGGTGGCTCACTTTCATAGAAAAAGTGCAGCTTTTCGAGCTGGGACAGCTGTTGCAAGCCGTGGCAATACTCACTTCTGCTGGAGGGCCAACTTGGTTTCCGAATGCAGCCTTGCCTTGTACAGCACAGCCTATCCTGCCTTAAGATCTATGAAGTCATTCAACTCGATCATGTATCAGGATCTGCAGAAGAAAATCGTGTCAGCAAATAATGAATTCATGCCGGACAGCCACCCACTGTTTCAGTTATACTTGCAGATACCTCCACCTATTTCCCTCCTGGTGTTACATCCAAAGCTAATTTGTTACGGCTTGTCTCATCAAGTATGGTCATCTGTCATAACACAGCTAGTCATACAGGAAAGTCCTTCACTGGGTCAGAAAACACTTTCTTTTTTTACAGTAGTGATAAACTAGGCGACTCAGTCATCCGTATTCTGACAACTTAATATTCTGTGTCACCGAGCTGACAAGCATGATTGGTGCATAAGGTCATTTGTAGCCGCAACCGTTACAACAGCCTTGTTAGCTAACGTAAACCTCGTTCATGGCACCAAATTACTTGTGATTGCATGGCAACCAAAAAAAAACAGCTGAAATGGAAACGCTATTCTCGCAAACTTACCAACGCTGCATGCCACACACACCTGCCTTAGTTATTTTACCGTGATAGTAGAAGTTTCCGTCACGCAATACCACAGTACACTTTTTGGAGCTGCAAGCTCCGTGTCAAAATCGAGTGTCAGATGAATCGAGTAATTTTTGTGTATGGTCTTACTATTGATTATAACAAAGTTATTACCAACAAAAGAAGAGTGTGTGCATTGTTCTTCTAAAAAATGATATCCTTTTTTATGCCCGGCACACTTGTGTCTGGCTACGGCAAACTCGGTTCTCATCCATAAGGGCATGAATTTGTGTTTTTAATTACGTGGCCTTAGCTGGCGACTGACGGGCCCCGATTGTATACAGACCCCTCATTATCATCCGAAAGGGAATAAAAACATTTCGGTTTCGAACCACGTCGCCGTCGTGGTCCACAGTGTATGCATTTAATCGTTCGATAGGCTCATAGCATCTTTTACGCATGTCACCGTTTCCTTAATAGGGTACGCTGTTAGATGTGAAGAGTCGACTCAAGCGAGCAAACAACCCCACCGAATCTACAGGGCACAGTTTTCGAAGGGGGTGGCCGTCTGATCTGCGGCTTTCGCCGACCAGAGCGCTAAGAATGAGTCAGAGCTTTGAACGAAAACAACACAAAGACTTATATTTGGACAGACAAGCCATCAGGAGCGTTAACAAATAGATATTACAAAGTAGAGCAGTTAACTAAAAAGAACACGAGCAGTTCGATGCATATGAGAGACAGAGTCCCACAATATTCACCGACCGGGCCCGACGATGCACCGCTGTCGGAGGCGATTCGGCTACCTGAGTAACCGTCACGTTGCTTTGAAACGATTCAGCGCTCGACAAACGATTTCATCTCGAATGCCCTGTTACAAACCGGCCTACAAAAGAATGCGAATGCATACCCCAAAAGCCACAAACAAGTACAATAAAACGAGTGTGCGCTTTTTTCTTTGCCCGTGCGTGTACATGCTGTGTGCGGCACGGGTACTTCGCAGTTAACCCTATCCAAACGTTTGACAAACGGATCTACTGATAACAGACCACTTACCAGCGAGCTGTCCACAGCTATCGCCGTATCCAAATGCTGTTAGCGGCCGTTCCTCGTGTGACAGGGGCACATTAAAATCTTTCCACCAAATGGCACTACTAGTAATTCTCAAATAAGAAAAAACGATGGCCCAAGGCGAGGCTTGAAACTTTGGCCGCACGGCGCACTGTGTCACCGGCCGCGCTGCGTTGATAGCTTGATAGCACGGAGGTTGTTTACATCCGAGCGGCATGTCGTGCCGCCAGGGCAAGTTGAGTCGCTGCAGTCGGGTGCGTTGGCGCGCTGACGCGAAAATTTAAATCGTCTATATATGCGCGAGCAAGCGAAGTAGATGAACATTGCAATTGTTGCAACGGCGAGCACTGTCTCTTTGTTAGCAGCAGATTTTGACAACACCTATCGCCAAAATAAACAGATTGAAACAACACGGCCGCGCTGTTTGCCCGTGATCGCGCTGGCTGAAGTATCTATACGGGGATACGTACGGTATCGGTTTTGTAGCTGCATGCAACCGTCGTGTCCTGCTTACTCGTTCTAATTTGCATTAGGCCACGGTTGAAGTGCTGATACACGGAAACAACACGAGACTAACATGGCGACCGCCCGCTTGAGATGATTATCCCAGATGGGGAGTTTATTTTGGACGTGGTACTATACAAGGAACCGAACGCCATCTCACAAATGGTGTTAAGTGGTTCTAAATCCTCCCTTTTGCTACACGGATGGGGAACGGTACTACCATGGAGGTTCGTCCACATTTTTAGACCATGCCTAGGGAGTACATTTTTTGCTATAAGTACTTTTCAGGGCACATTACTTGATTAAAACTCCATTTGCGGCTAGTTTGCGTTTACAGTGCAATGTAATCACGTGAAGACATGTTGGTGTACCTTCTGGGCAGGCTGCAGAAATGCTGGTTATTGCTAGAGCAATAACTAACTGTGATCACTGATTACGACTTTATTGTTGGCTGCGCTTTCAATTGCGAAGTACACAAATTTGGACTAACGAACGAAGTCGACAGCACAAGCGCTTGGACAGTCCACTTTGTTCGTTAGTACCAATTTGTGTACTTCGTAATTCAGAGCACAGACGGTGTTCCTGGCGGTAAACTCCACAGGTCAAATTTTATTGGACGCATTGGTGTCACTTAAAGAAGTCACAAAACGCGCCGACGACTGTGCGGCTTGGTCCTCCCATTTCATGGCGGATCTTATTTAGTCCAGCTATCACTGTGGTGGAAGCGGGCCAAAATTTCGCTTAGGGTAAGGTTAAAACCTAGTGCGAGCTTCAGGTCAACTCCTTTCTTCAAGCAAAGAAGAGCGGCAATAGCTCTTATACGAACAAAACCTGCCAGTAAAGCTTCTGTTTTCTTCGAAACAAAACTAAATATTGGGCTGTTGCCAAGAGCTAGTGCCCGGCTGTTTTTATGGCGAGCCCATGCTGACACGTTTTGGAAAGTTATTTTACAACGAAAGTTATTTAACCATTAACGGTTCCTCAAACAAATCTTGTCCCCCCTTTCGATAAAACTTGCAAGACATTGCCTCACACCTTGCGGCATTCAATCTCGGCGTAACTTGGTCATATAGTTCCAATCATTAAGTTTACCTATAGCGGAAAGTTGCGCCCGCGTTTCTCGAAATTTATGCCTTAGAATCTCTTGCGACATAAGAGAACCAAAAAGAAACACTTCACTATAACTTGATGAACTGTGTGAATATTCTGGTTATATAAGATCGGCTTTTGAAACTGCCCTTCAAATATGCCCCGATGGTTTCCAATCTAATACAAACCTATTTCTTTAAACTACATGCTCGCTAATTGAATCCATCTGCGCCTCTATTGAGACTTGTATTAGAACGTGGCCTCCGCGATGGGCTACCGGCGGCAACCGCGCGCAGCCGGCAGCAAATCGCGGAGGCCACGATTAGAATATTAGCATAAGTGCTCCTATGCCTTCTTGATATAGATCTTGTAGTATTTACCTAATCTTTTAATCTACTTTGTCCTGTCATTCGTTCAATGCACGCCAACAGCGACAGTATTCGTGCCTGAAGATAGAACGAATGGTATTGAAGTTTCATACGCCTCTAAATTACATGGAAAAGAAGGAGGAATTTCATGTCTGCGGTTCATTGAAGTAGTAGCTTTAATGTGATTACTTAGGCGCCCATTTCTTTCCTTTTACCCGGACTCTGATCATGAGGCATTTTTTTGCGGGCGGTCGGGAGAGGTGGAATAAAACATTTATCTATTCTGTCAAGAGGGCTCATGCGCGAAGATTGGCAAAAATACGCGGAATTTGGTTGCTTTATATTTCTTGTGCTTACGTTCCGTTAATGTTTTTTTACGGGATATCTTGTGCGCCTTGCGTCAAGGGGCTATACAAAATTACAGAGGCTTTTAACACTCAAGAAAAATTTAATGCCTTTCCAGAAAGCAAAAAAAAAAAACGAATCAGGGGCTTTCAAGTATAATGTAAAACTTATTTGGTTAAAGTATATGCTTGCTAATTGCATCTATCTGGGCCTGCATTGAGACTTGCATTAGGATATCTGTATTAAGAAATGCGCCTCACCCCCGTGATATAGGGCTAGCCCTATTGACATAATCTTTTCATCTACTTTCTCCTGTCATTTGTTCAATTTATATCAGCAGAGAAGGAGAGAGAGAGAAGTTTATTATATAAACAGCCCCAACGCAGGCCGTCGTGCCACAATCTCTTTATTAGGAGACGTGTTCGTGCCCGAAAAAAGAGCAAAAAGTTAAACACGCCACCGAAAAAGATTTCAAAGCTTTGTAGTTACGCAAGTATCAAGCAGGTTGTTGCGCAATTACAGCAGCCTGTAATCGCAATTCAAGCATGGCGTAAGCTGCCAAGCTCTTTGGGAATCTAATCAATGCTTCATCAACTACCTGGTCCCGTCTTTGTCGCGCCTGCTGCTTTGCCTGGGTGCGTGCCCGTCCATGACTCTATGGAATACATAGCTTATTAAACGGCACAACGCGACCGCCTTAACGGCGGACAACTTTAGGGAATACGTCGTCTACATGCATTGGTGTGAGCTTCCTTTAATTTTTGTAACTCTTCGCACATGAGCAATGTGCGCACAGGGCCGCTGGACGGGCGAGAGTGGTCACGAGACGCTTTCACGTGGCATTCAGCGAGAACGCAGGGGGTAAACCCGTAGATGTGCTTGGTGAGTACACCAGCTGTCTTCCCCGTCTTCGCGTGGGCTCGTAGCTAAATGGGTGAGACAACGGGCTCTCGCTGTGTTAGTCTGTTAGTTCCAGGTTCGATTCCTGGCGGTGCCAGTAAATTCTTGTGTTTGTTCGCTGGAGTTTTCTAGTGACACCAACGGTCGCGAAAGAGCGATACAATACGATACAAACGACGATACAATACCCCTTCATATACTGGCATTGTTCAGAACTTACCCAAGCAAGAAAAAACTACCCCAGGCTTATATATGGAAGGTCACCTGGTGTCACTCGCGATAACCCCTTGGCCCTTACCCAAGGCAGGACATGCCAAGCTCACGTAGTGCCTTGCTCAGTCCCAATACATCATTGTCCATTTAATGCATTCGACAAGGTTCTTAGGCCAAAGTTCAACTGCATTTTTCTGTTGTTGTCCATGTCAGTGGTCGTTACCAATTATATTACGGCAGCCATAGGTAGCCTTAGGTAAACTTGGCATGGAAGGAGAAGCTGCTGTACGGCCTCTTGTACAAACAATTCTGCTCGTTCTGGCTGTACTGGATCCCTCAGTGCACGGAACACGCGCCGTAAGACGTGGCTTTACTGTGACAATTTTTTTTGCTCTAAGGACAGGTGGCATATATGCGTGTTTGAAGAAAAATGAAAATGTACATAAAGAATCGAAGAAACTTCCACATGTGCATTGTCGAGTACATGCTCAAGCCGGTCTCCTATACACAGGCGCTTTAAAATACGCTTCACTACTAAACATACCTACATCGCTGAGAAAACTTAGTTCCAGGTGCTAAATAAGAGGTCGTCTACAAATTTATAGAAGGTACGGCCCCATATAAAATACCTCCAATAATCCCCATATGTTTTTAGGGATTGCTATACTATAGTCTCTTTAGACTCGGCTTCCCTACTCCACGAAAATACAGTGCTCAGAAGACATTTTTACGGCCAGTAATATATGTGTGATATCAAAGTAAGATGGACGATGGGTCTTTACCATATTCCTCAATAATACCCTATACAGGGTGTCCCACCTATCATGCACCAAGATTTAAAAAAAGAGCAATGGCTTTACGCGAACAAAACCTAGTGCGTAATGTTTGCAGTACTGTGGAGAAGCGGATAGTAGGTTTTTCGTTAATGATGCTTAACTAATTAATTGTAATTAATTATCTAACTCGAGAAGTACTGTTCTAATCACTGAAGTGTCAATGAGGCGCTTGTAGGTACCTACGAGGGGCATCTAACTGCGGTATTTTCAGCGACGAAATAATTGCGTACTCATTTATTCTGACTGATAAAGAAAACCCGCGAAATATGAAAAATACCACGTGACGGCGCTTCCGCGCGCATTGTAAAGTAGCGTCCCGAAATAAGCTGATTGAAAGCAACTGCTTCGCCTGTCACCTGCCTGAAGAGACACTCATCACCTTGATAATGGCATGGATGGAAGGAGCAACAGCAGCAAGGTTCGCGGGGTGCGTGTGCAGATAAGGCACAAACTCGGTCGCGATTTATTCTTTCTTTCTTTTGTTTATTTCATTCTGGCTAACTCAGAGGCAGCCTGTTTGAGGGCATTGCTTTACGGTGCGCGCTAATGCGCGCGGAGGCGCCGTCACGTGGTATTTTTCATATTTCGCGGGTTTTCTTTATCAGTCAGAATAAATGAGTACGCAATTAGTTCGTCGCTGACAATACTGCAGTTAGATGCCCCTCGTGGGTACCTACAAGTGCCTCATTGACACTTTAGTGATTAGAACAGTACTTCTCGAGTTAGATAATTAATTACAAATAATTAGTTAAGTCTCATTAACGAAAAAAATGCTGCCCGCTTCTCCACAGTACTGCAAACATTATGCATTAGGTTTTCTTCGAGTTACGCCATTACTCTTTTTTTAAACCTTGGTGCATGATAGCTGGGACACCCTGTATATCGCTATGCGGCTCTACACACCGAGTTTCTTTAAATCCGGGTTTATACGTTGACGCACATGCATTGTTAGCATGTCATTTAAAGGGCAGTAGTATATGGAGCCAATGTTAGGAAGGTGCTAGGCCGTTTTCATAATAGAATATTTGTATACAGTGACAGCGTGACACGTCATGCGTTACAGACGAGCTTCCTCGTTGATTCTACAAAGAGAAGCTTGGGCATCAAAAAAACTAGTCAGTGGCTCGAATCAAACCTTGGACCAGTGTGCATCCGACTGGGGCATAGCGATGTCACGCTCAACGCATTTAATGGAAGCTGTATTGGTGAGTATATCATATCCCTGACTGAGCGCCTACTACGCAACCGCAGATTGTCCAGGTTTCGTGGACGGTAGGGCACATTATTGCTTCGTAACCACGGTCTGGAAGTGTCCCTCTCACACTGCCTTAAACTAAAGCTGCCAGTACGAGGCCCTACGTGCCCTACTCAACGTTTTGGCAGACCTTACCGCCATTAAGGATGTTCTCCAAGCGCTTATGGGGACCGTGAATAACGGGGTGAAGCGGAAAGTTTTCGCTGACTCAACGGCAGCGATTCTGGGTTTAGATCGCGTTGCGCGGAGTAAAAGTCTGACGGCATGCACTCAAACCAATATGGACGCTTACTAACATCCTGAGCAATCAGGCCTTTTATAGGAGTCAGACCTCGAAGGATCAGATCTAAGATCTCGCTGTCCCCATTCCCACCCAACCTCCCATAACCCATTCCTATATTCCAACTTCCCTTTTCCTTCATCCCAACCCCTTCCGCTACCTTCCTAGGGGAGATCAGGGGAGTCTCCCAGGGCCCGCTCTCCTGGCTGTTGTGTCGCTTGGTAGCTTTTCCCTTTTTATTTCTTTCCACTTCGGTGGTCAAAAACATCTTTTGCCTTTCGGCCAATTCTTTTATATTAATATTGGGTTAAGCCTGTTATACCTAGTGGCACAGGCTGAGGCATTTAAATATTTTATGTTCTTTTTAACTTGCCTCACAATATCCATGTCCGTGTCTTGTGGATTAGCCTGGACTGGCTGCCTGCCCAGATAGCGGCGTATCACGACTGCCACCCTAGAGACCGCCCCCGGCCACTACCACTTCTTCCAGTATTCACCATAGAAGAACTGCTGGTTGAAAAGGAGAACCTCGGCTGCGCTGTGCGTGCACTCCTTCCACCGCGTGGAACTGGCCTTCCCATTAAACTCGCTCTCTAGGGCCGGCTGCGGAGGCTTTTATTTGGGGTGGCGTTATCCCCAGAAGTTATCCACGCTTGGCCTGCATGCTCTTCCGCCCTGCTTGCGGACACCTGCCCCTCCTGTGTGCTTACTGCATCAGAAGCTGACGCTGAACACCTATTGTGGACTTAGCAGCTCTTAGAAACGCCCAAATGCGAGACCTCCGAGGCACAGGGTTCCATCCTGTGAAACCCCCAGATCTTAAGCGTTGGATATCGCTACCCAAGCCCCGGTGTCTTCTGGAATTTTTGCGCTACACGGGTGCATTGCTTTACCTTTGATTACTTTTTATTATGCCGTAGGAAGGACTATCTCTTGCAATAAAAATCGATAAATTCATAACATAACTCAGAAAAAAAATCCCCCCGGTGATAGAATGGAATGTGGGATTCATGATTGGAAGCAAGAGGAGCAACTGACCAGTCAAACGTGACCGATGAAGGGAAAACCGTGATTTACAGGAAAAAACCAATTTTTCTATTCCCGAGTACAACACCCGTCTAAAAGGACAACAGCCCGCAGGGAAGCTGAAACCGGCTGTCGAAGCGAAGAGCGGAGAAGGCGGCAAACTGATGCAGTTATTTTGCGTCTGTGTCTATTCAGCAGTGCGCAACGTCGGGCAAAACACACGTACTACAACAAAAGGAAGATAATTATCAAACGCGTGAAATGTCGATGAATTCGAAAGCGGTCCATAATAATATACGCATACAGAAAAAATAAATAATGTAAAATTAGCTTTAGATAGAGATTTGCGGCCGAATTATCCAGTTCCTTCTGACTGAGGTGCTAGAGGCTTCGAAAGTGTTATGAAAGAAAGCGGGGGTCTGAAGACAAGTGATAATCATTATTATATTTACGCATATGAAAACATCTTGCTAGATTCTCATTTTCCTGGTATTCAGAGTTTATGCGCTCCGCATTTCGGATTTTGCTTTCTTAATTTCATGGTTCTAGAAACCATACCCCTATTTTCGACATCTCAATATCTTTTCCGCCGAAGTTGGCACTGGCTTTTCCAATTTAACGTTTGATCAAACACAGGTCATTTTAAGTAACAATGCTTTATACACTTCAAAGAGCCTAACTAATGCAATAATCAGGCCCATTATTTGTTTCGTTAAGGCACCGAAATGGCACTTGCTATGTGGCACTCGATAAGCACTTGCACGTGCTCTCACACGTGATACAATCGACATCGTGAATGAATTTATTGGAATAAACTCGATATTTCGCTCGATTTTGGAGCCACAGCTTTAGTCATGCCGACACCACGAGGCCATTTTCTTTTGACAACAGGGGAGAAGTTCGTGCTGCCCCTGGCCCACCCCATCAGTAGGCGCGAGTCTTTTTGGAGCACGTTCCGCAGCATCCCGCTGTTTTGAGTGAACTGTCATCGAGAAATCACTGGTTACTTTAGGTCCTATGAGATCAGGTTCGGTTTACGTTAATTTTCATTGGGTTTTAACTCTCCCCTTCGGTAGCCACGGATGAGGTGCATTTCTTTGCCGATGAAATCGTCCGGTCAGAGTGATACCACGCGAGTCATTCACAATAACAGTCAGCATCGTACCCTGCTAACCAAAATGCAAAGCGCGTCCGCCCACCACACATGTTCGTCGTACTTACAATCACCGGGTCAAATGGCCCCGACTCAATTCTATGCGCAAGCGCCCTTCGATACGCCACTTTAACTTGAGTATTTACGGTACGCGTTATACTTCCGTGTCATTGTGACACCGAATTACACGTATAAATACTTCAAAGTCTAACCAGAAATAAAGACATCATTTGGGCTCGAGTTTTTTTTTTGTTGTTGTTTTTTTCTGGTCTGCACCATGCCAAAAACGTTACTCAGACACTGTATTTGCTATCAATGTTCTGAGCTTTGGACAACACTACCGAATATGTGCCACCAGTATTTCTGGTAACACCCTTCTAGAGTTGCCACTCAACATTTTTATGCAAACACTCACACGACACTGTGTTTGAACGCAGGTCGCTGTCTCCAGTAGCATGATGAGGACTTCAGTTTTAAAACTAAGAAGATCACCTGTATCCATGATTTTATAAAACATCCACACAAATAAAGAAAACCCGCCGTGGTGTCCTACTAGCGATGGTATTGTGCTCCTCAGCAGACGGTCATAGGCGTCGTGCCCGCCCGGGACAGCAGTTTATCATATTTATCGGTCTAAATTTGTCCATAGCTTTTCACTGAGGCTCCTCATGTGGCTGAGATGCAGCTTCGTTTGAAGAACATCCCGAAACTAAAAACCAGTTTTTCATTACTATGTCGTTTTTTTCTGAGGATTGCGTGAGCAATTAACGTACCCACCCAGGAACCGAAGCTTAGTGCACAAAGTTTCATGCGCAGCGTTATGGCATATAAAAGCCGCCTTCCGAAGTTAAGACAAACTGCGCTTCACAGCGAGCGACCCAAATCACGATAGTTCACTTGCGTTCATTGAGAAGAAAATACTCGCTCCTAACTCGTTGACGTTCCGGCGAGGTTCTCGAACAAAGAAATTCACCCCGTAGCTTTCCGGAAAGAAAATGAAAGTAGTTTTTTTTTTCTTTTAATGAGAATTTCCAGCACTTCCTTTTGGAGATTGCGCGTCTTTCGAGGCCAGAATTCACTTGGAAAAGTAAGAAATCTGACGGCGATCGTTCCGTGCTTTCTCGCTGAAACAAGATGAGCGGCAGTTCATTAGGGAGAGTGACTCCATTATTGAGGCACTTGACCGGGAAGTGGTCAGGAAAATTAAGCTTTTGAAATAAGGAAGGGCGGCCGACAATTTAGTCATGAACTTTCCCGGCAGCAAATTATTGAAAGGCGCCTCAGGCGAGGAACTTATTTCACTCTGGAAAGTGCATTTACATATGAATGTTTATATTTTCCTGCACGCGTTTCTTCTTGATTGGTGGAACAAAATAAAGTCCTACTTCCTGCTTAACGTTGTACAGGTTCAGCTGGGATATCACCGGTGCCGTAACGGAGAGAAATGGTCTTATTGATAGAACCAGCAATCTTTTAACCTGCGGCAAAATGGTGAGCTGACGGATGTTGTTCTTTTGATACCATCATAATAATGACTTCCTTAGCCAGGAGCAAATAGCGACCTTGTTCGTTTGCTGGTTTAACCCCGCAGTCGAAAACGCAGCGTTATGATGATATATGCAGACGAGACCCCCAATTTGCATTCAATCGCAGGTAATGAAGATGTACATTTATATATTCAAGAAACACCCAGTTTACAAGAAATTACTATCTTTTTTGCCTCCAGGCCGCCCCACCTGCTCCGATCATCTCTGAAGCTGGGGTACCCTCTACCCAACTAGTTGAAGAAATACTGCAACAAAATATATTTGAAGATTCACGGATGGGTCTTTAAAAATGCGCGAACATCCCGTTCCTCTAACACGAACCTGATGCTCGGCCCGATCCGCACCCCTTGCCCGGCTTCAAAAGGCTGTGACGCGGCGCTTCTCACACGTCCCTCGTACACCACGCCAAATGTGCTTAGCGCTCAACCGACTCGGTGTTCACGTTTGCTCGTGAATTAATGAACAGTGCTGGCGAACGTGGCACGGGACGAAGAAAAGGAAAGACGAAACACACTCTAGACTTCGACTTGGTTTATGCCATAAGAAACAAGGAAGCATGCATCCGTCACGGTGGCTGAGTGGCTAAAGCGGGGGACACATGTCTGTACGAACAATCCGGTTTCCAACGGCGCGCGTCAAAAAAACTCCCAAGCATTTCCCCGAGGGTGAACATGGTTAAGTGCGAATGCACGAGGTGATGCTATGAGGGGGAGTAAAGTTAAAATCCGTTGGCATTCGCCCGTGAGCGCGCGCGAGCCGACCCACGGAGGTCTGGCAGTTTATCGCTGCATATATAGGGGGGTACGCCGCGCCGAGCGCGCCGAGCCAGGTGGCTGAGAGAGGAGGCGAGCGCAAGGGGAGAGGGACAGCGGCGCACGGCAGCTGCAGCCGAGCGAGGGGGAGAGGAGAGAGTGTGACGTCACGGTGGAGAGAGAGGCGCGCGGCAGCTGCTGGGGAGAGGAGGCGCGCTGTGACGTCATACCATGACGTCACGGCGCGAGGAGCGGTGCGGGGAGCGGCGCGCACCCGCGCAGCCACGGCGAGGAGGCGGAGCGAGCGCGGTCACGTGGTGAAGTGACGTCACCGCGCCGTTGCTACCGACGCTCCTCTCCGCTCCATGCCGCTGCTAGGGAGAGGAGGACTCCGGACGCCGCCGCCGCCGCCGCCGCCGCCGCCGGCGGTGGAAGGTTTGTGGTCGCTTATAAAGTGCATTCGCACTTAATATCTAGCAGATCGGATCAATGTTGGATGCGTGGGAGAAGGCGACGCGGCGGGTCATCCGGCAGCCAAACCGCTCCTCGGCGAGGAGACGCGCGCTTTCCCACCCATGTGTTCGGCTCTTAAGGCCTTGTGCTGCTTGAGCCTACGGACGCGGTTTTGATTCCCGGCCGCGGCGCCCGCTTTTCTGGTGGAGACGAGAAGCAAAAACGCCCGTGCGTTCGAGATTTCGGTGAACGCTAAATATCTCAGTTGGCCAAAATAAGTCCGGAGCCCTCAACTACGGCACGCCTCAAAACCCGTGAAGTTTCGGAATTTCGGCTCATAACCCCTGGGGCGTGCCTCATAACCTGTACTCAAGTCACATCAATGAAGGAAACACGCATATAGGTACAGTCGGTCAAACGCTTGTTTATAACAGTGAGTTCAACTTGAACTAGGTACAATTGAACACGGCCGAAACATGCTCTTACAAACGCGTTGTAGCCGACAGTGGTTGGCTTAGACTTCAGAACGTCCCAGTATTTTTCTTCAAATTCATCTCAGGCGAGGCAGGATAAGGATGAAAGTCTGAATTATAGACAAGCGTTTTACCGACTGTATATGAAACGGGAACAGATAAACAGAAACACTTGTTCGTGAAAACAAGGCACCGCAGTCTTCGCTCTCGTTCTTATTTCATCACTGACACATCAGCACAGTGCCGCCCCACATTGCAGGTGGGGCGGCACTTTGCTCTTTGCTGACACGTGTACCCACCAGTCACCTATTACTCATGCGCATGCGACAACCCTTTCTCTCTACAAAAAGTTGATTTCTTTGTCTGAAACCACCAAAGACGGTGCACGGACGCAGTTTTCGCCCTCTCTCTTTATCACAAAGACCTCGAAGACCTCCCTATCAGTTTGAAATCAAGACCTAAACAAGATGCTCGTCTGCATGGATTTCGGCGTGCACCCGCACCTACGGCAGTGGTCAGCGAGGCGGCCAGCTCCCATCTGGGCACTCACCGCTGCGTGGTGCTCTCTCAACCTATCATTGAGGAACCTGGCACTTTATCCGACGTAGCCGCGTTTTCACGCCGGAGGAATCCGGTAAACTACACCCGTCCCGCACTTCACGAATTTATTTCGTGCTTTGTGACCCAGAAGTGCCTATTGCATGGTTCAGTGACCTCTTGCACAATCTGGGAAAGCTTCTCAGCAGCCGAGAATACAACCTGTACTCCACGCAGACCACCGACCTCCTTCAGGAGGTGGGACGCCTGGTGCACGTAAGGCACAGCCCCCACCGGAACCTTCTTCTTTTGGGCATCCAAACCTGACACGTGAACGCTCTTTACTTCCTTCAAAAGGCTCTCCACCACGGAAGCCTACGGTTTCTGGTGGATAACCCGCCGTTTTCAATCTTGCAGCTCGATGCAGCAAGCTTGCGGGCATTTTGTGCGGGCAAGACCTAGTTAGTGCCAAATCATAGCATTGCTTGCTATGATCCACTTCACGAGCTTGGAATGGGCCGACTGTTAAAGTAGGATGCCCTTTTTGCTACGAAGAGCATACCGCCAACCAGGTGGACCATCACCAAGGAGCAGGCACACGTCTAGAAACGGAAAAACACCCAATTCCCGCAACTCTTGCGCGGACTTGAGACCCTCTGCGCACTCGGCCAAAATGCGGAGCACATCTGCAACCATCTTATCTCGCTCATCGGGCAGAACTGGGGTTGCTTGAAAAGCAATTGACGGTGCCCTGGAGTCCCTAGAAATACAAAAACTCCTCGGGCACTCGAAGGCGAAAGCCTGGAAATAATGATGAGCGGCTTCTTTACTGCTGCTTCATATTTAATCTCGTTTATTTTGAATTTATGCCTTTCTGATTTTTTGTACAAGGCATTTATCCCCTCCAAACTCCCTATCCCAGGAAACTCCCTCAAGTGTACATGTACTACCAAGAAAAGAAGAGACAACATTGGTTCTCTCTGGCAACGTGTGGAGATTGCCAGTTGGTAGAGCACGCACTGGACTGCTATTGTGCAGACGCCGGTTCAAATCTCGTAGCATCACAGATGTTTTTTTTCACTTACTCTTGGCTGCGGCGACCAGCAGAGTGTCATTCCGCCAGGCTTGGAGTCGAGCGTCTGCCAAGCACATCTCTTCAAGAGAATCCCCCCGTACAACAGTTGGTAACCCTTATCCATCGAAATTTCCCACCCCAGACGGGAAGCTGTTACGATTCAGCGTGAAAGTCTTCGCCGTAACCAAGTCCGCACGTGATACACATTTGGTGCACTGCGATGAAGTTTCGTGTATTGAGGTAAAGCCCGCCTATCCTTAGGTTTCCACCTGTCGAAGAAGCGTGCGCTCGATGTCGGTGACTCATGTCAGCGGCGGCCGTTACGCGTGACTCACCTTTCCCAAACTTCGGCGAAGAATGTTCCGGCTTCTGGGGACATCACCGATGATTCTGGGAACATTCAAAAACTGCATCTATGGAATATGTTTTTTGTATAGGTTGTACTCACTGGCGTGGCGTGGCGCGCATGCCGTGTGTGCGCCGCCATGCCGGTGTCTGCTCTTCCCCCTGTCAAGGCGACCTACTATGCACCGCCGTGCGCCGCGCAGGTGGCCGCGACTGCTCCATGTCTGCCAAAGTGCCCACGACGCAGTTTGTGTTTTTCTTGTACAAGGCGTGCTCGCGTGATTCCATAACGTAGGATGCGCCGCGTTAACGTTGGTAGGCGAAGAGAGTGGCTGTTCCGTTCATCAGTGTGACAACCTTGTACTGTAATTGAACACCAGCTTTCTTACGAGCGACTACAAATTGGTCGCGGCTCGAAGGCTGCAATGCGAGCGCTGTATATGGCGCTCACTGTCCACAACAGCGCTACTATAGTAGCGCTGTTGTGCGGCAGCATTTCTGCGGGCAGCAGCAGTATTGTGTCCCACCGAGCTTCAAAGCATTACCTCGACGTCAAGTACTTTTTCGCGCAGCGTCCTACAGCCTACCTGCCGCAAGACACGAGTGAATTCGTCGGCAAAGATCAGATGATTGCCCAGCTCACGGCGAGCGCCGGCCGCTCGGGCACTTGCTGATAGATTTCGCTGGTTTCCCAGCTAACAATGCATTCACTGCTATGCTAACGTCGTATCTGAATCGGCATGCACGTGACTTTCACATTTTTTTTGGAAGCATTATTTGGCTTTTGTACTGAAGGCGGTAAATAACTGAACGTCTGCCGTGGGCAAGGTGCGGACGCCACTGTGTCGACATCCGTGTTCATTGAAGGCGACTGCGCTGCAGCATAGGCATTTCGTACGTCGCGCTGCTTTCTTTCGCAAAAGTCGGCTCCGTTATCCCGTGGTGTTGCTGTGTTCTCAAAAGCAAGAAGAGCATCACCACATAATGTTTGTTTGTTTGTCTTTATTCACATCTTGCACAACGTACATGTTACTGCGATTATTCATATTTGTTGCGCCACGGCCGAGAATCGGGTGGGGTTTTTTTTTTCTGCGAGACGCGGACGCATGCACATACACGGCTGCACGGTGATTGCGGTTTTCAGTGTTGTCAAGAGAAGTAATCGCCCGCTAAACGTTCATGTGAATACCGTCTATACTTGTGCGTTTCGTGCCCGGCGCACAACGCTGGACGCCTTGTTGACGTTGGAACCATAGATAAAGCAATAATATTAAGACAGGACACTCCCATAGAGCCCTGCGGTCGAATTGATTGATTTTAGGGCTTAACGCGCCGACGCAACGCAGGCGATGAGGCGCGCGTAGTGGAGGGCTCCGGATTAATTTCGACCACCTGCGGATCTTCAACCTCCGCCGAAATCTCGTACACATGGGCGTTTTAGCTTTTCGCCTCCATCAGAAAAGCGGCCGCCGCGGCAGGGAACCCTGCGGCCGAATTGACTGTAGCGCACCGTGCGGGCAGACGTGTGAGAATGGAATTTATTATAAAACCACATATCAGCACGCAGCGACTAGTGGTAACAGCGCGGCCCGAAAAACAGAAAAAAATCCAATCAGTTTCAAGTACTCCGGGCAGCCTACCCTTTACACAACAATTCTCTATGGTGGTGAAACAATTAAGCTACTCTGAAATCAATGCACAAAAAGTTCACATGTGTTCAAAGAAAGAGTTCAGAAACTCGTTGAAAGTCAGTACGGCACAATGGTGATGCTCAGGATGTTATTCCTGACCGCTATGAAACGCGTGGACCAGCGTAACAGGAAGGCTTCTTCACGTAGAACTGCCAACTCATTGTCTAAGTGATTCATGAGGATTGACCGCACACGCCACAACAATGGAAACATCGCCCGTTGCGGTCGGGCGCGAAGACACGCGGAACCAGGATTTCGCCAAACAAACAACTAACTGTTCACTTTCGGTTTCAGTTTCGCGGGCACCGATTTTAGCGGATAGTTTGAATGGCTGGAAAGCACTGCTCACGGCGACGGGCATCGGTACGGTATTTAGACGATTTCATGCATTGGTTAGTGTTTATTTGAATATATTCTCAGGCTTGGTGCCCGCATGCTTTTGAAAAAAAAATTTATGGGAAATTGCAATTTACAGTACCGTTTACAGATGGTTACGAATTCAGTCATGTGTTCACATCTTGTCAAGCCGCATAAAAGAGACCCCTCATAAATGAAGAAATATTTATTGCACGGCACTAAACGGAACAACAAGTTCATAATAAACACCGCGTAATACACCACAACAGGCACAGTACACAGTAATAAGAGGAAAAACACGTTTCAAGGAATGGAAAAATGCATAAGTAAGGGCACCACCACCAGACAAGGGATTTATCCTCCATGGTAATTGAAAACGCAAAGAACCTGGAAGAATCAGCCATCTGCAGATTTACTTTTATCTACCACACCCTCAGACTGCGTGCGCTGTTGCAGTCATACACAAATATCAACCATACCAAAATCTAGACACTGGGATACTTACAAGTGTTTACGACCAAAATCTCTGCAGATAATTCTTATTTATAGTGGCAATTTGTCCAGTTAGGATGCGAAAGAAAGGAAATGCTTGCGCCCCGTGTAACAAAAAGGCTGTGATGGCCTTGCTTATTTGATGAACTCCAATGAAGTCTATTGCCTTTCGGCAACTTGTAATCCGTAGCAGTAATTGCACAGAAATCGCATTTCTGTGGACGTGTTGTGTCAGAACGCCCGGGACCCAAATCCGCTGCACGCGGCGACGCGCCGACAGCGGGGCGTATTTACGCGTCGTCCAAACCAGACCAAATCAGGCGGCTCGCCGAATCATGCATCGGGTGAACTACCGTACACCGGCATGCCACCACTTGCCTGGAGGCGGCGTCGCGTGATGGCGGCTCAGCTGACTCAACCGCTTCGCTTCCATTCGTCGGATTTCAAACTTCGGCCAGTGAGAATGGTGATTGGAGTGATTCAAATTTCTCGGGGCCGCAACGGACTTCCGGGGGTATAAAAACCCGCCCGGAGAGAGGCACCTTCGCCGGCATTCTCCGGCAGCATTCTTCGGCGGCACTTTTCGGAGGCACCTGAGTGGAGAGGTGCTGCTGCCTTTGTGCGAGCCATGTAACAATTGCTTACCCTTTTACACACTGCATATAAATGTTGCTTCAACTTTTCGTCAGCTAGAGAACTTCATCGCTCTGCTCTGCCCCGCCTCGATAACGAAAGAAGCAAAGCAGCGCCGCTACACCTGGGTCTGCTCTCGGATGGCCAGTCGCAACAGTGGAATCAGCATCGGGATGGCAGATTCCCAACACCGGTGACAAGCTGGAATGCGAGTCACAACATTTGTGACTGCGATGGATAGCCGAGTCCAAACGTTGGTGTCAGGTCAGATGCCCAGTCCCAACAATGCAGACGCAAAAACGTCAAGATAAAAAAAACAAGTTCCTATTGGTTCCTGGAAAGGGTGCAATTTTCAAAGAGGCCGGGTAAGCTTCCCAGAACGTTGCCTTCCCAGTAAAGTCAAAGGGCCAGGCGGGAATATTTTAGGTATGCGTACGTAGTCAAACGACAGGTTTCAGGATCCATCAAAACACACAAATTCACGTCTTCCCCAGCCAATGCGAACAGTCTAGTGTAAGAAACATGCAAGCAGTTTACGCTTCTTGTGTATGAGACAAGGGCGACACATTACAGAGTCCCATAAGGTAACACGACAACATTTGAGGGACCACGTGCCACATTATTTCCATTTCGAACATGCACTCGAGCACAATTTCAACAGTGTCGTGTACAAAATGCACAATTGAACTTGAGATTACTGTGCTTTGCATCTCACAACCAGTCACCACGCAGTGAAGAATGCTAGTAGAGACACTTTACATCACGAATGTTTCATAATCCGCCATGTGCTATGACAGGTTAAAAATGTTCGTGCCGCCTATATACTCGCGGATTACACCGCATATGTGCATACAACATGGCATTATACTTTTTATCTGCCTGATTACAAAAAGAATTTCAGTGAAATTTGATTTAAGAGGCACATCATGGGCACAATGCGTATATTTTTGGAGCATCAGTAAGGCAGCAAGAAGCACTGCAGGGAGTCATTGATACAACTGAATAACTCTGGAGGAACAGTTGGCAAGGCCTTTTTTCTGAGTCGTGCGAGGGCAGGATTCATGAAGTCCTGTGTCATGAAGTGCTTACAGCATGTCTGGTAGGGCTATTGCAGCTGATTTGTTGGCTTTGTCTTGATGGCACCTCGTCCACTGTAGGCCACCCATGCTGAACACCTGCATAGGTGATTAAAGAAAGAGTACACAAACAGTTTGCAATGACAGATGCGACCAGAAATGCGAACAATGTAAATTTCACTGTAACTAGTACTCAAGCATTGCATCCAGCACATACCACCTATTTACAACATAAGAACTGTTCTTATTCTATTCAGCGATAGCGCGTTCCCGCTATTGGAAACACTAAAAATATGCATGCTTTTTAAAGCAAAGCTTTTTACCTCTACCCCCCAAGGGTTCTTTCGCGACCGTTGGTGTCACCAGAAAACTCCAGCGAACAAATAAAAGAATTTACTGGCACGCCGGGAATCGAACCTGCAACTAATAGACTAACAAAGCGAGAGCCCGTTGTCTTACCGATTTAGCTACGAGCCCACGCGAAGACTGGGAAGACAGGTGGTGTACTCACCAAGCCCATCTACGGGTTTACCCCCTGCGTTCTCGCTGAATGCCACGTGAACGCGTCATGCGACCACTCACGCCCGTCTAGTGGCCCTGTGCGCACCTTTCTCATGGGATAAGAGTTGAAAAAATTAAAGGAAGCTCACACAAATGCATGGCATCTCACTTCTAGTACGCCAATGTGCTAAAGCGGGTGGCCTCCAGTGTTCACGTAAACACTTACAGCTCCTTGTCGTCCGCCCTCACGCCAAACCAAGGAATACATTCAAATACTCCTTGATGGCCATGCCATCACTCCAAGCCCCAGCATCAAGATCCTGGGCCTACATCTCGAGGCTAACTCCAATAGTGACGTCTCCTTGCAGCGCCTCAAAAACAGCATTAATCAAATCATACACATGATCAGGCGAGTTGCCACCAAGAAGCAAGGCCTAAAGGAATCGGGTACCTTTCGATTAATTGAAGCTTTTGTTTTCTCGAGAGTTACTTACGTCAACCCCCTGTCTTATTATCGACAAGGAAGACATAGAGATGCTTTATATAATGTTTAGACAGGCGGCCGAGCAGGCCATTGGTCTTCTCATGAGTGCGTCCACACAGAGGCTGCTTAGCACGGGGCTCCACAATACGGTGGAAGAGCTAATAGAAGGCCATCTTTCTAACCATAAGGTCCGACTCAGAACTGCGATGGGTAACCGCATGCTTGACCAGATTGTCTGGGCAGCCCAGAATGTCACTCCGCGTGACGTACTCCCAGACTTTTGGCGACTAAAACTAAAGATGCTCCCTTTGCTTAGAAATATGAACCCCTCACATGACGAGGGTCACCGAAAAGCAGGGGCTCAAGCGCTAAACACCACCCTCGGTGGGGATCATGCAGTTTTCTACACAGACACCTCCAAACATTGAGGGCAGCAATACGCCATCATCGTGGTTACCTCCAGAACCAACCTCCTTGCGTGTACCTCGCTTAGGACCCAAGAAATGGCGGCAGCAGAAGAGGCAGCCACCACCGTGGCTCTCGCTCAACCAGGGGTTCGGAGGGTAGTGATCGATTCCCAGCAAGCCTACTGGAATTACCAGTAGGGTTGGGTGTCCTGACTTGCACTGCGCGTGTGACAAAACCACTCCCCAAACGGTTCCATTCAGCTCATCTGGACACCCGCTCACGCTTCAATGGAGGGCAACAAATACGCCCACCCAACAAGCCTGCGCTTTTACTTCCCGTGCTATGGAGCTGCACGAGGACAGTCACCCGCTTGTCACGTTCAGGGAGATGACCCAGCATTATTGCCTTCTGAGACAGACCGTACCTTCGCCTTACCCTGACATTTCCAGAGCACAACAAACTACCCTACGCCTCATAAAATCGGGGCTCCTTCCCAAAGCCTACGCGTCTTCACTTAATGTATCCGAGTCGCTACGACGCAGAATGTAAATTTTGCTCAGAAGTAGGAACACTCCGCCCCGTAATCGGGGTGTGCTACTTTAGCCCTGAGCACCGTCCTCTCTTTCCGTCAACTACCCAACAAGAGCAATGGGAGATGCTGCTGTCCAGGCCCTCTCTACCTACCCAGCTTCAGCGGGTGGACAGAACACAGGCCGCGCGGTCTGCATATGGGCCCCACAGAAGATAGAATCACTCCACAGGGCTGCACTCTGGGCCGTTCAGAAATCTGAACAGAAGTATTTCTTCCTCCTCCTCCTTCTACGCCGCAAATCTTGTCGCCTCCGTCCGCGGCGCAGAGACGCAGAAGTCAGATCGTCTAACACCGGATTGGAGCTTACTTTAATTTTATAAAAAAAGTTTCCACTCTTGTGCTACACCAATACAACTCAACCAAACACCGTTCATGCTTCATGCATTGATTTAACCTTAACAAGAATAACTCTTTGAAGTAATAAATGGTGTGGTTAAGTGCATTTCACTTCTATCTGGTTTTGCTATTTGTAGAGCGATGTGAGGGAATTTGAGGGACGTCGCATGGGTAGTCGTTATGGGTGCCGTTTACAGCTTTGCTTTCCAACCACATTCGCTCGGTGGATTGGCGCGATTTTTTTTAATTGCGCAACACTGGTTAGGCACATCCTAAAAGGCAATTGAGCTATTGTTTGGTATAACAGAAATGATAATGCTGCCACATAGAATGAACGGCTTTCTCTTTTTTGTAAAATCAGGACGAGCAGCGAAGAGAAATGAACGTAATACAAAGCCCAAACACACCTGTTGGGCCGTCGGCCCGCGAAAGAAACGCAACCAGAGAGCGGGCCACTGGAGAGGGTATATTTGGCCGCTGTGTGGGCGCTATGGTACGCTGCAGTGAGCGTCGTATCGATAAGCCACAGAGGCCATGGACTGAAGAACATGGCAAGAACACAGACAGCTCAGTGTATACGTGGAATATGCGCAATACGTACAAAGGTCAAAACTTAACAACAGCGCGCGAACGCGTGGCTTTCGATACGTGCAGCGCAGCCTGCTGATAGCCACCGGTGTGACCAGCGAGATGAGGGGACGGCGCTGCGGCGGCTTGGAATGCGAAAGCTATTGCCGATGCTTCCGTGTTATGAGGGGCAAGGTTCGACGCCGAAGGTCCCTCACCGCGACCGCCGCCAAAGCCTATAATAAACGCTATCTTACGCTGATAACCAGTGCAGTCTTGTCATAGCCTTTGGTATGGTTCGAATATAAAAAAGGGGGAATGTGGGAACCATATCAAAGGTGACAACGAAACTGCGCAGGTTATCAGCGTCAGATAATGTTTAATACAGGCGTTGGCGGCGGTCGTGGTAAGGGAATTTCGGTGCCAGATCTCTCCCCTCAAAGCAAGGAAGCATCGGCAATAGCTTTCGCATGCCAAGCCGCCGCAGCGCCGTCCCCTAATCTCGCTGGTCCCGCCGGTGGCTATCAGCAGGCTGCGCTGCACGTATCGAAAAACACGCGTTCGCGCGTTGTTGTTAACAGTTTTGACCTCGGTACGTGTTTTACAAAACTAGCCAAAATATGAATAAAGGAAAAAGAGCAGAAGCTTTGAAAACGGCAAGTGCAGAACAGTTCTATGCAATGACTGCGATACCAGACTTGATATACAATGTGGAACGAAGACCCCATTTGAAGGTTTTAATTCAGTGCATACTCACGCTGCCTCGAGGGGAGCTGTTATCGGCCGATTAAAGACGCGTTTTCACCGCACTTGACGCACCATAGCAAAGCGACTCGCGCACGTCTTTGGGGTCGGTGAGTGGGATCGCCGGGTACGCAGGCAGAGCACGATTAATGGCGCACGTGTAAGAGCTTATCAATGTACGGATGCTCTTTATGCTCAGGTCAGTCAAATAATGCAGATACGGTTACTTCGTCGCGTACGTTCGCACGGACGGCATTACAGTGCATCACGGCATAATAAATAATAGCAATCACAGTTGGCCAAGCTACCTAAGGCTGCCTAGTAGAATAATCCAACGCAGCGGGTGGCTCACGTAACTTCAGTGTAGCCACAGCGCCCAACGCCTGCTTCACCTACGGACCGCCGGCCAGCAGGCTACTTCCTCAAGTAACTCACCGCCGTCGTTTGGGGCACGTGAACGCTACGTGCTACGACGGGCGGGTACGGCCGACATCCCTCAGCACTTGAGCAAACCGCACAACCGTCCTAAAATATAATTACGGCCGGCTAGAGAAAAGGTCTCTTTCGCATTTCCGGTGTGTTTTCTAAGTTCTTATCCTAAACATGCAGAACGAGCTATGTGTGATTTCACTGAAGCCACACAATGCTCGCAGCGTTTTAAGTACAAGGAAACGTAGATATGATACACCACACCAGCACTTTTTTTTAAAAAAGCCTCACCTTCCGTTCAGGAAGCAAAACCGATGCCGCGAAGAAAGCACGAGGCGTTCCTTTTTCCACGAGAGAAGTTGGCACTAGGCTGCACAAACGCACCTGCAAACGCTGCCCAAAGGGCCAAATGGTGGCTTTCGCTTGCGGCCAGGCTTGCCTATACTTGCCTTCATATAATGCAGAAAGAAGCCACAAAAATGTACATTCACAACTATTCATTTTGTTACATAACAAAAAGTGTGTAATCTATAGGCAACGAAGTTTTAAAATTATAATATTTGTTGTTAACCAAATTTTAAAAACATTCTTTACCACTCGCGCGAACTACCGGAAGGACCAGAAGTTAGGCGTTCACGTGACCATGACGCAAGCATTCGGCCTGGATTCGCCCGAGTGTCCTCTCTTATATTTGTTCTCCATGTTGGAACTTGTGGTTATAAATTCTCGCCCTTCAGCGAGCCGAGCCAGTGCGTCGTCGGCATTGGAGCGGGACGTTACCCCGCCTCAGTCATAATCTAAGCACGCCAGTGGACTGCCTCATGTATCATCGCTGCTCTCTTCTCGCCATGCATTACTCAGGTTGATGATGATGGTTTGATTTTATTGGCGCAAGGACGACACGGGCAAAGAGCGCCAAACAGAAAGTTATTTGATGAGGAGAGAACACGAAATAAAATGAGTTAAAAAACTATGAATACGGCTGGTGTAAAGGGCCAGGGTGAAGAACAAGAGTGGTTAAAAAATGAATAAGATGGCTGGTGTATGGGATCAGGGGTAAAACTATGGGTGGAGTAAAGTTTTCCTTCGCACTCCTCCCCCAAAGGTGGATCCGCTGGTACTGCCGTCAGCCGATGAGGACCAGACGAGATGTTCGCCGGTGCGGCCGACGATCTGTTAAGCCGCCGGAGGCGGCAGTCGAGGAGTCGCTGGGTTCGGTGGTTGCTGGTCTCCGGCAGCCATGAGACGAAGGCTTGGGTACGATATAACTTGGAGTTTATGGGCAGTACTATTTACAAGAGAAATTTACAATATTTACATAAAATGGGGTAAATAGTTACAACTCTCGGCATAGCCGAAGGTACAGGGTACCTACAAACGAGAATAGACCCAAGTGGTGGATCTTAGAAGGACGCTCGGCATAGCCGATGGCGCGAAGCGCCTGCAAGAAGTAAAATCCGACCCCCGGTAATGGGGTTCCTATCATTTATAGGATTGGGCAGCGCCGCTGCTGGTGCGAGAGTGCATATGATGTCAGGCGGATATCCGGACTGACATCAGGGTGACATCAGCTCTCAAAGCCCCGATTGGTCCACTACAAACAAATAAAATACACACACAAAAAAAGAACTAACTAATCGTAAACATGTCACCCCCGCGGTCACATGACCCGATAATCTCTCTCATGCAACTCCTAGTCAGCTTCCCGCGAACGTTATTGCCACCGCTAAGCCAGGGCAAGGCCTCGGCTACACAAAGTCGCATACCGTGAGGAGTAGTCACCCCACTAGGTTGAACGGGCGGTATCTGCTCAAAAGCCAAAGCCGGACGGCTTAGAGCGGTCTAGGCTAACGCCTTACAGTAACGTCTTAACGTCTCGCCGCCTCGCCTTTGTCCACGGGCGCTCGCCGGCACAATGAGGGGGTCGGGGCTAATCCCCTCCCGAGGCCAAGGACGGCCGCCGCCCGACCCGCGGGAAGCGCTGACCGCATACCAGCGCAACGAAGGTTCTCGGGAAAAGCACCCCCTCCTCTCGCCGCACAAAAGGAAGGAACGCGAGGCATGCACTCGCGGCTTCCAACTTCGCGTCCCGCCGGTAAACAAAACGAGAATTCCGCAGCGGGCTTACACCGCCATGCCAAGATTCTGCAATAACTTGAACTCAGTATTAGCAGAACAAAAAAAATAATAAAAGTCAGCTGCATGTAGCTATTGTTTTTCACGCAGTTTAGGGCTTAGAACTGAAACTAAAAATGACAGCAATATAACATGAGACGGGCACACCCTGACACAACAATACCGCAATGCTAGGACAAACGGAACAGAAACAAAGACCATAGAAACACCAGAGGTACACTGGTTGCCACTGGCTAGACGATTGTTCATACGGCCACTCTTCAGTGTTTCCGTTTTCGTCTACGCGCACACACTCGCCACACACACCGGCACCGGTGGCCTCCCCACGCTGTTTCCCCGGCCAGTGCGTATGTCAGAGCCGTTACTTGCGCCTCATTCCAGCACTCGTTCGGAAGGCGGGACAGGGTATCCGCGTTGGCGTGTGCCTCGCCTTTCCGGTGTTTTACCACAATGTATACCGCTGCAATGCCAAGGCCCAACGCGTGAGCTTGGCCCCTTGCGGTACTGTCTGGGTGAGGTAACTGAGTGGGTTGTGGTCGGGACACGACTATGACTTGGGCGCCAAATACCCAAGTATCGAACTTCCTCAGACCCCAAATCACCGCGAATGCTCGCGTTCAATGGTGGACCACCTCGATTGCGTGGGCGTGAAGCGGTGGCTGGCAAATGCTATCGGCAAGCTCCTTGCGTAGTCGGTCAAGTTGAGCCAAACAGGCTCCCGCGGCGATGGCTGACGCGTCGGTAAACAGCCAAAAGGGTTTCGTGATATCGGGTGTTGTCAAGGAGGTGGCATCACAGAGAGCACGTTTTATCATTTTGAAGGAATGATCGGCTTCAGTAGACCATGGGATGCGAGAGGGAGTGCCTTTAGCCGTCAACTGAGTCAGAGGCTGCGCGATGGCGGCAAAGTTAGGTACATAGTCCCTGTAATATCCGCACAGGCCCAGCGCGCTCCTGAGCTCTTTCTCAGTCTGGGGTACCTTAAGCCCTTTGATCGCCTCCAGCTTTGCCGGGTCGGGGCCATGCTTCCCGGAACCCACCATGTCACCCAGGTAGCGGATGGAAGACTGCGCGATCTGACACTTCTCTAAGTTCGCCGAGAGGCCCACCGAGGCGAGCGTCGCAAACACGGCGTCTAACTGCCGCAGGTGCTCGGGCAGCGACTCGCTAAAAACGGCAATGTCGTCGAGGTAGGCGCAAGCATAACCCTCATGAGGTGCGAGCAGCTGGTTCATGATTCGCTGAAAGCTGGCGGCTGCATTTCGCAGACCAAAAGGCATCACCCGCCACGCGAACTGTCCCATGTGCGACACGAACGCGGTAACCAATTGAGAACTCTCCGCCAGTGGTACCTGCCAATACCCGCGTCGTAGGTCGATCAAGGTGATGAAATGTGCCTTGCCTACCTTCAAAACCAACTCCTGAGGGCAACCCATAGGAAAAAGCATCGGGCTCGGTGATCGCGTTTAGGTTCCGATAATCGACGCACATTCTTATCGTGCCATCATTCTTCGAAACGCACACCAACTGGTGGGCGGAAGGACTTTCGCACCTGTATCATAAGGCCTAGCTCTAGCAGTTCGTCCACCTGCTTCGTCACCTCTCCCTTCAATGCCTCCGGCATGCGGTACACACGGTTCCGCTTCAGTTCCGCGCCCTCGATGAGTGTAATCCTGTGCTCTCCCACCCTAGCGATTCTTAAGTTTCCGGGAAACAGAGGGGCATAGTGCTGAAACAATTCGCTTATGGTGACCCTATCCTCCGGGCGTAGGTGCAAGGTTTTCTCCTCAGGGATGTGGGCCTGCTCTCTACGGCATGCCAAGGAATGAGGCACACTGCGGTTGCGTGAAAGAACTCTTTACTTACATCCTCCACGCTGTCGCCCGTCCGGGCATACACACGCACACACCAAAACACTCTGCCGTCCCGAGTCCCAGTCCCCGCGCGCGGTTCTTCAGCACCACCGCCCGTCCCTACCCGTCCACTCGCGCCATCTCTCCGGCGACCGGGCCGCACGGTAGGCGAGGAGGGCGAGGGAAGGGAGCCCATGGCGAGGGGCTCCGGGCGACACCCCCTAGGCCAGAAGGTGTCGGGCCAAGGCGCTCCCCACATCTCTCCCCCCCTCAAACACGGGATACGGGTCCATCATTGAAGATCGCCCTCGGGGTTCTAGTGCACGAGGAACCGCTGGTCGGCGCCTGGGGCCGCCCTGTGCGGCTGTGGGTGGGCTGGCACCCGCCGAAGTGTGGCAGCATGCCGCTCTGTCGCCATCGCCACCATGTAGGCGTCCGCGGGAGCGCATTCTCGGCTGCCCGGCGCAGGATTCCACCGAACGGCCAGGCTCCTCTCGACAGCGCCCCGGCGTCCCGATCTCCGCTGCTCGGCGCCGGAACCGGAGACTCCGCCGTCGACCAGGAGGCGAACCGCAGCCGCCTCGCATCTCCGAAGGGCGGCAGGACCACCCGGACCGTGGCAACAGCTCCTGGGTCGCACCAGGAATGCCCTCTGCTCGGCAGGCCCGGGCCGGACTCGCAACGCCCAGGCAGGAACGTATCGCCCCGCACCACCAGGCCGGTGGCGCGAAGCTCCCGGGTCGCACCGGGAGGGCCCGCTGTCGGCAGGCCCAGGCCGGACTCGCAACGCCCAGGCACGAACGTTTCGCACCGCACCACCAGGCCGGTGGCGCGAAGCTCCCGGGTCGCACCGGGAGGGCCCGCTGTCGGCAGGCCCAGGCTGGCATCGTAACGGCCAGGCACAAAACCACGCCTCGCACCACCGCACAGGTGGCGCGATGAAGCTTGAAGCGGTGACTTCGCTGCGGGTTGCTCCGTGGTAGAACCACGTGAGACCCGGACCCGTGGGGGGTAGACACTACCGCACCCTCAGGTCGTAACGATGGGTGCGAACCCTATCGCCGGCCGTTCTGTCATTAGAAGCGGGACTCCCACCTTCTGGTTCCGCTACCACCTGTTCGTCATCGCCAGTGCGAACATGATAGGCCTTGAGATCGCTAACGTGCACAGGACCCACCAGCTCGTCGCTTTCAAGCGACTGCATCTCATACGTGAGCAGAGTCGTCTGCGCCGTAATTCTGTATGGCCCTTGCCATTTGTGTGCGAGCGCTGCGGTGAAACCGCGTGCAGCGTTGCTGAGTGGGTGCGTTCTCCTTAGCACTAGGTCACCGATGTTGTACACAAGGTGACGACGGCCTTTGTTATACTGCTCGGCTTGCTCCATGCGCGCCACGTCGAGGTTCTCCCGAGCCGTGCGTTGCGCTGCCCAAAGGCGTTCCCGGAGCCTAGCCGCGTACTGCGACAGAGAAGGGGCGTTACCCGCCGCCGCGTACAGCAGTGCATTTTCCATTGGAAAAGCGATCTCTCTACCGAAATTTAGGTAACCTGGTGTCAAACCTGTTGACCTATTTACGGTAGTCCTAGTCGCGAAAGCCAGCTCAGGCAAACGCGCGTCCCAGTCCTTATGCTCCTTGGTTGTCGCAACCAGCATGCACTTCAGGTTCCTGTTCACCCTCTCAGTGATGTTGCTCTGAGCATGATAAGGACTCGTTTTCCTGTGCCGAATGTGCAGCGCTCGACAACAGTCTGAAAAGACTTTGCTTGTGAAATACGAAGCATTGTCAGTGATCAGGTCGGAGGGGAAGCCGAAACGAGTGAATGTCTCCACCAGCTTCTCTACGATCCGCTCCGACGCTAGCTTTCTAAGGGGAAACAACTCCACCCACTTAGAAAAGTGGTCCGTTATAACCAGAATGAACTGGTTTCCTCGCGCGGATCTTGGGAGGGGTCCCATTACGTCACACGCTACAATCTGCCACGGGTAGCTGCTTTCCACCGGCTTCATGAAACCCACAGGTTTCCCAGCGCGCGGCTTCGCTACCTGGCAAAGAGGGCAAGCGCGGGAATAGCTCATTACGTCTCTCCTCATGCCTGGCCAGGTCGCGACACGGCATAACTTGTCGTAAGTCTTACTGCCGCTGCCATGTCCTGCCAGCGCTGAGTCGTGAAAGTACCGCATGAACCGTTTCCGCAACTTCCTCGGGACCACGACTCGAAAGGGGGATGAAACCGCCTCTTCGTCGTCCAGTTGGGGAAAGTAGCGAAGTAATAAGCCATCGTCGCCCAGCAGATACGCGTCAAACCCCTCAGCGTTACCGGTGCAAGCTACGCCTCCCGCTAGCCTTTTCAGCACCCGCTGGCACAGACCGTCTGCTTTCTGGGCCTCAATGAGCTCTTCCTTACTCACTACCTCCCCCCAAGACAGATTCCTTTCTGCCTCTGTTCTCGGGGGGCGAGAAAGCGCCGCTGCGAGATGCCGCTCCGCTTTCCCTTTGCGGCCGGCCTCGACTCCTCCGTCCGGCCCTTTCCTCCCCCTCTCGGGGTGGCCCGCGCCGCCCATGAAACCACTGCACTCGGCGCGCGCGCTTCCGCCACCCCCTTCCGATAAGGGGAGCAAACTTTCCGCCAACATTCGGCGCTGATCATCGGATCCTGAAAAGATGCGACGATCGCTTCTACATCAGTGCTCCTCTTTCCTGACGCCTCTCCCTGGCCTTCCGCAGCGCAGTAGAGTCTATTTGCCCCGTGCGGGTGTAAACCGTGCATCGGCGCGTTCGCGAAAGGAAAGAAAGGGGGTTGCGGCCCGTACTGGTAGCCGTTCCTCCCCATGTCGAGCACAACACCCTCCCTCGAGAGGAAATCTCTGCCCAGTATGACTGGAACAGACAAACCAGGCAAGCAAACAAAACGCTGTCTGCGCTTTCTGCTATCAAAACCGAGCGTGAGTCTCACAGCTCCGTCTGCTTTTGCCGAACCCGCTGCTAAGCTCAAGGGTGTCTCGGCGGGCCTGACCCGGATTCTTCTTTTCCGGCAGGCTTCGAAGATTTCGTCCCCGATGAGAGAAACCGTCGAGCCCGTGTCGACCAGTGCAAAAAGTTCTTGACCGACTAATTGCACTCGCATGAATGGGGCAGACGAAGAGGGGTCTTCCTGCGCCCTGCATGCGAAGGGGGCCAGTTGCCCGTCGACGCCAGCTTCTGGGTGCCCTGGGGGCTCCCTCGCGCCCCCCCCTGTCTGGCCCCCTCTTCTCGCTTCCCGCCGGCGACGACGAGCCACCGTCCTTCACCGTCGCCGGCGATCCGAGTTTCCCTGCGTGCTACGCATTTTCTCGGGGCATTGACGGGAGAAGTGGCCAGGCTTGCGACAAAACCAGCACAAGCGGGCTGCTTCGTCCTGCCTCCCTCTTCCGTCGCCTGCGTTGCTTCCGACCGAGGAGTTTGTGGGGCCGTTATCCGCTCCCCCTCCCGACCAGGCGCAACCCGGTTCGAGCGATTCCTCGGGTCCTCGGCGGCAACCTGTAGTGAAGCTCGGCGAGTAAATCCGCCTGAATTACCCGGGCTTCTTGTGCGAGGGCCTCCAAGTTGCGAAAACTCCGGCCTCGCAGGTACGGTCTGAAACGCGGGTGGCATTGCCTGCACACGCGCGCTACCTTGACCGCGTCGGCTGCCTCGGGGTCGGCCCGTTCGTACAGCTCCTGCATTGCCCGCACGTACTCGAGGAGACTCTCCTCAGGGTGCTGCGTGCGAAGGGCAAGCTCGTCCCTCATACGGTGTTCGTAATCGGGTGGCAGGAATTCAGCGCGGAAGCGCTCCTTAAAATCTGCCATCGACTCGAAAGCCGGTTGGCAGCGCCTCCAACGCGCAGCGCTTCCTACCAGTGCCACGGGCAGGACCTGCCTCAACACGTCATCATCCGATGCGCCTACCGCAGTCTGATACGAATCCAGTTGCTGCAGGTATTCGCAAACGGATTTCACGTCTCCGTAGCCGGAATAGGAGGGAACCTCGATATTCAAACGCAGCTTCGAGACCGGCACTACAGGACCCGCGGTGGGAGCAGCTAGCGCCGAACCGAGCATTCGGGTCATCTCCGCGAACATCCCGGTCATCTGCCTCATCATTGAGGCGAGATCTGCGGGCTGCAACTGACCAGCAGCCTCCTGCGCAGCGGCCGCTGAGTCTCCCCCCGAGCCCTGCGGCTCCTCCTTCTCTCCCGTCTCTCTCCTTGTGGTAGGAGCCATTTCCAGCGAACTACCCAACAAAAAGCTGGCTCAACCACGCCAAACTGTAGACGCGAAATACAGAGGAAGCCGCGCTAACTACATACGCAACGCGACAAACACACTCCACACACAAATCTATAATGGAAGCAAAAACGAACGTCAAGACAATACATTCGACCAACGGGGCTGAACTACAGCCACATTAAAATACAAAAAAAACCACAGTAGGGCCACGTCAAAATACACAAGCGACTAATATCCCTACAAACGCTAAATACACTCGCAATGTAACCACTCAGGCCGTTACCCGAACAACAGAGAAAAAAACGCAAGAAAAACTTCAGGCATCTACAGCCATCGTAAAACCTAAGCAAACTAAAACACTGGCCTCAAAACTAATTTACAAACATGCATCTACACGGCTCAAAGCCCTGGTCTCCCACTGCCAAAATGGCGCTTCCTTCCCGGAACAAAGGAATGCCGTCCCCAAACCGCAGTGGGCCCCTTCCCGGCAGCCGCAGAGAGCAAATGTCCACGGGTGGGCTTGACATCAGCCCCACGTTCGGGCGCCAGATGTGGGCCTGCTCTCTACGGCATGCCAAGGAATGAGGCACACTGCGGTTGCGTGAAAGAACTCTTTACTTACATCCTCCACGCTGTCGCCCGTCCGGGCATACACACGCACACACCCAAACACTCTGCTCGTCCTCGTCCAGTCTCCCGCGCGCGGTTCTTCAGCACCACCGCCCGTCCCTACCCGTCCACTCGCGCCATCTCTCCGGCGACCGGGCCGCACGGTAGGCGCAGGAGGCGAGGGAAGGGAGCCCATGGCGAGGGGCTCCGGGCGACACCCCCTAGGCCAGAAGGTGTCGGGCCAAGGCGCTCCCCACAGGGGGCACTGGGGCAACCTCAGCCGCAGCGATTTTCTGGGCACGTATTCGATTCTTCCGAAGTCTGGTCGTTATGAAATATGACGCCACGTGTTCTGCACTCGGCAGGTGTAGGGTCGCAGTCGGTTACCGTGGACCAGCATACGTGCTCCCTCCGGCTCCTCTACATAGTAGGAATGCTGCCTGTATTTCTCCCTGACTGTATACGGACCCAACCACTTAGGGTATAACTTTCCGGGTCGCTTATCATCGAACACTAGCACCGGGTCCCCAGGGTCGAAGGTCTTCGGGGTAGTGCGTAGGTTGTAGTGGGTAGGGTATTCGCGCTGGCGCTTAGTGCTAGTCCCTTCTGCACCTTCGGCCGCTTGTTGAAGTTTTCGCCTCAATTTTAGCAAATATTGCTCGGGACTCTCAGCTAGGGCGATCGGGAGCTCCTGTTCTCCTGTCCACGACCGTTGGAGAATAGCTAGCGGGCCGACCGGGTACTACCATACAAACAATCGAAATGGGGACACCCCGGTTGTGTCATGTGGCACCTCGCGGTAAGCCAAGAGCAAAAATGGGACGAACTTATCCCATTCGCCCGCGTGTTCGCTACCACATGAAAGCATATTTTTGAAACACCCGGTTTTCCAACGCTCTACCGCTCCGTGCTCTCAGGTGGTCGGGTGTAGAGAACCGCGGGGAACACCGAGCCCGCTGCCAGAAACTCGGTGGTGAGCTGCGCGGTAAAGTTTGTCCCGCAGTCTGAGCTAACTACTTCCGGGACCCCCGTCCTAGCGAACACCGCCAGCAGCGCGTCGCAGGTAGCCTTCGCGGTCAATGATCTTAGGCAGACCAACCTCCGGCCAACGAGTACACAAGTCCACGACGCATAACGCGTACCGGTATCCGCGTCTCGAAGGTGGGTCTATCGGCCCTACCACGTCGATGTTCACTTTTTGAAATGGGTATTTTGGTCGGCTTAGCGGAGCTATCGGCATGCGGTCTGTTAGCCGCCGGTCTGACCTCACCTGACAACCGTGACAGCTGTTGCAACACTCCTGAATGTCCTTCTCCCTGCCTGGCACAATAGAAGCTGTACTTTATTCTAGCGCTGGTTTTTCGACAACCTAGGTGACCACCCCAGGGCGATTCGTGAGCCAGTCTGAGTACTTGGCGGCGACGCGCCACTGGCAAAACCAACTGCTTGATCGGCTCCCCCAGCACCTTGTCTCGGTGGTAGAGCAAGCCGTCGATAACCAGCATGCCTCCCTTCCGTCGGCTGCACCGCGCCACGCTTTTTTCGAGGGTTGCGTCGCCCTTTTGCTCTGCTCTAAGCGCTTGGGTGTCACTCGCGGCAGGCTCTCGCTCGTGAACGCTATCACCCGCGTCGCCGTCAACCTCACCGGTCACCGCTTCGTTCGCGTTTTCCTCAGCCTGTTCCAGGGTTTTCTTGGGGAGCGTCTGCTTCGTTCAGCACAAGCGCGGCTACCAGCTCATCGCGCTTCGTCGGTTGGTGCGACCATCCCGGTTGCCTCCTGCTCCTGATCTCGGTTTTCCTGCAGAACGCCCCAATCCTCCGCGGATAGCAAACAGTCTGTACGCGATGTTAGCTTGTCTGTGAGTGCGCAAAGCACTGGAGTCCCTTCCACGACGTTGGAGAAAATCGCCTGGCCCGCCCTTAGTGCAAGGTGGGAAGACTACTAGCTTCGCCTCGACTTGTTTCCCCAAACGCGGACGCAAGCTTCACGGTTGCCGTGAGACTCCGTTAGCGCGTCGGGCACGATGCTCTCCCGCACGACAGTGATTTTCTGCCCCGGTATCCACTATAGCGCTTATCTCTTGGTTCCCACAGTGTCATGGTTACGCTCGTTAAGCGATCCTTCACACCTGTAGGTCCCTCGGTGGCGACCCGCGCGATTAGCCCTTTCTGTGCGCGCTGGCGCGTTTGTCGCGCCTGTCTGTCACTCCCGGACACGTGGGCAGTTCGGGCGCAGGTGACCCTCCGCGTCGCATTCGAAGCATGCGTTACGTTTCCCCTTGCTCTGTTGGTTAAACCTTGTCTTGGGCCCCTGCGGAGGTTTCCGGGCCCCCTTTGGGTTCTCACCGCTCGGCTTTAGTCACCGGTTTTTTCCCCGTTGGTCACGTTAGCCCAGCGCTAGCGTCTTTGTTTCCTGCAGCACCCTCAAAGGTCTGCAGCAGCTTCGCAGACTCTGATGCGTCAAACCAGCTGGCCCCCTCACGCAGCCTCACGTATTTCAAAGCCTCCTCGGTCAGCCCCGTCTTCAGCTGATCGGCCACGAGTAGGTCCAACAGCTTTTCGAAGGTTGACGCACCTCTCGCTTCCACGTAGAAATTTATGTAGCTGCGAAGGCGGGTGGTGAAGCTTTTCCACGTCTCCGACTTACGCTTGCGGGCCCCGAGGAACCGCTTTTGGTACCTCTAAGGGCGAAAGCCTCAGCTCCTCAACTACAACCTCCTTGACCGATTCGTAGTCGCGGTGCTGAGCGGGAGTTAGTCTCGTTGACAGGTACTCGACCCTCTCCGCGATAATGGGAAACACTATCTGCCCCCAGAACTCCTTAGGGACTTCGTGTGCCAAGAGTGTGCTTTCAACTGATTCAAACCATGTCGGTACTTCCGCGTCCATGGGGAATTTTGGGAATGCGCCTGCCAGCATTTTCGCATGGTACCGCAAACCATTATTCCTACAGCTCGGAGACGCACTGCCAGCTGGGCTGGGCTCACGCGATCGAGAGGCACTATTCGCAAGAGCGAGTTCCAGTTTTAGCGTTTTTCGGCGCTCCCTTGCCATTTTCAAATTGTACTCCATCTGGCGCTCTGAGAGCACCTCACTTTGTACGTCGCTACCGCCACTCACACTCTCGTAATCCTCCTCGCCAGACATGTTAGCCCTTTAACCCGCTATCTCTGGCCCACACACAGCTCTGACACAACAGTGGCAGCGGGGAAAGAAATGAGGAGACTCACCCACTTTAGCTGCGTCAAGTGTGGCTAGCGGCCTGTGGTCGCTCGAGGTTTCCGGAGTTCGGCGTTCACGCCAGGCTTCCTGGTGATGCTGTCGATCGGTGACTCCGCCAAGGTGGTTGTGGCTCTGTCGACGTTCGGCTGCTCCGCAGCCAGGGGCGACGATCCGAGATCTCGCCGCGGTGAAGTTCTGCCAAGTTGTTTCGCCCGAGGCGAATCGCCAGAGGCGATGCAGGTGTCGTACCGTTGCTTCCAGATACCAGCCTGTCCGGCCGCGCCAGTAAAGTTTTCCTTCGCACTCCTCCCCCAAAAGTGGATCCGCTGGTACTGCCGTCAGCCGATGAGGACCAGACGAGATGTTCGCCGGTGCGGCCGACGATCTGTTAAGCCGCCGGAGGCGGCAGTCGAGGAGTCGATGGGTTCGGTGGTTGCTGGTCTCCGGCAGCCATGAGACGAAGGCTTGGGTACGATATAACTTGGAGTTTATGGGCAGTACTATTTACAAGAGAAATTTACAATATTTACATAAAATGGGGTAACTCGTTACAACTCTCGGCATAGCCGAAGGTACAGGGTACCTACAAACGAGAATGGACCCAAGTGGTGGATCTTAGAAGGACGCTCGGCATAGCCGATGGCGCGAAGCGCCTGCAAGAAGTAAAATCCGACCCCCGGTAATGGGGTTCCTATCATTTAGTAGGATTTGGGGCAGCGCCCCTGCTGGTGCGAGAGTGCATACTGATGTCAGGCGGATATCCGGACTGACATCAGGGTGACATCAGCTCTCAAAGCCCCGATTGGTCCACTACAAACAAATAAAACACACACACAAAAAAAGAACTAACCAATCGCAAACATGTCACCCCCGCGGTCACATGACCCGATAATCTCTCTCATGCAACTCCTAGTCAGCTTCTCGCGAACGTTATTGCCACCGCTAAGCCAAGGCAAGGCCTCGGCTACACAAAGTCGCATACCGTGAGGAGTAGTCACCCCACTAGGTTTGAACGGGCGGTATCTGCTCAAAAGGCAAAGCGGACGGCTTAGAGCGGTCTAGGCTAACGCCTTACAGTAACGTCTTAACGTGCTCGCCGCCTCGCCTTTGTCCACGGGCGCTCGCCGGCACAATGAGGGGGTCGGGGCTAATCCCCTCCCGAGGCCAAGGACGGCCGCCGCCCGACCCGCGGGAAGAGCTGACCGCATACCAGCGCAACTAATGTTCTCGGGAAAAGCACCCCCTCCTCTCGCCGCACAAAAGGAAGCAACGCGAGGCATGCACTCGCGGCTTCCAACTTCGTGTCCCGCCGGTTAGCAAAACGAGAATTCCGCAGCGGGCTTACAGGTGGTATAAGATGAGTTGTAAAAAGTGAACTTCTGATAGGAACTGAAAGGTGCGCTGAACAGAAAACATGGCATCGTCTCCTAAGAAGTATGACGGGTGTGGTGGGAATATGTCGTGTGTGTAGTTGTGGGAAGTGTTTGCGTCGTGTAATGTCGAGTGCCTTACATTGTATGAGGATGTGGATCACGGATAGGGCCTCTCCGCACCTGCTGCACAGAGGTCTTGGAGATCCAGTGAGCAGGTGCGAGTGCGTTGCGTGCGTATGCCCTATCCGTAATCTAGCCAAGGCGACTTCTATGTATCTGTTGCGTGTATCGGAGGTGTACGGTCCCAAGTGGGGTTTTATTACATGTAACTTGATGTCTGTTTGTTCACTCCAATGTGTTTGCCATGTTTTGCGAAGTTGTTGTTTGATGTGTGGTTTCACGTCGGTTGTAGGGTAATGTGGTGATGTCTACTGCATTCGAGAGTGTAGCAGCAGCGGCCATTCGATCCGCGGCTTCGTTCCCGGCTATACCACAGTGGCCAGGGACCCTAGCAAAGGACGAGTTCAAATTTGTGGACATACACCGACATAATACCTTTGATGATAAGATTTACAACGTAATTTTTTGAAGGACTTTGTTGATGACAATGCCCGCACAACACTGAGGGCATCTGTATAGATAATGGATTGTGGGTGTGGCTTTGGAGTATATGATTAACAACAAGAAGTACACCATAAGCCTCCGCCGTAAAGATACTTGTATTACTGTTAAGAGTTCTAGTGACACTAAGGCCGGGCCCATGCGCCGCGCAGGACACAGAGGTGGCAGTTCTAGAGGCGTCCGTATAAATTCAGAACACTGATACTTCTGCTGCAAATACAAGAAGTGCTGCAGGATTGCACATGTGGCAGCTCGGTTTTTATCTATATGTGTGAAAGATGTGTCGCATGATACAGGGCGGAGATGCCATGGTGCTATAAATCTGTTAGAGAACTTTGGATTGTATCTAAAAAAGGAGACAAAAAGCTCTGACACTTCCTCGTCTAACTCTGTAAGAGAAGGGCCGTAGAGAACGATGGTCGATTTAAAGGAGTTCAGTCGTGGATGTATCATGAAAAACTCATTTAAAAGGATGGTGTGGCATGGATGAAATTTTAAAGGATAAAGGAGATCTGTGTATGCTCGCTGACGTGTAGGTTCCATTGTTGCACTCCACATAAAGGCTTTCGACGGGCTAGTGCGGAAGGCGCCACACGCAGGCGGAGCCCAAGATGGAGCACTGGGTCCAGCATTTTGAGGGATGTTTTACTTGCGACCCATAAACAACGCTACCATAGTCCAATCGTGAAACTAACCAGTTTTTTGTCACGCCAGGCGGAGCCCAAGATTTTGGAGCACTGGTTCACAATTACGAAATCTCCTCGCAAGAATTATGAAAATCCGCATTAACGAAACTTGAGGGATCGTTTTACTTGCTGAGGGGCCCATATGGTGCCTGCTCGCAACAACGTTTTTGAAGCTACCATAGTCCAATCGTGAACCTATCAGCTGGTACAAGCGAACGACACGTAAAAGTGACAGTTCGGGCAGCCATGGCCCATTGACATCCCTTAGGCCATGCATAATGAGGCCTGAAGAAGAGCGGTTTGTTTTTCTGCGTCTTTCACATCGATGCGCGCTGCTTCACGTGACGTGATTTGGCTCAGGTATTCCTGGCAGTGTAATCTAAACGTCGCGCAGGTTTACTGTACTGCTCAAAGAGTGTTGCAGGGTCCCTTTAAGCATTTATGTTTTAGTTGTTTTATGTGTGGGATAAATGTGAGCTTTTCATCGAAGATTATGCCTAAAAACTTGTGTTCCTTTTTGACAGGAATCGAGACACCATTGAGTTGAATGTCTGGATCTGGCCGGATTGCCACGCCTCTGGAAAACAAAACACAAGTGCACTTCCCGGGATTAAATTTAAAACCATTGCTTTCTGCCCAGCCAGCTAGCTTGTTAACACCAAGCTGCACCTGGCGCTCACAGACAGCCAAGTTACAGGATTTAAAGGAGAGTTGCACGTTGTCTACATAGATTGAACAGGAAATCGACGGTGGCAGCGCCTTCCTAAGAGAATTCATTTTTCACAATAAAAAGGGTGCAACTTAAAACTCCACCTTGTGGCACTCCATTTTCCTGCACATGAACCCTAGAGAGTGCAGTTCCAACTCGCACACGAAAGGTTCTTTGAGACAAGTAGCTGGCAAGTGTGTTTATCATGTTACCTGACATGCCGAAGGACTTCAGGTCGCTTAGGATGCCATACCGCCACGCGGTATCGTACGCTTTTTCCAGATCAAAGAATACCGTCATACAATATTGTTTGTGGAGGAAAGCATCCTTTATATAGGACTCGAGCAGCGACGAGTTGGTCGTTGGTGCACCGCCCTGCCCTGAAGCCTGCCTGGCAGCTCTCGAGAAGACCATTGTACTCAAGAAAGTACACGAGCCTCCTGTTTATCATCTTCTCGAGGAGCTTGCACAGGCAGCTTGTAAGGGCGATGGGCCCGATAGCTAGCGGGAGAGGAAGGGTCCTTCCCTTCCTTTAGAAAAGCCACTACTATGGCCTCCCTCCAAGACCGAGGAATGTGCCCCGAAAGCCATATGTTATTGAATAGATGCAGAAGTGTTCTCAAGGGTGTCTGAGTGTAGATGTTGTATCATAGTGTATGTGACTTTGTCTGCACTTGGAGCTGAAGGCTTACATGTTGTCAGGGCTGCCTTCAGCTCATGAATTGAAAAAGGAGAATTGTAAGAAGTGTGCGACTTGTTGCAATCACGCAGGGACTTCTTTTCCGCAGATGTTTTGTGTTTCATGAAAGTGTTTGTGTAGTGTGCCGAACTGGACACGTTTCGAAGTGTTGTGCAAGTGTGTTAGCCTGGTCTTCCAGTGTGTCCCCTGTTGTACTAACCAGGGGCAGGCTGTGTGTCTGTTGTCCCTTTAGTTTTTCGTATTCGTGTCCAGACTTTGTGTGTGTCAGTGTATGAGTTGATGGAAGTGAGGAAGGTGTGCTAACTCTCTCGTTTTGCCTCACGGCGCACACGTTTTCCTAACGCCTTGGCCCGTTTGAACAAAATAAGGTTACCCGACGTGGGGTCCGACGGGGATACCCCACGCCTTGTTCTAGGCCTCACGCGCCGACCTACAGTCCTCATTCCACCACGGCCTCCTCTGGTTTTGCGGGGTACCGGAGGCGTGGGGAATGGACTTTTCGGCGGCGTCGAGGATGTGCGCCGTGAGCAGTTGGGTAGCTTCTCAACGTGTAGGTGTCCTATGGATGTGTGGTGTAGTTGGATGTCTCAGTAAATGTATTCCAGTTAGCTCTTGCTTCGTTGACCTGTTGTGGGAAGATGGACTGCATGGGCCTTTACCTATATATGTAGTGAGGTGGGGAAGTGGTCACTGCCATATGGGTCAGTGTCCACACCCCACTCAAGACATGGAAAGAGAATTGCCGAACCAATAGCCAAGTCAAGATTTGAGTATGTATTGTGTCCTAAGTTATGGTATGTAGGCTGTTTCTTGTTGAAAAGGCATGCTCCACAGGATGTTAAAAACTTCTCTATCAGGCGACCTGGGGCATCCGTGCGAGAAGAGCCCCAAAGAGAATTGTGTGCATTGAAGTCGCCTGTTAAGATGTATGATTCAGGAAGCTGGTCGATCAGCGCCTCAAAGTCAGAGCTCAGAAAGTGCAAGATCAGGAGAGATGTAGATGGAGCATACCTTAGCAACCTATTAAATATATTGTGCGGACGGCTACGGCCTCAAGGACGGGTTCAAGGTGACAGGGTGGCATGCTAAGGATTTGCGGGCAATTATGGCCCCACCGCCAGAAGAGTGTGTGCAGCCATCCCTGTCTTTCCTGTATACCAGGTAACTATTCAAGAAATTTGTGTGTTTGGAATTAAGATGTGTTTCCTGGACACACATTAAACTTGGCTGGTTGGCATGCAGAACCTCATGCACATCGTCAAGATTATTCAGAAGGCCTCTGGCAGTTTCATTGAACTATGTTTTCTCTTCCCATTATGATGTGTTAGAGCTACTGGAGTGTGATTATTTATGTACGGGTCTTTCGGTGCTTGCACTCTTGGGAAGGGGCTTTTTTGCCTTCTCTACTGACGTAGACGTCGCAGCCCGTTCCGTTCCGTTGCGATGAAAGCCGGAAGGGCTCGACGTCCATGTCGTCATCTGAAGGCAAGGGGGTGCCCAGCGGACTGGGCCCCCTGACGTGGTACCCCTTTCGGGTGTTCTTTGCCTGCGCTGCCAGTGCCGAAGGCGTGGGGAGCACCACAGGTGGCACAGGCAGTGAGGCGGGGAGGGGGTCGCTGCGACTGCCTCCGTCTCCATCTCCGTGCCCTTGCGTGTGCTTTGGGCCAGTGGAGAGGAAGCAGTGGATGCAGCGGCATCCCCAACAGGCGTTGTTGCCACCACAGGCCGCTGCGGGGTGAGCGAACGGTTGCGGAGGCGGGTTGGGCTGCCATAGGCAACCAAGGGGGGGGGGCGCGGCGGGACCAAGTCCGACTCGCGGTACTGGGTCCCCGCCGAAACCAAACGCCGCTCCGCCCCCCGGCAAGCTGCGTCGGCGTACCTGCCAGAGGGAAGGAGGCGAACCTCTTTCGCGCCTCTGGGAAGGTGATGTTTTCGGTTATCTTAAGGTTAATGATTTTTTTTTTCAAGATGAAACTTTTCACAAGCGCGAGAGTATGCTGCATGTGGACCCTGGCAATTCGGGCAGGTTGAAGTTGGTTGCAGTGCAGTTGTCGGAGAGAGATGATCGTGGCTGGGCTGCATTTGGCACATGTTGTTCTGCCTCGACAGGAGTTGGTGCCATGCCCGAACCTCTGGCACTTGAAACAGCGCCTCGGGTTCGGGATGTACGGCCGGACAGAACAACGGATGAAACCTGCGTTGACATGCTCGGGCAGTGTGCAGCGGTCGAAAGTCAGGATCAGATGTTTGGTGGCTATTTCTTTTTTGTCTCTCCTGATGACGATGCGCCTTACTGCTGTCACGCCTTGGTCTTTTAGGCCTTCGAGCAGATCAGTCTCTGTCTCGGTTAGGAGATCTGCCTCAGAGATCACACCTTGACAACTGTTGAGGCTGCGGTGGGGTGTGACCCTGATCTCCAGATCTGCCATGCGGGTTTGTTTCAGGAGGGATTGTGGATTGCTGCTGAGTTTTAACTTCAACTAGCACTTCACCAGTTCTGAGCTTTTTGGCGTCATATGTTTTGCCGATGATACCTTCAAGGTATTAGAAAAAAGAAATAAGATTGAGAGGAAACCGGCTTCGATTTGTCCACAGATTCAATGATCAAAAAAACGAGGGTAGTTATCTGGCTTTGGGAGCGAGATAGAAGGCAAAGAAGAAAAGATACTTCGGTGCGGCCCCCTTTTAGGGGGGCCGATCACGGTTGGGGGGGGTTTGGAAGATACCATATGGCATAGGATAAAAAGCAGGGAGACGGGGGTACTTTCTCCTTTGACCTTACCCTGGTAGTCAAGAGGTCCCGGAGCTCCCTGCCTGGTGAACAGACAGGGAGCCCATCCGCCGGAGCTTGACCTGGGCTCCGACGGCCACCGTTCGTGGTTTCTAACCCTCCACCTATAAACACATCGCCACGGTTGGATCCAGCTTATGTTTGGGGGCTCGGGTCCGCGGTATGGCCAGTACCGTCACCAAGATTGCTCAAGGTGCCCGGTGCGAGGGCATTACTCAGGTTGAGTTTCGCTCTCCGTTCTTCGCCGTTCGGGACAAAGGCAGCTCTCCTGCTGGCCGCTTGTTCACCACGCTTCACGCTACATGGCGGATGTGACCCAGGTCGGTTCTGAGACGAATCCCCGCAGGTAACAGTACCAAGTAACGTAGCGTCGCTACAATCCAATACTTTTCCCCGCTGTAAGCTACTTTATGAACTTTATCCTACCCAATGCCCTCGACTTCCGTTTTTGTCTTAACCCTTGCACTTTATGCCATATGCTCTGGGAATGCAGAAGCCCACCAGCCATCCCTCTTCCTCACTTCCTATCCCGGACCAGTGGGAAAGCCTGCTGACCAGCCCGCATCTTGAAGAGCAGAATGACGTGGTCACCAGGGCACGTCTGGCAGCTAGAGCGCAAGGATTCCTGGAGTCCTCCCAATGACGGGCGGCCATATACACCTTCCACTCTGCACAATAATGATTTTCATCATCACCCTCCGTTAACTCCTTAAAAGAGGCTGCGCGCGCACTGACGAGCAATGTTATTTTCACCAGCTCCCACCCAGTTTTGCCTCATCACGACCCCAACTTGGACCCCTTTGAAGCCCGTGCCACATAAAAGCAATGTGCTAGAGCTCGATTCCACACCCACATCACTTACATATGACTACCCGTGACCTCAAGGACTGCCACGTGGCCTTCAGATTCTCATCCACAAGGCTCGTGCTAGGCCGGCGCTTACCGAGGACATCCTTTTCAAGTGTCCCTCTTACATACTCAAGAAAGGGCGGCCACTCATTTTCTCGGACACTACCGCAAGAAATTCCCCCCCGCCGGTCATGCCACCACCCACGTGCGCAACGTGCTAAGGGCCACACCCAACATTGATCATCTGCTTTGGAAGTGTCCAGGACTGCAAGCACAGCGCATCTCTTGCAAACCCAGCAGCGTCACGTGTTTGAAGGAGTGGCTTTATCCACCCGCAGCCACAGCAAAGCAGCTGCTTGGCTCCTTGCGGGACTTTGTTCTCGCCTCTGGCGTCAATCTGTGCATGTAACTTGTCCCGAGTTATTTGACAGCACCTTCCCTACCTGCCCCCACTTAGGCCGAGCCGCCATCCTTGTAATAAAGTTTCATTCATTCATTCATCACCATCCCATAGCTATGAACCGTACTTGGGTACACACAACAGGGCGCGAAGTCTGGAGAAGGCTGTCGCGTGGTAAGACAGAAAGGGTGAAAGGGGCGCGACGCGTAATGCCACAATAACCAGCAGCGTGATATTAAGAACCGTGGCCCTTTCGCTCACAGTCAGTTACCACACGGCGCAGTACACACGGTTATAAGTTAAGAACCGCAATAGCTCATGCACTGTATCACTCCGCCGAAGCGACGGCGCCAGATATGAGCATGGGCGCTTGTTTTTAAAGGAGATTGCGCCTTAATGCGTGACCTCGCCTGCTTTTTCTCCCGTACTGTTTTGTCACTGCAGTAATTTTAGGCATATTAAATCTGAAAAATCACTAAAACGACCTCGCGTCATGTTCCAAATACTCGCAGTAAGGCCACCCACAGCGCCGCGTGGAGGAGCAGCCGGCCGCGGTGATGAGGCGCAGTTGCAACTTCCGCTCTCATTCTTAAGTTGTACCCGAGTATAAAGCCTGACGTGACAGTGAGAGCCTGTGGCCCACACTAACGAGAACGTTTAACCTAAGGCAAGAGCCGGCGGCCTAAAAAAGGCTCGCGGGCTTCTTCGCGCAGATGGAGGCGACCGTACGATAGATAAATAGTGGAGAACCTTAGGTTGTCCGGGATAGGTCTTTCCGAACCATTACAAGTTCAGGGGTGCAATTCTGGGGTTTGTCTATTTCGAAAATATCCATTTCGCGTCCGTCGCAGTCATGACAATATTTCACATGTGAAGCCTCTGACCAATGAAAGTACTGCGTCACATCTGGTCGTTTGCTATCAGCTAATCAGGTCTCGCTCGAAACGGAGACTTTGTTACGGACATGAAACGAAAAAAACAGAAATTCCGCCCAAGGACGCCGGTTGCGTGCCCCGGCAAGAGAAGGTTCGGATCTTTCCATAAATAAGCAAATGCGGTTACGCTTCTCACCAAACACGACAACGCAGCCGGTACTTCGTGGCAGGGGCAGCTATATTACCGTAATGGTCGCCAATGGGATAGAATTCGAAACAATTTCCTCGGCATAGTGCAGTGGTTCCGTGGCGAACGATCACCGCGCAATGGCAGCGGACACTAGAATACTTGCAACATGCATCATCTCCTTTGGAATTGCGAAAAGCTAAAGGTGAACCGCGACAGGCAATAGCTAACCATGGTGCCGCCCTCCGAAAAGTAGATACGGCCACTACCTAAGGCTAGGATGCCTTTATGCCAACAATGCAGGTTTACCTGTGGAGCTTGCATAGTAAACCATACTGATCTTTTCACTACTTTTGGTTTTCGAGAGGAAAGCGGCGCAATAAGGCAGCCAAGAGAGAGGGACACAAACATTTATTATACTGGTGAGCAGCAGGATGTTATTAGGGCCTCCACCCATTCAGAGGCATCCTTAGTCTAAGACTCCGCGGTTAAGATGCTTTAGTGCTGGCTGGCCATTCGGGCCTGTTCTACCAGTCGGCGCTGGTCCGAGAGCTCGGAACTGGTCAGCTGCTGAACCCACTGCTCATATGTAGGGCCGGAATATCGGGTTGGAGTACGGATCCGATGGCACTCCCATACTGTGGGGTATATGGTGCCAGCAACAGGGCAGAAGTGGCATGCGGCAGGGTATTTGGTGGGGTACTTAGCGTTAGTAGGGTGCTCTGGGAATATGAGGTGCTTCGTAGGCTTCCGGAAGTGTTCCTTCGTAGCGTGTTAGTTTTGAATGGGGTGGTGGAAAGCGACGGCGTTAGTTTTTGTAGTGGGCTAAGATTTCAGAGTATGTGTGGAGGGTTGCTGGCTTTGAGGTAGATCGGTCATTGTTTTCTCCTTCTGGGATAACGGCCCGGTGTGTATGAGCACGGGCAGCGCCGTGTGCCGCCTCGTTCTCTTCGAGGGACTTGTGGCCTGGGGACCTGATGATATGAAGTTCTGGTAATCTTTTTGCTTGTCGAAAAAGGTACAGTGCGGGTAGAGAGATGCGCCCAATAAAAAGTTCGTGCAGGCAGTCTGAGATCCGGTGACGATACTAAGGAATTCCTCGCCCGTTGTAGCAGCAAAGAGCGATGACAACTTCCTCAGCAGTGTCGATGGAAGCGGTGAGAATGATCGCTGCTGCTAGTTCTGTACCTTTTCTGTGAATGACACAGGCTGCATGTGCTCTCTCATAGGGGTAGGGTGACGCGTCTGTGCATCGAGTAGCATGGTAAGGGGTGATAGTTCTTAAAGAAATAAGCGAGCTCGTGTCGTGTGCCGTTGTTTCTTTACAACCGGGTGCGTATTTTGGTGGTATGGGTCTAAGCGGGTCGAACAGACAGGCACTGAAACCCACATCATCGTAAAATATCCCAATACACCACAGCAGAAACCAGCAGAGGAGAAATCACACACTTGGAGACGCAACCCAGCCATTGGAAGCCTAAAGAGGGAGTGAATCGCGAAGGAAAGCGTCTCAAGCGGAAAGAGGACGAAGCCCTCGGCGACGCGGCGTAAAACTCCAAGGAGCACTCAGAAGTGTTCAATGAGACATCAATGGTTTATTCACGACACATAAGCCATGCTTAGTTCTCCTCAGAGCTTTTGCTGGTGAAGTAAAGCTATTCAGGCTGGCTGAAATAGGAGAGAAGCAATTTTGCGTGAACAGCAGTTAGGGGCAATTTCTTTGGGCCGAGGAGAAACACAAAATAAATTAGGAGGGCAAAATTATAAGACTGGCAGTGTACGAAAGGGCTTCACACATGCGAAGGACAGTCTAAGCATTAACGATAGGAACATGACCCTGAGCTCCGTAATAGGTTCATCTATGTACAGAACACGGGTCGAGGTGAAATGATGTACGCTGAAAAGCGAACAATGCGTCCCTTTGAAACATTTAACGCCCACAGTTTACGTTTAGATGCGTTTTATGTCTCGGATAAACCCCCCCAAAATAAAAAAACCTACCCGGTAAAATGTTTTGACTATTTGGATGGATCTGATAAACTCCGAGTTTAGAGGGCATGGTGGCGAAAAATATATTTGAAGTACGGACCTTGGAATTTTCGATAACTAAGTTATGGGACTGCCTCACCATTCTGATAAGTGCGAATGGTGGCCTCTGCAGCGCTGGCTGCTGTGACGGCTTCCTACCATACCATTTTTAATGCGCAGCATTCTTTGCCGAGTACCGTGGACCGTGTAACGCAGTGCATTTCCACAATAATGCAGACTTCGCAAAAATTCAATATGTAATCATTAGAATAACGTAATTGGTGGGACGAAATTTTGAAAAACTTAAAAAAACTAGAAAAATACCCAGAAAACGGCAAAACATATAACTCATGGCATTTTACAATAAAGCAGATTTCGCGAAAGTCCCCACCTTTAATCGTTTTAATAGCGTAAATAGACATAATTGTCGAACAAAATTTAGAAAAATAAAAATAGGAAAAATGTAAAATAATTACGGAAACACGGCGAACCATGCAACGCCCTGCATTTTTACAATAACGAAGATTTCGCGAAAGTTTCACCGTAATCGTTAGAATACCGTAACTGGAGATAATTGGTCGGACAGGATTTAGAAAAAAAAACAATACGTTCGGCTCGAAAAACTTACACTCAAGACAGACCGCATAAAAATGCTACGCATTAGTAGATAATTGTGTGAATTTCTGCAGGAATTTTTTTATGGGAGACGGGAGGGTATTGTAACAATGAGTCCTATGACTCATCATAATCATCATCATCATCATCACCAGCCTATCTACGCCCACTGCAGGGCAAAGGCCTCTCCCATTATTCTCCGATTACCTCGGTCCTGTGCCAACTGTGACCAATTTATCCCCGCAAACTTCTTGATCTCATCTGCCCATCTAACTTTCTGCCGCCCTCTGCAACGCTTGCCTTCTCTAGGGATCCACTCTGTTACCCTTAATGACCAGCGGTTATCTTGCCTTCGCATTACATGCCCTGCCCACGTCCATTTCTTCTTCTCTTAATTTCTACTAATATATCTTTAACACCAGTTTTCTCCCAGACCCACTCCGCTCTCTTCTTGTCCCTTAATGTTACACCTATCATTTTCCGCTCCATTGCCCGACTGTGTCGTTCTCAATTTAAGTTGAACCCTCTTAGTGAGCCTCCAAGTCTTCTGCCCCATAGGTCAGTGCCGATAAGATGCAGCTGTCATACACTTTATTCTTCAGCGACAATGGTAGGCTGCTATTCATTATCTGATAATGTCTGCCATATGCACCCCACCCCATTCTGATCCTTATAATTATTTCTGCCTCATGGTTGGGATCTGGGGTCACAACTTCGCCTAAGTAGATATATTCGCTTAACACTTCCACTGCCTCGCCACCTATCTCGAATCGCTGTGCTGTCCCGAGGTTATTGATCATTACTTTAGTTTTCTTCATATTAATTTTCAGGCCCACGGTTCTACTCTGTTCGCCCAGTGCGGAAAGCATGCTTTGCAACTCGTCCCCCGAGTTACTTAGCAAGGCAACGTCCATCAGCAAATCTGAGGTTACTGAGGTATTCTCCATTAACCCTTACTCCCACCTGTTCCCAATCCAACGTTCTGAATACTTCTTGTAAACATGCTGTGAATAACATTGGAAGAGATTGTGTCTCCTTGTATGACACCTTCCTTATAGGTATTTTACTGCTCTCCCTATGGAGGATGATGGTAGCTGTAGACCCATTGTAGATATCCTCTAGTATTCTTACATAATGCTCATCTACCCCCTGGTTCCACAATGCCTGAATGACTGCTAGGGTTTCGACGGAGTCAAATGCTTTTTCATAATCTATGAAGGCTATATATCGGGGTTCAGTATACTCAGCGCACTTCTCTATCACCTGATTGATCGTGTGAATATGGTCCATTGTGGAATAACCTTTACGGAACCCTGCTTGTTCTTTAGGTTGACTGAAATCTAAGGTTGGAGAAATTCGGTTAGCGATTACCTTGTTAAGTACCTTGTAGACGAGTGACAGTAAGCTGATCGGCCTGCTAATTTTTCAGGTCCTTCATGTCACCTTTCTTATGGATTAGGATGATGTTCGCGTTCTTCCAAGATTTTGGTACAATTGCGGTCATTAGGCATTGCTGTATACAGGTTTGCCAGTTTTTCAAGTACAATTTCTCCGCCATCCTTCAAGAGGTCTGCTGTTATCTGATCCTCACCAGGTGCTTTGCCCCCTTTCATTTCTTTCAAACCTTCCTTACTTCTTCGGTCGTTGCTGGTGGGATGTCTATCTCCTCTGAACTGTTGTCTCGTTCGGCATTATCTGGATGTCCCGGCTACTGTACAGATCCCTATAGAACTCCTCGGCCACTGTGACTATTTTATCCCTATTTGTGATGACATTGCCTTCCTTATCCTTAAGTGCATACATCTGATTTTTCCCCACGCCAAACGTCTCTTCACTGCTTTCAGGCTACCTCCGTTCTTTACAGCGTATTCGATCCTCTCCAAATTATACTTCCGTATGTCAGCTGTCCTATGACTACTTTTACTCAACGGTGGGGGTGGTGTGGCACTGATTTCACCTATTACATTCTCAGTCAATAGCACGACCCATGGGACATCGCAAGTCGGTTAGATCACTTTGATGAGAATGAGCAAACAATCTTGGAGACCGCCTCTTGGAACTATACGGGTGCCTCTTAAACAGAAATCAGACAGTTCACGAAAGAGTTTGCGATTCATTTTAGTATGCGAGTGACCCGTTCTGATACCATGTTGAAATTGTGAATCCAAATGTCAAGTTTGAGCTGAACCAGCGGATTCGCACCATCTGGGCCAATTCTCAAGTCACTGTTTCTTGAAACAAGGCAAGGAGCCAGGTTATGAGGGATTTTTCTAACTTTTGGAACTATTAAATAAGTAAGATTGTTGAACTCTGTAGTGTTGACGATTTGGCATTGACTAGTGGCCAGTGCTTTGTCACTGCACGCTGAGGCTTCTCGCTCTCCTTATTTTAGCAGAAACGTTGAAAGGTACTTTGCAAAGCTTGGAGTCATCAGTCAAGATGGAGGGCCGTTCCATCAGCAATGAAAACTTCGTATCTACAGTGTTATGCTTGCATCAATTACCACAATCTTTAGGTTCCAATAGATACAAACGCATGTTTTGAATTAACCTATTTGAGATTGTGCGTTAATGTCTTGCATTCAAACCATCCAGGGGATTGGAATGTACTTCGTGTGGACTGATGCTTCTGTGTTTAGATATAATTTCATCCAAGGCTTTGGAGAGTTCAGAGCAATGGAAAGTTGAACTCCGAATTTCGGAGAATGGCCGATGTACGAGAAATAGGCACCGTAAACACCAAACGTCTGCAAAAACCAGTTCTCTGAAAAGTACCCTCTGAATATTAGGAAAAGTAAATGCCGAAAACATGGAACGTTACATATAACGTAGGTCGAGAACCAATCGCAGCAAAATTCCCCGACCGGCCTCACGTACGAGCGGTACAAGAGTATGGCTCCGCATACCTGTCTGTTTCCCGCATGCATTCCCATGCGAATGAAAGCTACCCCCCTCGCCGACTGCACAGTTATTATGCATTCTCATATCAAGAACACAATTATGTGCAACGCAAAGGCCCTTGCGGAACGGTCTCAGTGTGATAAGCAGAGAGTGTTGGAACTGGTACTGCAACCTCAAAGACGAGCCGCAGACTATTCGACACATTTAGTAATAAATGAATCTGGTGAAGCCAAGTAGGGAAAATTTGCATGTAACCATCAATATAATTAACACGTTTTAACTGCTGACGCAAACGACGCAGGGTCATCTGCATCACCATAAACATATATGTTGTTACGTCCGGGATAAGAGAAGTGTCACTAAAAGAGATGTCGGATAATAATGACGATAAAGAGGAACCTTGTTGCACATCCATACTGTACACATATCCTTCGTAGTAAAGCCTGCCCTCTGAACAGAATAATTCACGAGTAGCCAAAGTACGGTAATCGAAGCAGCGTTATATGCAGGGGGAGTAATTAGGTGGTTCCAGTATGCGAGATACTTCATTTTGTGCTTGTTGGTCTCTTTTCCTATGTGCGTGCCCTCCGCGGCGTCTTGTGGACGCACAGGGACAATGACGGCGATGGCGATCGTGACGATGAAATGAAAACTTGGTGAGATACATTAACACGGTTAATATTGACATGCATATATATGCCAAGCAAAACTGTGATCTTGCTGTTCTTTTCTATGCACGCAGCACCCCCATCAGCGATGAAAGACGATCGAGCCCAAACTGCCTCCTCGCTCCAAAACCACCTTGAAAAGAGGCTTGTACGCAATTACTCGCACTTCTTTCCTGCTCTCCCCGCCCCCCCCCCCTTACTGCACGTACGCCAGTGAGGGCTCTTTTTTCCCCTCCCTTCTAGTTCTACGGAATTTTCTGTTTTACGTATAACAACTGTGTTTCCTTAGTTTCACGGGTAAAAGAACTAGCGCCACCCTGCTCCATCACTGGCCGATGAGACGATGCAGCTGTAGGCTTTGCTACGTGCTTCTTTGTCCTCCTGTGGTCTCCCGCGAGTCCGTGGCGGCCCGAGCGGTAACCTCAGACATTGATCGACGACGTATACCGCGAGTGACTCTTCGCAGGTCTACAGCATTCGATATGTGACAGTACAGTGCAAGATATTTCGGTGCGGACATTTGGGCACGCGAATTTGTGTTCCTGCTTCTTTGAAATCATCGAGTTTCTTATATTTTTATTTTCGCAGAAAATAGTTCATGGGCAAGTATTCACTACAGGGATTGAATTTTTATGCCAATGCCCGGTTCCGGAGGTACTTTTACAATTTGAGCAATATTGCGGTTCTGCGTAACACCCTCTTCAGGTTATACCTCCTATTATCTGCGCACATATCCAATTGAGCCAGTCTTCGGCGCCTGTCTTAATGATTTGGGGTTTTTTCCCTAAATAAATATTTGCTCTTTTTTCTAGGCAGCGGGGGAGCAGAGGGACTGCGACCCTAAAAATAGATGCTTCTCGTCGAAATTGCGCCAAATAGCGTTATTTGCTAGAAAACTTTCTGTCTTTCCTAGTCACGGGGCTATATCATTATCCGCACCACCTTAGCAGACATATGGAAGAGAGGTAGGGCATGTGCGTAGGCATGCCTGGGCTCTAAAAGTATCCGGCATTCACCCGCGACTACGGATAAATGAGCTTCTAAACTGCTGGGCAGAGACCCCAAGAAAGAACGCGTGGGTAAGCCTACGTTATCCGCAGAAGAGGTGAGGTGGAATTTGGTGATGAAATCTCTGTTTAAAGGTATATAAACGCACATTTAGTTCCCATTTCCAATTTCTGCCCCGAAGTCATTGTAGCTGAGAAGAGTACCTGTGTTGTAGAGCTGAGGTCAATTCAGCGCCGAATTCTCCACATGGGCATGACGTTGAGAAAGACTATACGTTTAGCCACATCAAATAACTGCCATGAACTCAATGGTAGTTGATAGTGCGAAGTGTGTCACCGGTCTGAGAGCGAAATGCACGTCGATACCGCCGAAATAACCTGTGTAAGGGTTGAAAAAGACGAAAGGAACGTTTTGTGCGACGAGAAGTCCGATATGACGTAGCCGGAGTATGCCGAGAACAGACGCTGGCTTTTAGTCCCGGTGTCAAGTAGTCGGACATAAGTTAATTGAATTGAGGAAGCGATGTACGTCGCCTCTTTGAAGGTGACCGGCCATACCTTAAGGCGATGAACAGAAGACCTTTTTTTACAAGTAGCCCGACTTAATTGATCAATATTAAGTAATCCAACCCAACTTAGCAGAGCCGATGACGCGACGCATGTTGCCTGAAGAGTGAACATTTCACGCGAAACTGTCTTCACGGCACCTCGGAAGGCTCTGTTGTGGCAGAAAAGGTTGGGCTGCACTCTAAAGGTAAGGAAGCCAAATAAGGTGTAGAGCGGATGAAGCTATTTTTATGAGAGCCAATCGGTGGGGGCAAATGTCCCGCTTTCCGTATTAACACCTAAGTCTATGGTGCGGAAACACACCCCACTGTACCATGTTACTTGGTATACCACCAAATCACAACAACCGAGTGCAGCACGGTGGGAGCAGCTGCTGGCCAGCGAGGACGAGCAGAAACAGCGTGGCCTAATGCGGCTTTTCAAGCAAGCAGGCAGCACAAAGGTGCCCTGGACTAAGGGGCCAGAGCACCAGAAACAGGGCCACACAGGCCCGCTACAAAGAACCAACTGACGTAGTGAAGTTTATTAAATTCAAATTAGAGTGAGCTGAAGCTAAGTGATGACGTATGTCACTAAGTGCCGTTCTTGCAGAGCGTGTTGTCTTGCGATAAGGAATCGGGCAATAAGCGAGCCACCAGTGGTCTGCACAGCAACGCCAGTTCCGCGGGCGCCTCGCAACAGCATGGGCCACAAGGTTATGCGTGATTAGAGGAATTTGTGGACCTCGTTAGGAAGTGAAACGATGGCGCCCACAGGTCACATAGTTTGAGATACAAATAAAAGAGAATCAGTGCCAAGCACTGGAATGTGGATCCGTGAGACCTAAACGAAGACAAAGAAGTTGAAAACAAACAATTAAAATGAAACAAAAGAACGAGGTCACTCATAGTTTGCAGAGGTAAGAGCTATGATAACATAAAGTGATAAAGCACAATAAAAGCGCAAACCTGACAAAACAAAATCGTGCCAATCCACCCCGAGAATGTGGTTGGAAAGCAAAGCTGTAAACGGCGCCCATAACGATTACCCATGCGACGTAACTTAAATTCACTCACATCGCTCTACAATAGCAAAACCAGAGAGAAGTGAAATGCACTTAACCACACTATTTATTACTTCAAAGAGATATTCTTGGTAAGGTTAAATCAATGCACGATGCAGGAACGGTGTTTGGTTGAGTTGTATTGGTGTAGCACAAGAGTGGAAACTTTTTTTATAAAATTAAACTAAGCTCCAACCCGGTGTTAGACGATCTGACTTCTCCATCTCTGCGTCGCGGACGGAGGCGACGAGATTTGCGGCAGAGAAGGAGGAGGAGCAGGAAGAAATACCTCTGTTTAGATTTCTGAACTGCCCAGAGTGCAGCCCTGGCGAGGGATTCCTTCTTCTGTGGGGCCCATATGCAGTCCGCGCGGCCTGTGTTCTGTCCACCCGCTGAAGCTGTGTAGGTAGAGAGGGCCTGGACAGCAGCATCTCCCATCGCTCTTGTTGGGTAGTTGACGGAAAGAGAGGAGGGTGCTCAGGGCTGAAGTCGCACACCCCGATTACGGGGCGGAGTGTCCCTACTTCTGAGCAAAATTTACATTCACCGTCGTAGCGATTCGGATGCATTAAGTGAAGACGCGTAGGCTGTGGGAAGGAGCCCGGATTGTATGAGCCGTAGCGTAGTTTGTTGTTCTCTGGAAAGGTCAGGGTAAGGCGAAGGTACGGTCTGTCTCAGAAGGCGATAATGCTGGGTTATCTCCCCGAAGGTGACAAGCGGGTGACTGTCCTCGTGCAGCTCCATAGCACGGGAGGTAAAAGGGCAGGCTTGTTGGGTGGGCGTATTTGTTTCCCTCCATTGAATCGCGAGCGGGTGTCCAGATGAGCTGAATGGAACCGTTTGGGGAGTGGTTTTTTAGCACGCGCAGTGCAGGTCAGGACACCCAACCTTACTGGTTATTCCAGTAGGCTTGCTGTGAATCGGTCACTACACTCCGAACCCCTGGTTTGGTGAGAGCCCAAATGATGGCTGCCTCTTCTGCTGCCGTCATTTCTTGGGTCCTAAGCGAGGTACACGCAAGGAGGTTGGTTATGGAGGTAGCCACGATGATGGCGTATTGTTGCCCTCGATGTTTGGAGGCGCCTGTGTAGATAACTGCATGATCCCCACCGAGGGTGGTGTTGAGCACTTGAGCCCGTGCTTTTCGTTGACCCTCGTCATGTGAGGGGTTCATATTTCTAAGCAAAGGGAGCATCTTTAGTTTTAGTCCCCAAGAGTCTGGGAGTACGTCAAGCGGAGTGACATTCTGGGCCCCCCCACACACAATCTGGTGAAGCATGCGGTTACCCATCGCAGTTCTGAGTCGGACCTTCTGGTTAGAAAGATGGCCGTCTATCAGCTCTTCCACCGTGTTGTGGAGCCCCGTGCTAAGCAGCCTCTGTGTGGACGCACTCATGAGAAGACCAATGGTCTGCTCGACCGCCTTTCTAATCAATATATAAAGCATCTCTATGTCTTCCTTGTCGAGAAGAAGACAGGGGTTGACGTAAGTGACTCTCGAGAGGACAAAAGCTTCAATTAATCGAAAGGTACCGGATTCCTTTAGGCCTTGCTTCTTGGTGGCAACTCGCTTGATCATGTGTATGATTTGATTAATGCTGTTTTTGAGGCGCTGCAAGGAGACGTCACTCTTGGTGTTAGCCTTGAGATGTAGGCCCAGGATCTCGATGCTGGGGCTTGGAGTGATGGCCTGGCCATCAAGGAGTATTTGAATGTATTCCTTGATTTGGCGTGAGGGCGGACGCCAAGAAGTTGTGATTTTTACGTGAACACTGGAGGCCACAGGCTTTAGCACATTGGCGTACTAGAAGTGAGATGCCATGCATTGGTGTAAGCTTCCTTTTATTTTTGTAACTCTTAGCACATGAGCAAGGGGCGCACAGGGTTGCTAGATGGGCGTGAGTGGTCGCGTGACGCTTTCACGTGGCATTCAGCGATAACGCAGGGGGTAAACACGTAGATGTGCTTGGTGAGTACACCACCTGTCTTCCCCGTCTTCGCGTGCGCTCGTAGCTAAATCGGTAAGGCATCGGGCTCTCGCTTTGTTACTCTATTAGTTCCAGGTTCGATTCCCGGTGGTGCCAGCAAATTCTTTTATTTGTTCGCTGGAGTTTTCTGTTGACACCAACGGGGCGAAAGAACCCTTGGGGGGTAGAAGTAAAAAGCTTTGCTTTAATAGGTATTCTTGGATAAAACCAGCGCGAACTCAGACAAAGACGAAGGAAGTGCAACACAAGGACAGCCGCTTGTCTAACAACTAAATTTTAATATCAGGAAGGGTGAATATAAATACAACACAGTAATAAAAAGACAGTGCGCGTGGTCGAAACAAGTTTACAAAGGTCACGATGGTACCGCTACTAGATATACACATGTTACATTCACGACACGCGCAGATATGCAATCTCCTTAGGATAGAGACACACGCCTGTTTGGCTTACACACTTATCACCTCGTTCTGCTATGTGGAATGCCTCAATGCTTTCGCGGGTTGTTTAATCACGGTGCCTAAGTAAAATGTTAGTGGCAGGAAAATTAGGTTTGCATTGGCTGCACTGAGCACAATGCGAAGAAAGATGGGTGATAGAGGGCCTTTCAATGGCAATTCATGTTCTCTCAAGCGCACGTTGGTACAGCGGCTAGTTTGTCCAACATAAGTTAGGCCACAGGGTAAGGGAATGCTGTACACAACTCCCGTTGCGCAGGCGACATACCGGTTCTTGCGGTTGACACCACAACCAACCCCTTCTCATTGATTGATTGATTGTGGGGTTTAACGCGCCGACGCAACGCAGGCGATGAGGCGCGCCGTAGTGGAGGGCTCCGGATTAATTTTGACCACCTGGGGATCTTTAACGTGCGCCGAAATCTCGTACACACGGGTATTTTTGTTTTTTGCCTCCATCAGAAAAGCGTCCGCCGCGGCCGGGAATCGAGCCCGCGACCTCGTGCTCAGCAGCGCAACGCCTTAGCCACTCAGCCACCGCGGCGGGTCCTTCTTATCACTTCCCCGCTCTATCTTTCTGTCAAGCCTGCCGCGTACAGAACGCAACTTGTTGCGGGCCGTGATAGCCACTTGCACTCCATAGCGGTGGCCTAGTTTTTTTAGGCGGTGTGTGATTGTATGAATATATGAGATGACGGTAACTTTTGGGGGCTTTTGTGTGTCCTCTGCAAGATCCCGGCCGCCGGACTTTGTTTTTAAGATTTTTAGAAGTTTAGAGTGTCCCAGCGTATGTGTGGAGGACTAACCAGTAGTTTCGCCTCACTTTGATCGCAGGGAAGCCAGAACGACTGATGACACATCCCGACTACGTGCCTTCCATCTTCTGGGGTCGGACTGCGCGTGCCGACAACGTGCAGAAGTTGCAGCTAGAGCTGGTGAACCAAGATTCAAGAATGCAGGATATATTTCCCAGACATTCTGCCCGCACTGCCCGCACTCCTTCGTGCTAGAGCCGCCTGGGTTTCGTAAGGGTTGCTCTCGCACAAGGGACTCTTTTCTATACCGCAGGCTGCAGTTCGGCGGGCCAGCTGCAAGCGCAGCCGCGTCAGCGCCGGACACTGAACGTGACGAATTATAAAGCATATTTTCGTTGCGTTGTGAATAAAAGGGACCTTCTTGTACCGTAGGCTGTTTTTTTTTATGTCGACTGTGTTCTTTGCAGATTCGAAGGAAAACGGAAAGATGCGAGGTGATGCGCAGGGCAGTGCCAATACGAGTAAGAGTGTTTGGACAACACAATAGCATTGTTTCCTTTCCTAGAAGCAGTCTTTACGTTGTTCTTATTTTCTTCTGTCTGTCTTTGCTAGGTGCAACTCCTACTGGGCCATCTCCTGCTGAAACAGGTAAGACAGTTTCTGAAATATAGGTTTCTCGTGTGCTACCTGACTTGTTTCACTTGTGCTCAAGCCTTGCATACGTAGGTGCTTGTTTCTCACCTGCATTAAAAAATTGTGGCTGTTTATTAAACCCATGCCTTATGGCACAGCCAGCTATGGATTGTTTTTACCAGCCCCCTTAAGCTTATGTAATATATGTCCTGTTGCACAGCTCACTTAAATTTTGGAAGAAGCTTTCTTCCATGCAACTACTAAATCTTGAATTTTAATGCCTTTTTGGTACAGCATTTTAAGAAGTTATTGCTAAAAGAATTATTTCGTTATAGTGCCTGGTCAAGCAATGCACCACACCTGTGTAATATGTCTGCTGCAGATGCTTCCCTGGTGCTGCTGAAGATTCCTGCGGCTCGTGTGGTGTCACTTCAAAGCGATCAGGCCGCTACCGAGGCGCAACTACTCCAGTCACAACACGAGGTTGAATATTGGAAGGAGTTGTACTGGAGAACGCGGGGCCGACTGCTGAACCTGACCCTCATTCATGAGCCAAGAGAATGCCAGTTTTACACTGGTTTACCATCGTTCGCAGTTTTTGAAGCCCTACACAACGCGCCCTTGCAAACGGTATGCACCGCCCCAACAAAGGGGGCGAGCGAAAGTTGAGCTCTACGGAGGAGTTGCTTATGGTGCTAGTGCGCTTGCTAACGGGCGTTCCGATTAAAGAGCTTGCCCCTAACTTTTGGGTGACAATGTCGCACTGCAGCAAGACATTTTCGAAGTAGGTCCTGTACATGAAAGCTGCCCTTTAAAGCATGACAAGGTTTTTACCTCCTTGTGAGGTTCAGCGAAACTTGCCGCACCATTTCAAGGGCTTCCAAGACACACGCATAGTCATTGATTGCACCGAAATTAGGATTCAGAATCCAAGTGCTTTGGAAGCGCAAAAATATATTTGCTCGCACGACAACACGCGAAGGTGTTAATCTGAGCTACACATGATTGCTACATTTGCTTTATGTCGAGAGCATGGGGAAGGTCACAGTCTGACCGCGAGATGGTGATGAAGAGCGACCTGCTGACCCTATTAAACCCTGGCGGCGCAATTATGAAGGATAAAGGGTTTAAGATACTGGATGTTCTCCCTGTTCGCGTCAAAGTTCACACGACCCATTCACTAGGCCGTCACAGAGTCAAACGAGTGCAGCAGATCTGTTGAAATCTCGACACATAGCAAGAGCATGTGTCCACATGGAACGAGTGATCCGTCGCGTGAAAGAATACCACATTCTTGAAACGGGTTCCTACCCACTAACCATAGCCGATGTTGTTGACGCTGTTGTTCAATCTTGCTGTTATTTGTGCAGCTTCCGTTACCAGCTGATGTAATGCGAACATGAAACGCCCATCCACCTTACCTCACAAGAGTGAATTTTGCTGTGTCAGCTAGTCGTTGGTTGTCTTCCCGTGTTAGCGCCATGTCGCTAATTCCAGGAACCCCTCCCTTCTCTTGCTTTGCGACTTAGAAGTTGCCCCAGATATTGGATTGATCGTAGGGTTTAACGAGCCGACGCAACGTAGTCGATGAGGTGCGCCGCAGTGGAGGGCTGCAGATTAATTTTGAGCACCTGGGGATGTTTAACGTGCGACGAAATCTCGTACACACGGGCGTTTTTGCTTTTCGCCTCGAGAAAAGCTGCCGCCACGGCCGAGAATCGAACCTGCGTCCTCGTGCTCAGCAGTCCAACGCCTTAGCCACTCAGCCACCGCGGCTGGTTGCCCCAGGTATTCTTTGCGCGACACATTTCAGAACAGACGTAGTATCGGTTTTCGTTTCGGCCAGAGCACTCGGGAGTATAGTTGCATTGGTTTCCAAGAATTTTTCCTCGCAGTAGGAGTGTGGTTAGGTGTCTGGCAGTCACCGTAAGATGACGTAAAGGGGGAACCGTCATTCGGGTTGTACGTGTAAGTGACGGGCTGCGTATTCATGAATGCCTTGACCTCAGCGAGCACTGTTGACAGCTTTGCGAAGCCTAGGCTGTGAGGGCCGACGGTCTTGTTTAGAGCCAATTTGACGCTTCAAACCATTCTCTCATAGAAACCTCGCTATCATGGCGAGGTTTCTATGAACTTTCACTCAATAGTGAAGTCAGTGCACTGGCTCTAAGAATCGGGGTGCCGCAGGGCCTTCCAAAGATTGTCCATGTCTCTAGAGGCGCACTTGAAAATCAAGGCATTGTCCGAGTAAACTACTCGGCATAATCCCCTGCGTGACACAAAGCCGCGAAAGGCACCGACGGAAGTTCCTGTGCTCATAACCGAAACGAGTTCCAAATGCACTGCACGCGTCACTGCATAGGTAAACAACACTACGTAGACTCTACCGTCTTGTCCATTTTCTTCACAAAAAGGGGGCCGGCAAAGTAGATGCCGACAACCTCAAAATAATCTGTTTGAGTGTCCGGTCGAAGGGAATCGAAAGAAGTAGTGAACCGATAAGGACTTCTTGGGCTCGTCCAGAGGGTCTAAATATTCTCTTTTGGTTAAGCGTGGTAGACACTTGCTGAATACAGACAGCTTACAGCGAGCAGTTGAACTGACCTTCAACAGGTGACACTTGCGCCGCACTCGCCATGACTGGCCTTCAGCACATGGTCGTTTCGGTTTCCGCGGTAGGTTGCCATGGTGCTCAGCCAAGTGGGCAGTCAGAAAATGTGGATGTGACGGGGGAAAACGTGCGGTAGTTGGATGTACCTGCAGTGATCGGGACCTCAAGGTGGAGAACGAATCGCCATGCGACTCTCACTGGCCGCAACTTCGCACCTTCACGCATCTAGACACCCTGCCCCAATCATTTGGATTGGGGGCAGGGTGTTTAGGTACGCCTTCGTTTATTTTCCTTTCTACCCTTATAAGTTGCAACAGTAGTTTCAATCTGCTTTCCTCGGTGTACGCAGCAGTTCCAAATCACAGGATTTTAGCATATTTGTTACAGATTCTGTCCGTTTGTATAGTGAGCCTATGAAGCCCACTGCTATCTGTAATTTGTTTTCTAATCTCTCGCTCAGTAATTGCTGACGAAGTATCCGCACGGAAGCGGCGTACTCCAATATATGACGGGGAAATGTCTTGTATGCAAGTAATTCAATATTTTTGGGGCATGCTGTAGTTTTTTTTCGGAAATAAAGGAGCTTTCTAGAGGCTTTCATGTACACCTGCTCAACCTGAGTGTGCCGCCCCAAATAGTATTTAAAGCTGTGTGCTTTAAAGCTCTGTGTTTTATCTAGGAAGTTATTTCCAGTTTTATAGTCTGATTACAGGTTCGTTCTTGGTTATATGGGTGAACTTAATCTTTAAAGAGTTAATTTTCATTCCACACATTCATTCAGTGGAACCTCGTTATAACGAACACTGATATAGCGAATTATGGGCTATACCGAACTAAATACTATCTTTGGTTGGTCGCGCTTTATGTCAATGGCACTTATTCTTTTAGAACGAAACTAAAACCGTGAGATGCGCGTGATATCGGATATAACGAAGAAATATTTGACCAGGAGGCTGACAAGCTACTTTGAAAAATCCTTCGGCATCTGAAACTCCAGAAGTATAAATGCCCTTTCGTTCATGGGCACTGTAGAAAACTCCATCCTGCTCAGTGCTGTGAGTAGTGTTGCGACGTTGTCATCCCATCGCTGACAACCTGTTGCTGCATAGGGGAAGGCGTACCCGTGCTGCGCTCCGTCGCCTCCGACATGCGTGTGGTAGCGTGGTGAAGCGAGCGGCCTGCCAATGTTGCAGCCTTGAAGACCAGAAGCCGAAGGCAAACTTAACTTGTTTACTGCATGGCGAGAGATGAGCCGAAGCCAAAGAACAATGCCCCGACGGGCGACCTTACAGTGCAGGACTCGAGCAGAGTGACAGCATTGATTCACTGCTCAAACAGGCAGGAACTACAACGCTTGGGCGGTCTTATTTATATCCAAAGCGCTAACGGTCAAACAAGCGTTCCCTCTAGATTGCAGACGACACGAACGGCACAGACACACACAACACTCTTTCCAGGGTAGTGGCGCACGCTGAGTAACGATGCAGGCCTGTTTTGTCAAGTGAACCTTGTTTTGTTGTAATTTAATTCACCTAATCATCTTCCGGTTTTATACAGCTTGAAAAGCAACAGGGAGGAAGGTAAGGGTTACCTTGTTTATAGTAGGTTGGAAGCCTCAAAAATGCATTTTTGTATCAGGTATTTTTCCGGTAGCCAGATTGTCGATTTATTAGACCCGATTTTTACCTCTACTGTTATAACGAATATGGGATATAACGAACTAATTTTCTGTCCCGATACTACTTCGCTTTAACGAGGTTTGGCTGTACCAGGCTTGAAGGTATTGATCAATTTTGGTTTGCTCATTTGCATTAGTTACAGGGGTGTAATACTAAACGGGCGTCGGGAAAATCATTGATCTTGACAGGGCTTTCAAAAACTGTGGAAATATAATAAAATCAGAACAACAAAGGCGTCATGCAGAACAGATATCTTCGGGACACCGGCAACTGCTTTTAATGAGTTAGATGTAGACTTCAGAATGCGTACTTTTTGCTTACGGCCTCCTAAATATGGGACTATTCACTTTACTCTATCCGAAATAATTCCTAGTTGCTGGAGCCTAAACATTATTTTTTGTGGGGTTCTTTATCAAAAGCTTTGGCAAAATCAACACAGACGACGTCAATTGGTTCTCGAGAATTAAGAAAGAAATAAAAATTATAAAATGTTTCTATCACTTTTGTAACAGTTGACAATGTATTTGTGAATCTATGTCGGTGAGGATAAAAAATTCTTTCGGCGGAAGAAAAATAACAATGTGCCTTGCTATTTGATGTTCTGTGGCCTTGAAACACATAGAAGTCAGCAAAACCGGCCGTTCTTGTTCATATGAATCCGATTGCCAGCTTTGAATACAGGTTTCACAATCATAGAACGCAAGTATTGAAGTAATGAGGATGCTTCCAGAGACTTCTTAAAAATTATTCGTAAATAAAATGGCATTCAGCATACCTTCGTATAAATTCGCTAAGAATACCTTCTGGTCGCCTTTTTCGTGTTTAGACCTAGCAATTCATCCAAAACCTCTTGCTGTGTAATATAAAAGTGTGCATTGCACAAGCGCATGAACAAACATGCCAAGCATCCGCATGCGTTCGTTTATTCTTTTGTGAAATACCGACTGAAAATGGTTGAAACAATTTGCCGCATCCGCTTTATTGCATTACTGCTTCAGATCCACTTTTTATCTGTTCAAGTTCCTCTTTTTTATCCCTCAAGTGAAGCCAATAATTTCGAAGCCAATTCTCACAAGCTTCTATTTTAACTTTTAAAGTGTTTGTAAAAGACCACAACAAAACGCGTAGTTCATGAAACGGTTATTTGTTGAAGCTAGTAAATCACAAGCATCTTTGAATGGTAGAGGGTAGCAGACAGTATTATTAACGCTAGCCAAGGGGCTACAACGTATAATCACGACATCACCGCGTTAGCCCTAGCGAGCCTGCCTCCTGTGGGGCGTTACGCTGTCACGGGCAAGTGCAGCGGCCTTTGCATTTTTTATATTGTAAAAAGAAATAAGAGCGAAATAAAACAGCAAGAACCCAAATATGAGCGAACAAAATCGCAATGATTTATCTTGTGCACCAAAGCAAATAAGAAACAAAATGAAAACAAAAAGGAACAAAACACAATGCGCACCCATTCCCAAGAGAGCCAAGCACGTGCGGTTCTTTCCGTTAAATGTAATGACTCGTTGGATCTATAGTGACGCGTTGGATGTAGTGGCTCGGATGGATGTACTGACTGGTTGAATCTATAGACGCGTTGGATGTAGTGACTAGGGTGGACCTTTTTACTCGTTGGATCTTCTCACCCTGGCATCCCGTGTTGGATGTAATGACTCGTTGGATTTAGTGACCTAAGCGTCTGACTCGTACTTCCTGTGAGTTCATTACGAGTGCCAGGGAAGGGAAGTTGCCGTTGCCTGTTATCGTGACATCTTTAGATTGGTGCACATTAGCGGCGCCGTACCGTGCCGCCGGCCGTTTGCCGTTGACAGATGCTGAAAACCGGTGTTTGCCGGAGACTTCTCGTTTTGCTTGACCATCGCCGAACTCGACTCCCCTACTGCGCTGCCTTTCCGGCCTTCGCATTGCGGCGTCCTGCTGCCTGCCGCCGCAAGTTCGGGGTGGCGCTGCTAAGCCAGCGTTGCTTAGTGGAATAGCGTTAGTGGAAAGGAGCAGGTGTTCTTAGGAGTTGTTAGCGTAGGGAAGTAGCTGAATAAAATGTTCTACGAGGTAGTTCGTTTAAACACGTGATAGTTGATCCTAGGTAGTAATTAGTGAGAGAAGAGTTGATGCTCTAGGAAAGAATCGCACGGTGTTTTTTTACATTTTGATTAAAGTAGAGTGCGCGGGAGAGCGCGAAAGAGAAGTAAGTTAAAGTTGGACACGCCTAAGACGTGCGGTATCATGCCTCCGAAGAAGCCTGGTATTGTATGCACAGGTTGCGAGCACAAATACCCGCTCAAGAGAACGAGGTTCGACACGGTCAAGGATGCGGAAGGACAGGCCTTTAGGTGCAGAATGTGCGTACTAGCGTCACGCCTCGACCGTCTCGAGGAAGAGAAGCAGGAGCTAAGGGTTCAAGTAGGAGAGGTACAAGAGAAACTGAAGGGTGAAAAAAAGCAGCGGAAGGCACTCGAAGAGAAGGTCGGCGGAAGTGTAGGTCAAGCTGGGAACAAAGGGCGACATTCCGTTAAAGGATGGCGTACTGCACGAGACAAGTTCGTCGACAGTTGTTGGCCCCGAGGTGGAAAAAAGCGGGAGGGAGACAGGGATGACAGGACGGAAAATAATCTTGAACAGGTTCTGACTCAGACGCGGCGGGAGCAGGTGGCCGCGCCGGGGGGCACGCAAGAAAAGGAAAACAGGCGCATTGTGATTGTAGCAGGGGACTCGAACATGGTTACTCTGAGAGGGAGATACGAGGACGGGTGAAAGCAACACCCTCTCGACTTTCAAGGCCTTAAGGCTGCCGCCGTGACGTCGCAACGCGGAGGCGGAGGCAGCGCGGTCGCCGTGGAGGAGTGCATTTATCATGCACTGTGAATTAACGAACAGGCTACCTTTTTAGCCAAAAAGGAAGGTTTACATCTGGAAATATGGAATGACAAGTAAACCTAGCACATTCGAACATTTTCGTTCTTTGTAGCCGCCCAAGAAAAAAAACTAGCTCGAAAGGAATAGCGCTTGAAAACGTCGTTCGTCGAGTTTCCAGCACATTTCCAGTGGGCTAGAAAGCAGCAAGAGATGTCTGATGCCCGAAGCTCATTTTTCTAATGATTCTTAGTTATGTATCCGATAGGTAACAGATATTTCTGTCTTATTAATTAATGGGACCAAACATTTTGAACGCATATTCGCATCTCGCGGAAAAAATTACAGGCAGGTAAAGAATTCACGAATGTCAAAATGAACAGAAACGACTTGTAGAAGCGCGTTACCATTCGATGTTTCGCAAAAAATAAATGTTGACTCTCTTGGGCGATGATGCTTATTTACCAGACATTACCCTTTCTTAATTGCTATTGCCAAAAGTCGGGTAGATATGGGCAGGTACTAAACAAATGCCACTGCCAAATGGTATGTCGGTCGTAAGACATTGTGCACGCTTTATAAATGTGATCGACAGGCAGACAGCATTTTTCAAAACAAATTTATTTACATCGAAAACAAAGCCACTTTCAGAGGCATGTTTTGCCTAGAGTTTGGAACTTTCTCTTTTTTTGAGTCCCAAAAATCTCATCATTCATTCTACAAAAGTTCTTCACGAGAATTTTCGTGCTACACCATAACACGTGCTTTAAAAACTAGTTCACTGGTGGGCCCTTCTTCGTATGTGTGATAATGTGACGATTCGTCGTTCAGGAGCTCTGCGGCGAGGTCTGTAACCAATTAGCGCTGTTCGATAGCTTCAAGAACACCTCATATTGGGATAACTGCTCCGCGATTGCATAATTATGCGCGACAGTATATACAACAGTCATTGCTGGATTCCCAAGATCTCCTTGATCCATCGCTCTGAAGGGACATAATGATTTTCGGCCACTGACCCTGAAGTCACTTTATCGAGTGTCAATGCTTCTCTGCAATTTTCTCACTTCAGCATGTTTGTTCGTCAACGGGCGAAGTCCTTTGAATTAAATTTTCGTGCAGGAAGTAAAGCTCGCAGATCCGTAAGAAAACGAGTCTTTGTTTAAATCAACGCTTTTCGGTTAGGCGCTACGTCGGCTTCCAATATAATGCGCTTTTTGAAGGCAAAACGTTGCGTGCTTTCTAATTTCGCTCGGAAGGACGAAGAAAATTCTGCGGGACAACTCAGCGGGAAATACTGCTAAGGACATAAGTTGTCCTGTGGAATAACGCGCACGCATTTTCTACGTTGTTTCTCGTCTTGGGTAAATCTGAAAACGTTCGCCTTTTACTTGCGGGATCGTAATTTCCACGCCACTGAGGGAGGCAGCACTCGTTCGGCACGGCGAATTCAGGAGGGTGTTCCTTTGAGTGCTATCCATCGTCACAGCATGGCCAATATTCACAATAAAAAACAGCAGTCAGGAAGCCCACGCAAGCACAGTACAAGGTGCACGCACATAAATGCCACATGCGCAGGCAACAAACTAATGATGAGGATGATTGCTATTGGTTTCCCCTTTGTAGCGGGGTGATGACGTGTCATCTTACCAAAAAGGAGTAACATAAATATGTTTTATACTCTTGCTTTAATACTAGCGCTGCTTAGGGCAGTCACAAAAAAACTAATTAGGCGCAAAATACTTTTTTTCCTGTTACAGGTGGTAGCTGTCCTAGGCAATATTCTCCTCTCTGCTTTTCGTCGCCTTGACAGCCTTCATGTTAACTTCCTCTGTGTTACCCTGGAATCCTAGGGCTTCTGGAAGCCGAATATTTTCCTCATGTAGATTTCGATGGATACCCTCGCATTCTAACACTATGTGCCGCATAGTTTCTGTTTCTTTTCCGCAGACCACGCATACCCCATTATTTTGTGAATACTTCCCCACAAAACTCTTAGTTCGCAAGCAACCTTCTCTAGCCTCAAAAGGCAAAGCACTGCCCTGGGAAATATCGCAGAAATTTTCTTTTCTGATGTCCAGTTTATCAGCCCTGTACATCTCTAACGATGTTCTAGCTTCCATTTTTTCTCTCCATTTATTCGTTTCTGTCCGGATTGCCTCTTTTTTGGTTACCTTGGCTGCTTTGGATTCTCCACTGTTCCTTCTGTATTTCATCGTTAGCTTTCTAGTCTTCCTTAACCACTGCGGGTCCACTCTTTTGAAGTATAGGTACCTAAAAACCTTAGCTGCCCACCTACGTAGATTTATTTCTCTCAAACTCCTCTCAAACACATTTTACTCTGCGCTTCTCGAACTTTAAACGACGCCCAGCCCATATCTCCCCCTGCACTGCTTAGTTAGTTGTTTTACCATGCGCTCCTCAGGCCCTACGGGCTACCGTTCTCTGGATCACTTGAAGGCCTGATAGAACGTCTGATTTTAAGCAGAGTACAGCATTCGCAAACGTGAGACCCGGAACCATTACTCCTTTCCACAATCCTCTCACTACTTCATATTTGTTATACCCCCACAGAGCTCTATATGCTTCATTATAGCTGCGTTTCGCTTTCCCTAACTTAGGTTGCTCCTCGTGAGTTCTTAATTAGCTATCCCCTTCATTTATCCACACTCCCAAATATTTATATTCCTTCACTATGGGTAATTCGTCATGCTGGCATGCATTTTATACTGACCAGCACGGTGTGCTGCAGTACTACATGTACTCCACAGAAATATATAGTGCACTTTCACTACCACGTTTCCCCCTACCTGTCTGCATTTTGTTAAAATATCACTGCCATGTAAACAATGCCTATACACCCGCAGAGAGAATTATCTTTCATAAATATCACCACAAATTAGAAAAGTAAATTTGTGTTGTTGTATTTTGGCTCCATCTAGTAGAGCGCCATAAAAACAGGCGGATAAAAAAAATATTTCAACGCGTACTTCCGCGCGCGACGCACCGCCGCCTCCACCACCGTCTCCTCGACGCCGCCATCACCAGCAGCCCCTGCGGGTGCCGCCAGCTGGCGACTTTTTCGCTCCGTGACGTCGGCAGTCCTCCGGTTTGCAGTCTAGAAGGTATTGGGGAGAGAGGACGAGAGAGTGCAGGTTGGCGTGTTCCCTGGACAGAGAGTGAGGGTAGTTTTGGAAAAGGCGAAGGGCAAGATGTAGAACATAAGGGGCAGAACCTAGTGGTTATAGCCAGAGGAACCAAAGACGTTCTGCAGGGAAGGGGCACTGGAGTGCGGTAGCAAATAGAAAAGGGGTAGAAGGGGCTTCGGACGCGGTGCCCAAATGTGCAAGTAGTCGTGAACACATTACCCGAGATCATTGGGCGAGGGGTGCATGTGGAAGGGGAAGTTCTAGCGGCAAACCAAGACATACGGGAGCTGAGCAAGGCGCTGATATTCGCTCACGCACACATCAATAGTGATGTCCGACGGTTGGGCTGGAAAAGGGCGTTCTTGCGTGACTGAGTTTTTTCGCTATTCAGCTAATCCACATTGCAAATATTTGTGGTACCTTATAAGTGAACTATTCACACCCCGCCTTAGGCAACAATAGCTAGGCTTTTAGAAAGTTGTACCAGCGGATCAGTTATCGCCTGGTAGGCACTGCTGTGAATTGCGTTTGGACCAACATATCAGTAGCACGTTTCCTAGATGTCGATCTAGTGTTTTATGTACCACGTTTGCATAATAATAATAATAATAAGCTTTATTCAATGTTTTATACACATGATATATTTACTGCCACACCTAAGCACGCAGTGCTTGTGAGTGGGCAGGCAGATCAGAGGCGCAGCGACCGTGCGATAACGCAAAACAATTGAAATAAAAGAAAACAAGGAAGAAATATAAAATAAACAATGAAAATACATCCATGTATGCCCTTAAACAGCATTTCATTCCTTAGAAAACACTGCTAGTGAAACAAAATCAGCAACAAGAACAGTAATGCCGAAAAAGATTACACAATACCAATATCACAAATATAAAGCGGCATACGACACAATTGACGCATATCAATGTATGCTGCACTAAGACCAGAAAACATAACGTCATAGCTGCACGCAAACAAAGAAGACAATTTTTGCATAAAGAATGAACCAGGACGGTAAAAAAAGAAAGGGTAGGCAACAATTCGCGAAAATATGCGAGGGAGGGAGAGAAGAAAAAAATTACAAGAGATATACTGACTTGTATACAGGTAATTGCCATGATGCACAATAATGCCACACTGATGAAAATGTAGATCACAATTTGTGCAACCTAACCGCGACAACCACGATGCATTGAAATGGGCCGCGAAGTTCTTTTTTCCAATATAGTTCTACATAAAAATATAGACAACAGTTTTTCAATTGCTTTTTTACTTGCTTAAGACTGCTTAAATTAAGAAGTTCTGCTGGGACCGAGTTAAACATGGATGGAACATAATATTGTCTATTCCTTTTCCCATAATTCGTAAAAATTCTAGGTATGTGGAATCGTTCTGTCTGCCTTAATGTTCTAGCTTTAGCTACAGGCATTTTGAATTCCACGAGATAGTAGCGCGTAATAAAGACGGTATAACGAAACAACAGACCAAAATTTATATGCCCATTTCATTCATTATGTCTGTTGTTTTCTTTTCATGCAGGCTTGTAGCATATACAATGTTCCTGACGATTCGGAGAACAATCTTATTTATCTTTCCTGTTTAGTTATTGGGCAGCTTCCGTACAGAGTTATGCCGTAGCGAAGAGTGCTTTCCGCAAGTCACTGGTAAACACGATATCGTGTTTCTATATTAGTGCCGTCTCTCAATTTATACATGTAGGCAGATATTGTCCTCAGTTTTTTACAAACGTGATTTATGTGTTCATCCCAGTTAAAAGACTCGTCTATGCACATAGCTAGATATTTTACACTTTGACTGTACTCTAAAGTCGAGCAAGAACAATCATTACATTTTTCTAAGTGTAGAAATACCTTTCTGTTCCATTGAATTTGCTTATAGGGGCTTCTAATGCAAAGAAGTTTTGTTTTGGCTTTGTTAACGTGTATGTAGTTCTCAAGCATCCAATGAAGTACTTTGCTTATATCCTTTTGAAGAGCTTCAACGGCATGTTCGTACAACGAATGTTCAAAAACTAATGCTGTATCACCAGCATACTGATACAGCCTGTACGAAAGAGATAAATTGTTAATGTCGTTTGTATAAATATTAAAAAGTAAAGGGCCAATTGTAGAGCCCTGTGGAACCCAATTTTTAATTAGTAATTTTCCGCTCATGGCATTTCCTATTAGAACAGATTGGTACCTTCCTGTAAAGTAGTTCCTGAATAATTGCTATATTTTCCTCTGAATCCCATGTGTGCTAATTTCTGTAACAATATTTCATGATCAACAGTATCAAAAGCCTTAGACATATTCATAAACAGAGCTAACACTATTTTATTGCTATCTAACGCTTCAGTGATAGAATCATTAAAGTCTTCTAAAAGTAATGTTGTGCTCTTGCCCTGTCGGAAACCATATTGCGTTTCAGATAAAATGGAATGTTTGCAGCAAAAATTATCATGACTGTCGAAATATACTTTTCAAGAATATGGGACATAACAGACAAGATGGCTACTGTCCTGTAGTTCGCAGGATCGTCTTTAGCACCGTTCTTATGTATAGGGCGTACTACGGAAATCATTTTTTCTGGAATACTACCGGTCGTTAATATGCCATTAAGTATCGACAAAATCACCAAGCCTAATCTGTCTATGTGAACTTTTATATCTCGCGGTCAGATCTTATCCTATCCCGCTGGTTTCGTAATTGAAATCGTATCCACAATACTTTGGAGGTCCCCCAGGGTCATGTCTGGGAGAAAGGCTGACTCAACAATGCTAGGGCACATTGGTAATTTTTTATTCAGGGACCCTTATATTTTCATTAAGAAGTACGGCGCTACCAATAAACAACGATTAAATGTGTCACACAATGAGGTAGTCTGGCAGGAATCTCCGAAGCCTTTGCGAATTGCAGAGTCCGCTTGCCGATTAGTGTTCCTGCCCATAAGCTCGTTTTAACCGCAGCCATGTTTTCCGTTTTTTTCATGTTTCTCTTGACCTTATTTAATTCGTCAGAGTAATAACGTCTCTTTGCTAGTCGGAGCTTCGCTGTAACTTTATTTCTGAGCACGCGAAATTCCTCTTTTACCGCCCTGTCCCCTGGCTGCTGTTTGAACTTTTTCCAGGCTTGTTCTATAAGTTGGCACAGTGCTAGGATGTCATCGCCGATCCACTTATTTTTCGGTTTTCGTTGTTTAAGTTTCACTTGTTTCAGTGAAAGCTGTGAAAGCCCTTCATAGTGAAATCCCTACATAAGCTTAGGCTATGTTCAGACTACCGACGCAAAAACCATATCGTAACCCATGAACGTAAAAAAAACGGCGTGTCACACAGTTCGGTTGGATGAGACGTGAAATGACGTCATTCTTTAAAGTTATTACGACAGTTACGACAACAGTCGGAACCCGGCCTTACCCGCGATTTAGTGCCAGCAGCATTGGTTACATGCAATATCCTGATTGCACGCGGTAAAGCGCTACATTCTCGCTCACTGCCATGCATGCACAAGATATGTACTTTGATGCGATAAGCAGTTCGATAATCGAAGAAGGACGCCACAAGTACCAAAAAATTCCGCGTCTCCCCCAAAGCACGCCTCAAACAAGTGACTTCCAACTGTAAACGGTCGTCAGTAATGCAGTTTTAAAAATCAATGCTAACTGAAACTATTTCTGCACTTAACACCTAAGCGGTTGAATTATCGCTATTCAAAAATCAGCGTAATATAACGACGCCGTTTATCTCAGTTTTCCAACTGTAATCCAAATGCAAATTAGTTTGTAGGCGTAGGTTCTTTCCAGCTGTACACAGCTGATTATTTAATGAAACTGAATTCCTTAGGTGATTTTTGGGGTGATCATAGTAGTGTAGTCTACTGCTGTTCATCCATTAACCGTTTAAAAAAAATGGGCACAGCCGCTTGGCAAAGCATCCCTTGAGTTAATACTATTTTTGTTACACGCACTTGTTTTTCTTGCATTTAATAAGGGATGAGCGAAACCACTTCTCCAAACACCTACCCCAAACACCGGCAGTACCTGGGGCATAACAACAAATGAATCGCTGGGCACAATTGTTGCAGCGCACAAAACTCCGTCACAGCCAGGCACATGGAGTCATGTCCATATGCTCGTGAGACTGATGTTCTTAGCAAGGGCAGAGTACTTCAATGCTTTATTGAAGGACTCTGGCAAGGGTTTAAAGGTTGCAGGCTCGCCCGAGTCAGTCTGGTTGGGGCACTCATCCCCAGGATTGAGGGACACGCGCCGCGGAAACCTGACTGCGCCCCTCTCCCGGCGCTTCGCCCGTCCGGGGCGTAACTGAATGGGGCAGAAAAAAGAAACGGCCGCCGTTTAATAACGAAGACAGCTAGGAAAATCAACTCCGGGATATACGTAGCACGGCTCTAGCGGCACGCCGTGGCAAAATATTGGGCTTGTACGACTAACCTACGAGGTTCCCAGGCCGTCTAAACTTTTTCTGCTGCGGCCTATGAGAACAGGCTGGATTTCAGGTCGTTCCGCACTAGTTAACACAAAATTGTGGCGCTCACAAAACAGATAGAAAAAAACTCCCGGGTTTGAGTACTTCAGGTTGTGGGCTACAAACCCTTTATTGTAGATTTCTTGCAACGTTGTTTGTGTAGGTTCCCTGCAACACTTTTCATGGCCGGGGTGAGGCGTATTGCCACAAACTTCGAAAAACTGACGCTACGTGGCGCCCCCATCCCCCTCCTTTTTCCTGGAAGGAGTGGGGAGGAGGACCGTCTCCACCCGAACACTCGCCTCTCCTCAGCGGAACCAGGGAGGGTTCCCATCTGTTGTCGCTAAGAGTAACAAAGAGGCAGTCGGTCCCACATGTGGGACAAGACGTCCCACATATCAGACACCTGATTAATTCTAATTTACGAATCAATGTACCAACGCAATTTGTGCAAGTTGTTCAACAGCCAAAAAAAAAAGTTCGGGATGTGCCAAGCGCGAACAAGTATCATGCAAGCGGAAGGAAATAAAAATGCCCTGTGACAAATTGAACAGATGACCCCTTAATGTCGAAAAGGCGACCCATGGGACCTGAAAGGCTTTCGGAACCGACGTCCTCCAACAACACGTTTCATTCCGTGAAATAGCCAGGGCACCGGGCTGGTCGAGCGGCGCGGTGAGCAGACGATGCGTCCGTAGCAGACGACAAGACAAACACTGGCAAAAGTTAACTCATTAGCGACGCTGCAGTTGACCCGAGCCTGCTCGATACGTACTAACGCACATTGTTTCACAAGTCGAAAGAAAATTTTACCCGCTCTTTCCTTCGAGTGAGAAATGCGGCATGAGCGCCACGAAAAAGAAAGGAGGCGTCCGAGCGGGGGCGAGCCCTCCCCGGCCCATAACGAGCCTCGTCCACACGGGGGACCGCAGACCCATGCGGGGTCGTTTTGTGAGGGCTCCCTCTTTTTTTTTTTCCTTCCTGGTTTGGCGATTTCAAAGGCCGAAAAGCTGGCCTCTTTGGGAACCGTCGCGAGCGGCTAGACCCTGTGTGAAGGCCCTGCTTCTCGCGCCGCGGTAGAGAGAACAAGAGAGAAGGAATTGTGTCTCCAGGTCGCTACGCCACGTGGTGGTCAGTTTTTCGAAACTCGACGCCGTGTCCCGAAATCCTGGCCATGCGTTGTCGTATTTCAAACTTTATGTCTTGCATACGTGATTCATAAACGTGTCTAACGAAATGTCTGGGCGTTGTGGCAGGTGCAGCAGCACACCTATCTCCACGCTTCCTTCTCGTCGTTTAAACCGGGATTCCTCAGAAAGGCACGCATGATATCGGACCGGAGAGTTGGTATCGCATCATGGACCACTGCAGGTTTGCCACGAGGGATTACTGTCCGTTTATTGTCTGCTCATAACCGCTCAAAATAAGTAAGCCTGAAAATTTCCCCCCACACGGATGACATTTCCGAGCATGGCTTCTCCGTGCGGTGCGAATTTCACTTCGATTACTTGCGCTTAGCGTCGACTTTGGGGACTCCTAACAGCGACAAACGTCCATCCGCCCAGATCCCGAAAGCTCGGCTTAGAAACTCCCACTTAGTCTTCTGCGCTCCGCATTCTGATCCGCAAAATGCCCCGAGCAGGCTCATTATGGCCGGATTGCGTCTACCAAAAGGGATTACGCTTCGAAGTTGGTAGACTTCAACTGCGAAGCGCAATACGTTCCCGGCCGGATCTGCTTGGCCACTCATTGGCTTGTGGCTGGCATGACGTAAACCGCCCGCAACGGCCAAAAATGCAGCAGAGCACTGGCCGACAGAAAGCGAGATTACGATGGTGCCGCCAGGGTTATGTAATGCTTCGCTCTAATTGTGCCGATTATATAATTTTTAAGGGATGTTTTCGTGTTAACAAGACCAGCGCGAAACTCCCTATTAATTTCTCGTCGTCGACTGTATCTATGACACAATGCGCCATGCAGTGAAATGACAAGAGCTGCGGCTGATGGCTAAAGCTGCAAGCGAGCACATCCTAGTTCAGCGGAAGAGCTCCAGCTAGACCACTTGCCAAAAACCCGTCAGCCCGTCAGCCTGGTTCGTGTATCCCTCGGGCTTCTCCTTGTGCCATCTCGTTCCCCGGGAGAGACGAGTGAGCTGGCGTCCAAACCAGGGCGGATGTGCCTTGAAAATGGGGTCGCGCTGTTCTTCAGGATTTGTAGGCTGTGGTGGAGATCCTACCGCGGGCATATTTGCGTATGGGCGGCCTTGGAGTCCGAGATGATGGTAGTAGCCTGCGTGCCCGTATTGCAAGAGCTACGGCCACCCTTCCTTCCCCGTGGACTGCTCTAGAGAGAAAACAAATAGAAAGGAGATACACAAATCAATAAATGGCCGCGCATCTGCTCGCGTGGCTGCAAATGTCGTCGAAATTCTTCTTCCACCTTGCACGTAAATGCCTCCCCATTATCATCCGCCCCCCTCTCACACTGTTTCCGCTCCTGTCCTCGGTCCATTCATTGAAGGTTTGAGGAGTTCAATTTTGTCGGCGTTCGTGCTGATCCGCAATGGGTTGAAACACGATGGGGCTTAGGCTCGAGCCACGAGCGGAGACTTGAGGCCTAGCCTTCTTTGTATTTCAATGTTTTGAACCGTTGTTTTCAACAGTCATTTTCTTATTCCTCTCGCGAAAGTCGAATAATCACCCATTTTTACATAAAAGAACAGTGCAAACACCGGTTATGTATCGACATTTCTTCCGCAATAAGCTTAATATTATCATTTGCTAACAACCGTGACAAATATAGAGCATTTTTCTCGATTTGTTTTACTGGAAATGGTGTGCATATGTACCTCTATTTATTTTTACCCATTTTTGATTTATTTTTCTTCCTATTGTTTTTTTTTGTATGCCTTATATTCATGTGCCCAGGGCATCACCCGTGAAGGCCCTGTGCTGTTGGTGAGCACTTCAAATAAATAAATACATAAACGAATGAATGACGGAATGAATGAATGATTAGATTATTAAATAATAATAAATAATAAATAAATAATAAATACATAAATAAATAAAAAGTATAAAGAACTAATCTTACTCAAGAATTAACTTTAACTTTTCGCCGTGCGCCTGCATCGATGCACAGACGAACATACATTAAGATAGACCAAAATATTCGCCTTTTAGTAGACCAAGAAAGACTATCGTCTTTAAAATACGTTTAGGTTCACGAGGGACTTTGAACCCGGCTTAGCAACAACAGGAGGCAAGTGCGCTAACCACAGCACTTGCCCGGCACTCTGCAGGATGGAACTTGAATTAGCCTGATGCGTGCCGCGTGGCAGGCGAACGTGACGGTCCGTGAGTAGCACAGTTGCGCGTGCAGGTGGGCTCCGAGTGCGGGGGATGCTGCCGCGTGAATTGCAGCCGGTCTGCCTGCACGAGTATTTGCGTCAAAGGACGAAGGAACGAAAGCCAAGCAACCGAGGCAAACGCAATGTTTCAGAAGTCCTTATTAATCCCCGGGCTTCGCCTTCGAAGCACGTAATCAGATTTAGGTTGCCGAAGGAAATTTTAATAATTAAAGCCGAAAGATCGAGAATTTCTCTGGTGAGCCGTCCCTACCAACCCGAAATACTGCGTTCGCTTCTGAGCAAGCACTGCTGAAAATTATGTCAGCTTTATTATTTCAAAAGTGAAAATTTAAAGCGCAACAAATTTAGACACAAGACGAATGACACAGGGACAAGCGCTGTATTTGTTGCGCTTTAAATTTTCACTATGGAGTACCAACTAGCTCGAACCCTCACGTTGTTAAGTTATTATTTCAAGCCGCACGAAAAAATTTCAATTGCCGTATAAGTCAGAATGTAGGTCGAAGATTTCTTACAAATAACATTGCCGAAAAGGCACCCCTCGACCTATATACCGGTCATTTGCATAATGTAAGCTGTCGTCTGGCAACCAGGCAGCCATCCGGCCCATCCAAACCACAAAGGCACCATCGCCACCGACATCAATCGGAGTCGCCGCCATTTTTTTGTTTTTGCTTGTCTCGCTGAGCGTGTGCGTGGTATTTTCTTCTTGCTCAAGATAACTTCAGCCACTCGGCGCCAGTTCACCACAGCATTTAAAAGAAACGTCGTATAGGTAGTATGCCCAAGCCGATTTCAACATGTCCGACTAGCGGACAGTTCGGTGTCGCCAAAAAGAGTGCACGCTACTGGCGCAGGTAAAGGGGCGGAGGTCTCGGTATGCAACGCTCGGAAGACCTTGTTTTGTGGACGCTGCGCCGTGCACCTGGACCTGATCTACAGGGTGGCCACTTTTTGTCAGCGAGCATTTACAAGAAATACTTTATATGCAATTTACCGGCTGCACCGAGGACGACTTGCTGCGTGGAAGACAGCGAGACAGAGGAAGTCATCCGACCAGATTTCAGGACAGCTCTAATGAGTAACCTAGGACAAAACAATTGCTTTTGACCTGAACAAAAACGGTAATGAGTGCGTAAATCTTTTTTTTTTAATTTCTCGGTCGGAAGGTAAGGGAGTCGACCTATATTCCCACATATACGGTACTCAATCATTCTTCCGAAATTTTAACCAAATTTAATGCCAACAAGATTTACTGTGTCAAAGGTGAAGCCGGAAAATAAGAGTCTCGAAAAAGCTCGAAAGTCTCGAAAAAAGAACCATTGGTACAACGGGTTGGCCGTAAAAAAAAACGGTCCCTATTCATGTTAAACGCCATCCTTCGAGTAAGAAAATTATTTCGCCTCCGCTGAAATTTTTTGCCAGTTTAAAAAAAAGAGAAAAAAAGAGTGCGCCAACGAATTTGATGAACCAAGAAAAAGACGCCATCACGTTCCAAAGCCCGCCCGCATAATTTGAAGTGTATCTCCTGTCTTGTACATACACCAAAAAAACAACTAAGAACGGTATAACGCTTGCCTCTTTACTGGCACAAGTTGTGGGCGTGTTACCTGCGCCACGTCCATGCTTATTTTAGTGACATATCGATCGAGACGAGGGCAATAAAGGACCCAATGTCTTTTCTTGTTTGGCTGAGTATAAAAGTTTCCCCTGTGATTTCCCATCGATCGAAAATTTCAGATTGGTGGCGAAAAGAAATTTTACGAGAACCGAGGGTAGGGGCTCTGTTGGCGATCTTCAGGGGGGAGCTATTCAAAAGGCCCGGCTGCTCCTGTCTATAGAGCAGAGAGCTGGTGCAGAGTTTCTCATCCCTCCCGAACTATGCATGTGCCGCTGTACTCATTTCCCGTTATTGATTTTTCTAACGCTTCCAAAGTGTACCTATTTTGCTCGTTATTCTGAAGGACTTTACTTTTTACGGCGCAAACAATTATGCAAAAAAAACAAAAAACGAAAAGCAGCGTCATTCGTTAGGGGTACGAAGGCTCGCTAAAGTGGGAAGAGGCGAGAGAGTGGGGAAGAACACGAATCTAACGCACAAGCGGAATAGCACCGCGAGCGGAGGCTTCACCGCTTCAGTCGGAATGATTGCCCGGAATTTTTATCTGTAATTTAGTTCCCTTTCTGTACACTTACTGATGTTTTCTCGATAGCTCCTGGGCTGTGCACTATTCTTAGCTAGAAATAAAATTAGAGTCAGTACTTTGCTCGACCTTTCAAACAAAATACTCCAGATGAATAAACACCTTAGACCCCCCTCCAACGCCAGACGGATTTCGTTGTCATCGTTCGCATTGCTGTATATATGTTGCAATCATCGACATCCATCGCCAACATGTACTGGCTCCTAACGCAGCTTCTTTTCCTTTGACAGTCGTATTTGCTTTAAAATGAGGATCAAATACTTATAAACAGGTGACGAGCTAGGAAATATTCAATTTCTGAAGAGAAGACATTCGTGTCCATGGCCACTCATGCTTGCTTATGGGCCTCATACTTCAACGTGTTTCAAGTCCAAATTATTTGGGCCTCTGGATTTGTCGAAACATGCCTTTCTTCTTATTTCGTACGTTTTTCCTGTTTTCTGTCTTGTTGGCGCAGCGTATAGCGAGTGAGCGGTATACAGCTCACACCCAGAGATTTATAGGCTACGACCGTGCGACTCGCAAACTTGTCGTCATTATTGCGCAGAGCAGAACGTATCGGGAAACCTGCGTTGGCCAACCCTTCCGTAGGTGATTACTCCGTCAAGCGGGGTGCACTGCAGAGATAGTGGCCCCGGAAACGGGGGCATAGGGATGGACTGCCGTTAGGATTGACTTTAAGCTTTGAGGTATACCCAAGTGAAAAAGTGCCCGCACCTTGAAGAAACGTGAGTTTGACGTTGCTTGGAATGTCATTAGGCTCAACGTTAGGGCTGTCTAACTTTAGGCCTAACGAGGGCAATGGCATATACCAGCGGAGGTGTATTAATAGGCCAATGCTAAGCTCCTGCATATTTTAGTTGGAAGCTGATATATTGCCCGTAGCCTGAACTTCATTTGTAGTGATATTTTTCCGGCTCTGTCTACTGATGTAAAAGCTTTCTTCATTGTGGCTGGTATTTGTGCATCTGAGGATAGCACAGTCACGCGTGGTGCCGCGGTGCAGTGGTAGCGCCTCTGTTTTCTGATCTCAGAGTCGCTGATTCGATCCCTCCATTCTTTGTACACTTTGTAAATAAAAATGCATGTTACCCACTACCACCACCGGTTTTATTTTTATTTTTGTTAAATTTCTTCCTCGTGTTTTTCTTCAACCTCATTCATGGGTGTTTTTTATCCAGAAACTCGGTACCGAGTCTCTAAATAAAATTGCGCCCGGGGTGCTATTGTTCATTCGACACCTGACTTTATGGATTACGTTAGGTTGGCTTTGGTTAGGTTGGTTACATGCCAGTTAAAATACATACGGATGAAGCGTGCACGAAAAACAGTGCAGCGGCACGGGAGATAGTAAAACACTGACTTTCGGAAAGAAATACCAACAGGATGGTCACATGGTCGCTGCCAAGCTATATTGGCACAGTTTAGGCAACATTTCGCATCTCGCCGGCTTCCGGTGCAATAGGCAGTTCCTTTTTCGTTTCGTGGAAGTCCCAAAACTCTGAGTGTTACGTACTCACTCAGTAATACGTACCCACGTAGGTGCCCCGGCCACCACTTACCTCTTGGATTATGGCAACGGGTTCGACGTTGCTTGGAACCTTGTTGAAATCTGCATTAGAGTTCTCTATCGTTAAGTGTAACAAGGGTGATGGCATATGCCAGCAAAAGTGTACTTTCCAAAGCTACTTCCGGATCAGCTCCAGATAAAGTTTCAATACTCGGACAGTGTGACGTACAGCCCATACCCGCAGCTGTACATTGACCAACTTTTTTCCAAGTCTTATTTTTTTTTTCGCTTCACGCGAGTCTCTAAACTGCCACAGCGTTACAGAATGACGACGGCGTAATCTTCAGCGCTTTCCGAGTGATTTCCGTTTCGTGCGAGTCCCAGAATACACAAATGTTGCCAGTGTGACACAAGGGCAATGGCATATACCCGTTGAAGGTACTGGCCAATGCTTACACCCGGCATTCTTCGTTTCGTGAGAGTGCCACAACTGTACATAGCTGCGCATACCTGTAGAGGTGTATCGGCCCACACTTTCGCAGATATTTTCCCCTTCGTGCGTGTCCCAAAGCTCACACAAGATTGCCAACAGAGAACTTAGGGTATTTCTATTGTTGCAAAATGTACAACGTTGCTAACTCAGCCCAGCCCACCATCACAGCGTGGATTAACCACCACAATGTTTTGCTATGTCGCTTTACAGGTGAAATAAACAGTACCTGCCTCGAAACGCAGATCAAACCGAAACCGACCCTTGAGAGCATAATACCGTCACCACGTGTATTTTACTGCACGTACTGCTCGTACAGACAAGTACTGATCTTATATGTTAAAAAGCGGTGCGTTTATGGTAGACTTAAAAAAACAATGTGCGTTGCGTCCTTCCAGCCGAGGCAGTCAAGATAACAAGAAATTGCAAGGCGCACCTACAAGGGCTGATTAATATACAATCGGCGACTTCCTGACAATGCGATACGATATGCGCTTTGCAGCAAACGTCACCCTCCCCCGCCTTGAGTCAGCCCCATGCGCGACAGGCATAGGTCCAAGGCGAAGCAAGAACATCGCTGCGACAACATTCCGTTTGTGCTCAAAGAAACAGAAAAAAAAAAACTACTTGCGTTCACCTGAACCGCTCAGCGGCAATGTCGCGGGCAAGGCTGCGCTGAACAGAGCCAAATATAAAAAAATGTGGATCCTATTTTCCAAAAGCGCCTCCGCGGCTCCAAAGTGTAACGCAGACACCTATGACAAGGTTGCTCACCGACATGATGTCACAAGATGCAGTTCTGCTAGAACGGCCCAACCCAACACGCTTACGGAAACTCCGAGGACGCGTTTGGGGCGGTGGGTGCAGACTCATAAAATCTATCTCAGTATCAAACACAACTCAATCTACGCATAGTGGGGGCTGTAAAATGGTGAGGCTGTAAATTACTGAATGAGTGAGGTAAAACGTTATGCTTAGAACATCAGCCAAGCAGTAATAACAAAGTTATAATTGCAACTTTATGCCCCGCCAACAACACTCGCTTCGAATCACGTCGTAGTTAAAGGCTACAAATCAGTTTGAATACCTGGGGATTAAAATTCCCCGGGGTTCTTAAGTCTGCTTACGTAGTTCGAAGGCGAAATCCCTGCAATTTGTCAGGCTTTTTTCTTTACTGGTACATCGTGTTGCGTGTCTTTGTTTATTTATTTTATTTATTTGTTTATCCACATCACCATTTCTTGCATTACAGTGGAGGGGTACGCACATGAAAAAATTAGCAGTGGCTTAGCTCGGCTATGCCAGGATATACGTAGCGTGAGCTAAGGTTCAGCTGGTTATACTTAGCTTTCCTGGTTGTCTAGGTTTACCTTGATTATCCTTCTTACTGCTACTTCAATGACACACACACAATATAAGCATTATGTCACATGTATGTTTATCAAGCGGCTCCGGCGCCCACCAAATCGCCCCAGAGCTAAGCAGGTTCACAGGCGCAGGCCGGTGTTTCTGCAACGCACGAGTCATCGGTTCCACACCCGGCCACCCCTGGCATGATCATCAAGTGGACCAGGCCGCCACGTGCGGAACAGAAGTCGGCGAAGATGCTGGGCGCGTGGGGTATGTGAGAGACGCCGGGCAGCGAGCAACGTTGTGCGTTACTGCTCCTCGCGCATGCGCAGCACGGCTCTCCGTGAGCCACACGAAACTGCTCAACCTCGGCCAGTGTAGCTCACGCTACAAAATACAATCAAGCACGAATTAGAAAAAAGTTAACAGTGTACAATTTACAGTAATAACACGAGCACAGACATTTTCACAAAGCCTCACAAACACTTCACTATCACAATGCCGACTGTTGCACCAGGTAGTGAGTTTCGTATCCGGATAGTATTGTGAAAAAGAAAATAACTTAAACCAATGAGTTTTGCTCCCATATTCGCGTATTTTATGATTGTGGTCAGGTCTTCGCGATATATAATGTAGTGAAAGTAAGTACTTGTCGCGAGGTATCCCAACTTGGCTGTAGTAAAATTATATACATAGCTTTCAGCCAAAAATGTCTCAACAGCAGAGCAGTTTAAACCCGGTCGTAAGTTGTCCAACGTGAACAGAAAACCTCCAATTGGAAAGGAAAAAAACGCGTCTTTTGGTGGGAATCAATCTTAGGTCCTAATCGACCAGATTTAGGGGAAATCCCCAAGGTGGTGTAAGTTTCTGCGAAGGAAAGTTTGACATCCACCTGAATCAGCTAGTACGGCTACAACGGAAAGCTATACAGCTTCCTCAGAAACTTCGAAGTTGAAGAAACATTCGTCCTGGCCGAGGGTTTCGAACCCGGGAACACCGCTTAAACCGAGCAGGGTCGCTCTACCCAACTGAGCTAACCAGGAGGCTGCGCTTGTAGCGCTAAAACAAACGCAGTGTCTAGAGTGCCGTCTGATGGCACTCTAGCTGATCGTTGCAGGCATGGCTAGAGTGCCGTACGACGGCATTCGAATATTTAACACTAGGCTTGCACCAGCCAAAGAGTCTGTCGTTGTAGTGTAGAGGATCCGTCTTAGTTTCTTGATCCCAAACTCGGTGGGTAGAGACCGGCTCTTGCCTCGGTTGCTTTTTTATTTCATTATTTAATTGAGGTGTAATTTTTATGCCTTAGGTTACTTTTAGTGTTTTAAAGGATTTCTTTGTGTGCGTTAGGTTATGTTATGTTATCTTTAGGTTAGGTTGCCTAGCTTTACGTTATCTACAGCGATGGACTGCCAGACGCGGCAATTTTGCCACAAAACGCCGGTGGACGTCGATATAGTGGAGTGCTTATAATACTGTCGGACGGCACTCTAGACACGGCCTAAAACAAATTGATCAACCACTCGAAGTAAAGGGCAGGTGTTAATCGACCAGATTTAGGGGAAATCCCCAAGGTGGAGTAAGTTTCTGCGAAGGAAAGTTTGACATCCACCTGAATGCAGCCATACGGCTACAAAGGAAAGCTATACAGCTTCCTCAGAAACTTCGCAGTTGAAGAAAAATTCGTCATGGTCGATAAACACCTGTACTTTACTTCGAGTTGTTGATCAATTTGTTCTCACGCTACAAACGACTAGCCTCCTGGTTAGCTCAGTTGGAAGAGCGACTGCTCCGGTTAAGCGGTGGTCCGTCCCGGGTTCAAATCCTGGACCAGAACGAATTTTTCTTCAACTGCGAAGTTTTTGAGGAAGCTGTATAGCTTTCTTTTGTAGCCGTATGGCTGCATTCAGGTGGATTGCGAGCTTTCCTTCGCACAAACCTACGTCCCTAGCGTTCTCAAACTGGCGTCTATCCGATTGAGCTATCATTGCTTTTTTCTTATTACCTGCTTGGTACAACAACACAAAAAGAGGACATGTATACAAAAACTTCAAGGTAAAAAAACACCAACCAATACACTTTGGCCGGTGCAGTTATGTTAAACGGGTCTCATGGCTACAAGGGTGCAGTGTTGCGGAGTTACCAGTCCGGAATTGGAATGAATCCGGAATCATTCCACATTTTCGCGACCCCGGAATGGAATGGGAATGAATGGCGACAATACTTGAAGGAATGGAATGGGAATTGAATTGAGCGCCTTTTGCCCGGAATGGAATGGAAATGGAATTACATGTATTTTTCCCAAAATAAAGCGCACTTTTCCTTCTACGCGCTGTTTTTTGTCAAAATATGCAAAAATACGCAAAAGATCCCTACCAGCCCAAGTTCAAACATTAGTAAGCCTGAGCCTTGAATTTAACAATAACTCAGTACTGTTAAAATCGATTGGCTGATTACAAGCAACGGTTAATTTATAAGCGCGATTCTACTACCAATTATGTCCTTAAATACAGCGCTGCTACGAAGTTCGTCGCGATGCCTCGCCTAATAAACGCGGCTCTAAGCCGCTGGTATCCGTCGTGGGGAACTACCGCGGTGGCATCCCCCCTACCTCTCCCATCAACTTCGCCTTGTGATTTTTAGATGCGACCGCATCTCATTCACCCGCCTTGTCCCTCCATCCACCGGCGTCGTCGGCGTCCACCCCTCCCACATTCTCCTCGCCGCGCCAGCTGCGCTCTCCGCCGCTCACCCCCTCTCGTCTCCGATAGCGAACACTCTCTCGCGGGGGGCATTGGATTGGATTCGATTGGATTGGCTTGGCTTGGCTTGGCTTGGCTTGGATTGGATTTGGATTGGATTAAAGTGGATTGTGTTGGATTGTGTTGCGTCATAGCCGCGGCAGACGCACTGGCACCGGCGCGTCCCCTCTCCGTTATGCGCGCTATAAAACGCGGTGCCTGCGCCGCTCCCTCCATCGTTCCAGCGCCGTTCCTCCGCTGTCCAATGCTGCAACGTGAACCCCCTATGCGTCGCATCTACACAGGGGTTCCCGCGAGGGGAGGTGGGAGTTTTTTTACCTTGGCGGCGCCTTCGCCCCAGGCTGCGAGCTGTCTCCCCACGCTTGACCTTTTTTTTTTTGCGTCCGGAACCGTCGGTGATCGCATCCCACCTGGCCGTCATAGGGACGCTGGCGCGGTGCTTGTGTTCGGTGCGAAATTTCGCATATCAGCTTACGCCCCATCTTCCTTCGCGCTCCCCCCCCTACTCCCCCAGGACCTTTTGCAATACTGGCCCTCCTGTCTAGACACTTTGACGCCTTTGCCCGAAGCAGCGTCTACGAAGGCCTAAAATATTGGTTCGAGAATCCACCCGAAACAGGAGAGCCCATGTGATAGGAACTGCGGTCACGCCTGCGCCTGCAAGCTGCACGCTGCAAGCTTTGTTCCTAAACGGTTCCGACCTAACGGAAAGTGAACGCTAGCCACTTTCTCTTGCTTTCTCGACCCGCAAGGGCAGTTTCCGTTGTAAATGTGACATAAGCTGACGTGGAACGCGTGTTTTCCACGGCATCTCTTTTGGTGACAGACAGCGAAGCGAAACCGGCTCTCAAACACCACTTTTAAGCAGCTCGTTTGTCACGCGCAACACACAGGCAGAAGGCAACTGTATTAGTTTACTTTTTTTTGTTTTTAGAAATGATCGTTGAAGCAGCCGTCATTTACAATTCGTGTTTTCAGAACTGAACGCCGAGGCGCCCATTTTGGCTCACACCATTTTGTTACGTAATTTTGATGAATGAAACGAAAATAAACTTTTTTTCGACCTTTCACGGCAGCTTGAGACCTTTATTGCAGTATATAAAATTCACGAGGAGACCTAATTGCGCTGCTGAGCACGAGGTCGCGGTTCGAATCCCGGCCGCGGCGGCTGCTTTCCTGATAGAGGCGAAAAGCAAAAACGCCCGTGTGTACGAGAGTTTGGCCTAAGGTGGTCAAAATTAATCCGGAGCCCTCCACTACGGCGCGCCTCATTGCCTGCGTTGCGTCGGCGCGTTAAACCCTACAATATATCAACAAGGACACGTACGCACTTTTTTCTGGCGTAGGGATTTCCACAACACTAGACTGACCGGCTGCCGAACGTGTCCTTTTATTATCGTTATCATTTTTCTTTACATCTTTTCTTTCGGTTGATCGCCCAGACCAGAGGACACTTGGGGGAGCCTTCATTGCTACTCCACTGCATGCAACTCCTCAAATTAGTTATACAGGCATCAGTTATACAATTAGTTACGCAGGCCTCGGACTCAGTTTTGCTGAGTCCAAGGCCACAACGCATTCTCTAAGTCCTTATTCAGTTAACTAGAGCCAAAGGTTGCGTGGTGCTAAAGTGTGAACAATCTCCCAATTTCCAAAAGAAAAAAAAAACAAGACGCAGATTAGTATACGGACCAATGCACTAGCCCAGTATACACTAACGAGAGAAAAAGGAGTTCTCCCTGCGCATTCATTCTCATCGAGACACCTATACAAAGGTCGCGCATACTCTAAGCACAGCCTGAACTTTCGCTCGTGCGCAGTGCACGATACCTGACGCACATAACTTAGCTTTTCAGAAAGGGCGACATTGCATATGTGCGCACACGCAAACACAGGAAGTTCTTAACCTATCCGTGCTTTCAAGGCGCGCTTCACATGCATGAGTGCTAAATACCTGTGCGGCCCGTGATCCGTATTTGGTGCAAAGGCAGGATAAGGTGCTCGAGCGGTAATTCTTCCAACTGATACCACCAGATCCAGAGGTTCTGTTCCTCGTTAACAAAATTATAGTTCTAACCATGCTCACGACCGCTCCATACGCGTGTTAACTGCTTAAGGAATATGTCTTCTTCAACCATACTTTTGTCAACACGAAAATAGAACATGTCGTCACGTTAGCATTAACACATTCAAACTTAAACAATATTAAATCATCACAACTCGTAAAGACGTGCTGACCATGCAAATACTATAATAACTGCATGGAGAACTGCCGCTGTGGGAATTAGTAGGGTGACTGCACTGAACTAGATATGCCACAAAGCCACTATCCCTCGACCTTGGTTACGTGTTTTGCGTATTTTAGCAGTTCTTAACGCGTGTAATAACATCAGCTTAATAGCGGGTTCATTGGTAACTTGATAATCACCCGACAAAATGTTGAGGAATTAGAGGAATGGAATCGAACTGCACGGCAATTCCCGGAGTGGGAATGGGCGATGTTCCGGCATTCCGAGGAATTGAAAGGAATGGAATTAGGGCAACTTGTAATTTCCCGGAATGGAATTGGAATGGAACAGGGACGCCCATTCCACAACACTGCAAGGGTGTTTGGTATGTGCACCCAGCTGGGTTGCGCTTCCTCTAGTTTGAATACATTTCTGATGTAGGCAACACTCTCAGTGAAACAATCCTAAGCAGGCCGTCCATTTGGATTTGCATGCCTGACATCCATACGTGGTTTACATCGGCTATGCCCCCGCACGGGGCACCTTGAGCAATCTTGGTGACGGTACTGGCGATACCGCGGACCCCGAGCCCCCAAACATACGCTGGATCCAACCGTGGCAATGTGTTTATAGGTGAAGGGTTAGAAACCATGAACGGTGGCCGTCGGAGCCCAGGTCAAGCTCCGGCGGATGGGCTCCCTGTCTGTTCACCAGGCAGGGAGCTCCGGGACCTCTTTGGCTACCAGGGTAAGGTCAAAGAAGAAAGTACCCCCGTCTCCCTGCTTCCCAATGTATCATATGGCATTTTCCAAACCCCCCCCCCCCAAACGTGATCGGCCCCCGAAAAGGGGCCGCACCGAAGCTTCATTCCCACCCTTGCCAACAATTGCATCCCAAAAGCCAGATAACTATCCGCGCTTCTTGATTCTTGAATCTCTTGACAAGTCAAATCCCATCTCCTCCCAGTCAGTGTTCCTTATCACCAAATTCCTTGAAGGCATCCTTGGCAAGTCTTTCCAAGCCAAGAAACTGAGAACCGGCGAAGTTCTGGTCGAGGTGAACACTCACCAGCAAGCCACAAGCCTCCTTACCCAGAATCGCATGGCAGATCTGGACATCAGAGTCACACCCCACCGTAGCCTCAATAGCTCTCAGGGTGTGATTTCTGAGCCAGATCTGATAAATGAGACGGAAGCCGATCTGCTCGAAGGTCTGAAAGGCGAGGGCGTGACGGCAGTGAGGCGCATCACCATGCGGCGAGATGATAAGCAAATCATGACAAAGCATATAATCTTGACATTTGACCGTTCCACACTCCCCGAATCCATCAAAGCAGGTTTCATTCACTGTTCTGTCCGGCCTTACATCCCGAACCCGCGGCGCTGTTTCAAGTGCCAACGGTTCGGGCATGGCACCACCTCCTGTCGCGGCAAAGCAACGTGTGCAAAATGTTCATCCCAAGATCATGATACAGATAACTGCCAGGCTCAACAATTAATGTGCAGCAACTGTCATGGACCTCATGCTGCGTACTCCCGCACGTGTGAAAGGTTCCAGATGGAAAAGAAAATAATAAATCTCAAAATCACTGAAAACATCACGTTCCCAGAGGCGCGGAAGAGGTTCGCCTCTTTTCCCCTGGGGAGGTACGCCGACGCAGCTCGCCGGGGGGCGGAGCGGCGTCTTGTTTCGGCGGGGACCCAGTACCGAGAGTCGGACTTGGTCCCGCCCCCGCCCCCCCCCTGGGTTGCCTCTTGCAGCCCAACCCGCCTCCGCACCGCTCGCTGAGCCAGCAGCGGCTGTGGTGGCATCCACGTCCGGTGGGGATGCTGCTGCACCCACCGTTTCCTCCGCTCCACCGGCCCGAAGCACACGCAAGGGCCCGGACGAGATGGAGACGGAGGCAGTCGCAGCGACCCCCTCCCCTGCCTCACTGCCTGTGCCATCTGTCGTGCTCCCCACGCCTTCGGCACTGGCAGCGCAGGCAAAGAACGCCCGAAAGGGTACCACGTCAAGGGGGCCCAGTCCGCTGGGCACCCCCTTGCCATCAGATGACGACATGGACGTCGAGCCCTTCCGGCTTTCATCGCAGCGGAAGGAACGGGCTGCGACGTCCAGGTCAGTAGAGAAGGCCAGAAAGCCCCTCCCAAGAGTGCAAGCCCCGCAAGACCCTACATAATCACTCTCCAGTAGCTCTATCACATCATAATGGGAAGAGAAAACATAGTTCAATGGAACTGCAGAGGCCTTCTGAATAATCTTGACGACGTGCATGAGATTCTGCATGCCAACCAGCCAAGTTTAATGTGTGTCCAGGAAACACATCTGAATTCCAAACACACAAATTTCTTGAATAGTTACCTGGTATACAGGAAAGACAGGGATGGCTGCACACACTCTTCTGGCGGTGTGGCCATAATCGCCCGAAAATCCTTAGCATGCCACCCTGTCACCTTGAATACCGTCCTTGAGGCTGTAGCAATACGCTTAATAATATTTAATAGGTTGATAACGGTATGCTCCATCTACATTCCCCCTGATGTTACACTTTTGAGCTCTGACTTCGAGGCGCTGGTTGACCAGCTGCCCGAACCGTACATTCTAACAGGCGACCTTAATGCTCACAATTCTCTTTGGGGCTCTTCTCGTACGGATGCCCGGGGTCGCCTGATAGAGAGGTTTCTTACATCCTCTGGAGCATGCCTTTTCAACAATAAACAGCCTACATATCATAACATAGGACACAACACATACTCATGTCTTGACTTGGCTATTGGTTCGGCAATTCTCTTTCCATGTCTTGAGTGGGGTGTGGCCACGGACCCATATGGTAGTGACCATTTCCCTACTTCATTAACGTACATAGGTACAGGCCCGAGCAGTCCATCTTCCCATAAAAGGTTTAATGAAGCAAGAGCTACCTGGAATACATTTACAGAGACATCCCAACTACACCACACATCCATAGGACACCTACACGTTGAAGAAGCTACCCAACTGCTCACGGCGCACATCCTCGACGCCGCCGAAAAGTCCATTCCCCACGCCTCTGGTGCCCCGCGCAACCAGCGGAGGCCGTGGTGGAATGAGGACTGTAGGCGGGCGCGAGAGGCCCAGAACAAGGCGTGGGGTGTCCTTCGTCGGTACCCCCACGTCGGGTAACCTCATTTTGTTCAAACGGGCCAAGGCGTTAGGAAAACGTGTGCGCCGTGAGTCAAAACGAGAGAGTTGGCGTTCCTTCATAACATCCATCAACTCCTACACAGACACACGGAAAGTATGGACGAGAATACGCAAACTCAAAGGACAACAAACTCACAGCCTGCCTCTGGTCAGCACTACAGGGGACACACTCGAAGACCAGGCTGACACACTCGCGCAACACTTCCAACACGTGTCCAGTTCAGCACACTACACGAACACTTTCCTGAAGTATAAAGCCTCTTGTGAAAAGAAGTCCCTACACGACAACAACAAATCACAGACTTCTTACAACTCCTTGTTTTCACTACATGAGCTGAGGGCTGCTCTGAGCACGTGTAAACCCTCAGCTCCAGGCCCAGACAACATTACATACACAATGATACAACATCTACACGCAGACACACTTGAAGCACTTCTACATCTATATAATAAAATATGGCTTTCGGGGCACATTCCACACTCTTGGAGGGAGGCCATTGTAGTGGCTTTCTTGAAGGAGAGAAAGGACCCGTCGTTCCCCTCAAGTTACCGTCCCAATAGCCCTGACCAGCTGCCTGTGCAAGCTCTTCGAGAAGATGATCAATCGCAGGCTTGTGTACTTCCTCGAGTACAATGGTCTTCTCGAGAGCTGCCAGGCAGGCTTTAGGGTGGGGCCGATCGACGAACGATCAACTGGTTGCACTTGACTCATACATCAAGGATGCCTTCGTGCATAAGCAGTACTGCTTAACTGTCTTTTTCGACCTCGAGAAGGCCTACGACACCGCTTGGCGTTATGGGATCCTTAGTGACCTCAGGTCATTCGGTGTTTCGGGTAATATGTTGAACACCCTTGCTAGTTATTTGTCGAAGAGAGCTTTCAGAGTAAGAGTTGGTTGTGCACTTTCAAAGGTTCACGTCCAAGAAAATGGCGTGCCACAAGGTGGCGTGTTGAGTTGCACTCTCTTTATCGTAAAGATGAACTCTCTTGGAAAGGCACTGCCACCAACAATCTCTTATTCTATGTATGTAGACGACGTGCAAATATCTTTTAAATCATGTAATATGTCAATATGCGCACGTCAAGTCCAGCTTGGTGTCAAGAAGCTTGCCGGCTGGGCAGACAAGAATGGGTTTAAATTGAATCCTGCAAAAAGCTCCTGCGTTGTGTTCTCCAGGAAGCGCGGGGTCCATCCGGACCCAGACATTACTCTGAATGGCGTGTCGCTTCCTGTGAACAAGGAGCACAAGTTCTTAGGTGTTGTGTTTGACCAGAAACTCACCTTCATTCCACACATCAAGAAACTTAAACATAATGTCTGAAAACAATGAATATACTTAAGGTTCTCTCCCATCAATCGTATGGTTCCGACAAAGAACTCCTACTACGGCTCTATACTGCTTTGGTTGGGTCTCGTTTAGACTATGGTAGTGTGGTATATGGGTCGGCGTCTAAAACAGCGTTGCGAATGCTTGACCCAGTGCTACACTTGGGGCTACGGCTTGCGTCGGGTGCTTTTCGCACTAGCCCTGTCGAGAGTCTGTATGCCGAGTGTAATAAGTGGAGCCTTGAGAACCAACGGACGTACATGGACTTACTTTATGCGTTTAAAATTTCATCGCTGAATAACCATCCTTTTTATCCTGTTTTTAACGACACATCCACATCTGTTCTTTTTGTAAATCGCCCATCCGTTCCTCTGCCCTTTTCACTTAGAGTGAGAGAGCGAGCCTCGGATCTGAGCGCTTCGTTTTTAGATGTGTACGGATCAACCTTTTCAGACATTTTACCTCCTTGGAAAGTTCGTCCTGTGTCCTCCGACCTTTCTTTTATGAAACTTGACAAAAATCGTGTACCGCGAGCTGCCATACTGCAGCACTTTCTGTCTCTGCAGTTTAAATACCCACTTGCAGAATTTTACAGTGACGCGTCTAAAACCTCCACTATGGTCTCCTGCGCTGCTCATGGTCCGAATTTCAGTGCAGCCAGAACCATGAGCGTCCACACGACAATTTTTTCAGCAGAAGCTCATGGGATTTTGCTGATTGTACAACACATACATGAAAATCAAATTCCGAAGTCTATCATCTACACAGATTCCTTGAGTGTTGTTCGCGCACTGTCATCGCATACACCCCCCAAAAACCACATAGTTAATCTTGTATTTAACATTATCATGTCTGTGTATGCAAAGAAGCATCAGCTGGTCCTCTGCTGGGTTCCAGGACACGCTGGGATCGCTGGGAATGAGTTGGCAGACAAGAGGGCAGCTGCTGCTGCACTCAGGAACACTGTAGACATAACAACCGTACCGTACACAGACCTCAAGCCACACATAAGACAACACCTGCGCAGAACATGGCAAACACACTGGGACGAACAGACAGACAACAAACTACATGTAATAAAGCCACACTTGGGACGGTACACAGCTGACTCACGCAACAGACACACGGAAGTCGCCTTGGGTAGGCTACGGATAGGGCACACGCATGCAACTCACTCGTATCTGCTGACGGGATCTCCTAGACCCCAGTGCGGCAGGTGCGGAGAGGCCCTGTCCGTAGTACACATACTAATCACATGCAAGGCACTTCACACAACACGACACAAACACTTCAGAGAACTCTACAGACAACATATTCCCCTACATCCATCGTTTTTCCTAGGTGATGATGCCATTGTTTCCGTGAAACGTGTGTTTGAGTATTTGTCCGACGTCAACTTTTTAAACCTCATTTCCTATCACGCATCATGAAATCTGGCCCTATACACCAGCCATGCTCATTGTCGTGTTGTGATTTACTTTTGTTTTTGCTGATTTTAGTTAGTATTTAAGGTTTCACCCCTATCATCGACTATTGTTTTGGCGCTCTTTGCCCATAGTCGGCCTTGCGCCAATAAAACCCAACTATCATCATCAACATCGGCTATGCAGGCCCAGGAGTATGAACATGTCCAAGAAAACACCGTCTTCATTGTCGGTAGGCAAGAAAGGTATGTCATACGGTGCGACCGGTAATTCCTTCGTTGGAGAATGTCCCAATGGAACACAGCATCGGAACAATTCAAGAAAATGAGTTCGACTGTTTCCGGCTCATGGGAAAACGCACAGACTACGTCACAGGGCACAAAATTCCCCTTTTCCTGCAGCCATGACTTCACCGGCGGTGTGCCGGTGTGCAGTTGGAAGAATAAACTTTTAGCGGATGTCTTAACCGGCATCTTTTTAACCCGCTTCAGGATGTTTCTTGACCAGCCCGAAATGTCTATAGATCGGTAGACTGGAAGTGGTAGCGAAATTTTGATGACGTCTTTATACAATTTTCTACGTGGTACACTGCTGAGGTACTCAAGCGAGAACTACGCCTTTCAAAAATTACATGACCACACCACCTCGCTCAGGAACCGGTGTAAACCACCTTTTCGTACACGGCTTGAAGAAACAATAAAATCCGGCAATACGTCTGGCATTCTTCCTTGAATCATTGTTCGTATAGAATCATCTCTCTGGTCTCCCAGGAAGAGGAACCGTGAAACGACTTGTTTCAGAAATAAATGCACTAAGCCCAGTCCAGCAGACTTCACGGTAAGAAACAACCTGGAGCGACTCATGCGCTCCCACATGGAGCCCGAGACAAAAACTCGAAATGCTGTGTGTAGCCCTGGCTTTAGTACGTTGACAAGTCCTTTCGGTGTCCATGTGACGCTTTCCCAACGTAGCCTTTCGGTCAGCTGGCAAGACGCGTATATGATCTAATAATGTAAAACAAACACGTTTGAAAAAAACGTCGTTGTACGGTAAGTAAGCGTTTTGACAGGTATTGCTCTTTTAGGCTTCTCTGTACCCTGTGTAAGGTTTTGCTGTCACTTTTCGGCAGTTTCGCGTTCAGCAGCTACAGGCTTGATAAACTTCTGGAGATAACTTTAGGGGGAGCCCTGTGTGGAAGTGGGGAAAAAAAAGATAGTTTTCCTAAACCTTCTTTCGCAAATACGGACGAGTGCAAAATTTTGGCGCAGACAGGAGACCGCGCTCCTGCGCTTTCTCAGGAAATCGTTATCCCAAAAGAAAGAAACACTAATAACGTGGAGCCTCCACCTTTGGCCAGCCTGCCAACAGCGGTATTTTCCTCGTCAGCGCATCTGCAGTCATCCGGGTAAATTTTTGTATATAAATAGGTGACGGGGAGAGGGGTGGGTTGTGCTCGTATTAACGCGACGAAGCTGCTGCAGCGATGTTATGAATTATAAGACAGCTGTTTTTTCCTCATGGTGCAGGAAGCAGTAGGCAGGGAAATTGCGTCATTGGTTTGAATAAATAACCCGTCTTTCGGGAAAAAAGGTATGCACTCGGTGGTCGTACCCGTTTTAGGGAGACGGTGAAAACGTCGCACGAAAGGAAGCGAATGTCACATGCACCTCTCACGAAAAAACGGTTGAGAATCAGAGGAAGGGGAAGTAACCGAGATGTCCACGTCGGGCAAACAGCGCCTGGACAGGGACGAAAGCAAGAAGGGATATACAGGCGTTCACTGTCAACTGTGCATATTTATTGCCATTTCCACTGCCTAGAAAATAAACAACGTCATAAGGTATTACACGGAAGTAAAGAAAAACAAAAAGAAGACAAAGGTCACCTATGCCTATAACATTCAGTAAAAAACTGGCTTAGCTAACAAAGTTAAAGCGGGCGAGAAAACGTTTCCGATGCTCGACCGTATCACAGAATCCGCGTTGTTTAATTGCCTCTGTAACGTTTTGTAGAATATCAAATCTTGCATTGCGAACCAAGAACGAATACAAAAAGCTGACTGCGAATTTGATCAAACATTGTCGAATGTGAAAACCGTTGCGTTGAAGCCTCTAAAATGTAGCTACTAAAAAAAAGAAAACTTCTGCAGTCAGGAATTTAAGCATCTCAGTTTTGGCGAACTAGTGCTTGTAAATGTGGTGCAGACAATTAAAAAAAGGAATGAGAGAAGATGGCAAAGAAGCGAAAGGATTTCGGGCCCCTCCGCAGCATGCTGTGAAATATATTTTGCTGCAGTCCGCCCAGCCGTTGAAAAGAGGCATGCTAGTGGCTGGTATGACCTTAATGTAAGCTCACAAGTTATAACTCTTCGTTGCTCACTGCCATTACAATGACTAAAAACTTTTTGCGCTCATGAATTTTTAACAAGAGGCATTCCACTTCAGCTGACATACACAAGAGTTAGCCTACACTGTCTCGCGCAAGCCTTTAACGTGTTAGGCTTTTTTGGACAGCTGTGCGGACTGAAAAAATGTTATCACGAAAAGTTTGTTATGCGGGGAAGCTTAAACTTTGCTCGTCGTGCGACAGAACCACACTTTTATTGCCCTATAAGTTGTAAATTTCGAACATTCAAAAATTTCGAATACTTTGAACAATATCACTTCACCGTGGATCTAACGAATAGCAAATATTACTGGCGAAGGATCTGCAGTTTGAACAGCTCTGTTGTTTGGGAATAAAATCAAACAATTGAAAATCAAGTAATTTCGACAGACGACAGTGTGCAGCCGGTCCTCCACGCGTTAAAACATGTGCTCCCAATAAAATGAAGCTGTAAACCTTCTGTTTGGCATGGTAGGTTTAGAACTTTCATAAAATTTGTTTAGGAATGTCATGTGGTGCTTATTAATATCCCCTAGAGTGTGACATATCGCAGGGAATAATAAAGGGGCAGAAAAGCGATCAGCAGTGTTCGTGTTATGTTAAGACTACTAAATTCGCGACTGGCCGCCTGAAGGGGATTTTCTATTACTGTCATTATTCCTGCACTATACGGCTATCACAATTAGTCCACTACAATATTCCACGGCCTGTTTAGTTTCCAGCTTCCAAATATTTCACATTACATTCGATTGATGCCAGAACGTAACAAGGCTGTTGAAGCCTCGCAAGCAGAATACCGCATGTGTTTCGTGGAGCACACGAAACTTGATTTGAGGCTCACAGATCAAATTTCCGACTCTCCGTGCCCTCTCCGAACTGCGCCCTTCTTTTTCCAACCTCCCTCCAAACAAGGACCGTTATTCCTACAGTGTGCACTGAGCTACCCCTTTCTTACCCGATCCTACCTATCTCTTTTACACTTGCGAAATAGGTCACTTTGGATCATTGATTGATTGTGGGGTTTAACGCGCCGACGCAATGCAGGCGATCAGGCGCGCCGTAGTGGAGGGCTCCGGATTAATTTTGACCACCTGGGGATCTTTAACGTGCGCCGAAATCTCGAACGCACGGGCGTTTTTGCTTTCCGCCTCCATCCGAAAAGCGGCTGCCGCGGCTGGGAATCGAACCCGCGTACTTGTGCTCAGCAGAATAACGCCTTAGCAACTGAGCCACCGCAGCGGGTTACTTTGTATCAGCAGGTGGGTCGACTGTAGGTTCAAATTTTAGGCACCGATGGGAAGATGGGTAGATGCAAGGATTTGATTACAACAATATTTCAAAATAACGAACGATTTTAGGCGGTACCACATGATTCATCATGTCGAGATTCGACTGCATACCGAGAAATAACTATTCCTAACCGTCGCTAACAACTTCAAACTGAACACGACAATGTTTTGATGTGGGGTTTAGAACGGCTCAAACAGCTTAAATAAGCGCTAACTAATGAGAATTGCTCTCAGTCGGGACCTGCCGAAAATTCATTCGTATGTAATTATCAACAGTCTGCTAACAGGGCCTGACACGTGCGAGTATCTTCGCATTCACATAAGTAGCAAAGTATTGTGGAATCATTGGATACTTAAGTCGTAACTTTCAATTGACCTCTGTTTCCCCAAAAACGTTGCCAAAAACAGTTCTTGGGGTTAAACGTGTATGCGCCTCTTACATCGAGGGCCCGCTATTATCATCGTTTTAATACTCACTCGAATTTTCTTGCAACCATTCCTCTAGTTTTATCGTTTCTAATTACTGTCTAACCGCTAGAGTATCAGCAATGAAACCGAACCTGAACCTTTTAGCTTTGTTCACTAGCAAAAAAGAATGGTTCGTATGCCTTTTTTTAAATGATACTCTACGCTATTCCAGGCGTCAGATCTAACTTTTTTGTGATACCCACTTTAGTTTCCTCCCGCTTCTACCATAAATTGAATATTACACGCCCCAGTTGCCGCACCAATTTAGGTTTCATGGAGTCTGGCCCAAGACGGCTGTGGTCCGGAGCACCCTCCCTGTCTCCCTTGCCAGAAGCCCTGGTCCTGTTTCATTTGACCATATCGTGCATTTGATATCCTACCGTACTTCTCCGTGTAACGCAATTGGGAGCATTGCGAGCGTTGAAATAAATAAAAAAAGCAGCACATCTCCACTAACGTGAAATCTGAGGAGGAGTGAAGCATGCAGTGTATAAGTGTATTCAAAGATTGTAAGTCTCTCTTTTGCCACATGGCGCGAGCTGATATACCCGACATTCCAATTACGAAGACGGAGGAGAAATGAAATCCGAAACTAGAACTGCCAATTTTAAAGTTAAAGCGAGTACTGGTCGAAATAGAAGCAAGCAAGCAAGCGCTAACGAAAAAAAATGAGTGTCCCGGTTTGCTCTTTCAGTACGTGTTACGTTCTAGCGCGAGGCGTTGCGAAACGAGTGTCCCGGTGTTTTAGAACCGTGACCACATGAGAATACGACGACCAACGACAACGACGACATGAGACGCCGCCAGTCCAAGCCCCTAAGGTGCTTCGGTGACCTTAGGAGACGGTCTCGCGAATCTTGGAAACGAGGCAAGACGCAACGTCATGACAGATCAACGTACGATGGGTCACTCACGTAGCACGACCGGCTTTATAGAGAGCGACCGACCAACGTGCGGTGATTCCGCGTGCCGAATGTGTTATTGCTTGCTTGTTTGGTTGTTTTTAAGCCAAGCTTTACTACTTTCGTCCAGTGCTTTCGCGAAGGATGCGCAAGTTGACCTTTTGACCGCAGACACACCCCCCGGCGACACACCCCTCAAAGCGCATCACGTGATTCACCGGGCCCGCTGTCGGCGCTGCGCACAAGGTCCCGTTTTAAGTCGCTCTGCTCGCGTAGCGGCGGCGGCCGTGACCCGAGCGACCGCTCAGCTGATTGGCAGCCGACCAAACCCGCAGCCTCCCACGCCTGCGCCGCTGGATCGTCTCCGGCTATGTGACTCTTCTTGCGACGCGTTTGCCTTGAAAGAGCAACGCCGCGTTCGCCGAGAAGGAAAGGGAGGCCACGCCTCCTTCTGTGAGCGTTGCACGGGACCGAACGGCTTTGAGCCGTGTTCGGCAATGCAGCTACATCAAAGGTTAACCAAGCGAAATCGAGAATCAACCGGGCTAAGCCAAGCTGTTGCGTTGCGTATCCAAGGTTAGCTGAGCTAAGCCGCAACCATTTTTTTTATTTCTTTCCGACGCCGCTGCGTCGGCTGGCGCTGCGTTTAACTGGGGCCCTATTCTCGACTGCATAAATTCACGGTGAATTTCACCGTGAATTTCACGGTAAATTTACGGTGAATTTGAATTTGACTGCGTAAATTCACGGTGAATTTTTTTTTTGCGTAAGCGAAACGTAAGCGATCAGTGACATGATGCACATATAGCTACGACGACATGCAGTGTAATTTGACGCTCAGCTTATTAGGATCACAACCAAGCTATTAAATATTGCGCGTAAAAGATACAAAAACACTTTACATGTATTAGAAAAATTAAGACGGTAGCTGAGGCTGGCACAAGAAATGTATTTGTTCAGGTTAAAATTGGCGTCAACACCACACGGCGATCAAGTAACGTGATCCCAAAGCCAGCGAAAGGAGGTTGTTAGGCTAAAGAACACGACACAATCGTTATTGCCGCATGTATTTCTTTCTTTCAATCCCTTTTAGTAACATAGTTTAGCTCTGTGCTTCAATGCAAGTTATGTTGCGTTATCACCATCCCGGCCGTCACCACCCCCGCGCTATCGTCTGCTGCTATGTTTAGTATGGCGTGATAATAGAAACAAACGGCTGTGACCATCGGTTGTATGACACGGAAAGGACAGCGAACCGCTACGCCTTGTAACTGCGGAGCGTAATGATGCCGCCGATTCACGCATTCTTCAAGTTCGAACTCAATCACCGCAGTAATGAGTAAAACGGTCAGTTTTCTGTGTTATTTTTCTCTTGAATTGATTGATTGATTGTAGGGTTTAATGCGCTGACGCAACGGAGGCAAGGAGTCGCGCCGTAGTTGAGGGTTCCGGGTTCATTTTGACCACCTGGGGTATCTTTAACGTGCGCCGGTACCTCGTACACACGGGCGTCTTTGCTTTTCGCCTCCTCCAAAAAAGCGGCCGCCGCAACCGGGAATCGAACCCGCGACCTCGTGCTCAGGAGCAGAACGCCTCCATTGATCTACCGCGGCGGGTACCTTCTCTTGAATTCGATCAGTGTAACCCACCAGCTTACTCGGAGGAGGGTGGATAAATGTCATGCGTTGGGTTCTTTATAATGGAGACACTTGTACTGCCCTCTTATGTTATTGTTACGCCAAACAAGTAATTTATATTTTAGTGCCAAACATAAAAACAAAATACCGTCCGTTATTTGTATGTTCCGTGATCCCTAACTTGAAAACATACATAATTGTTATTTCTTTCGGTAGAAAACAGCTTTAAACCTCGCGTCATGTGAAACTGCGCCTGTTGCAAATTCACGGGGATTTCACGGCGCCGAAGGTCGGTGAAATTTTTCGCCCTATTTGACGGCGACAGGAGCCGCCATTTGCAAGCTGTTACGTAACATCACGTCTCTTTTACGCAGGCTGAAGTTGCCAATATGTGACGTAAGCGTTCCCGCCAACTATTTAAATTACGTCACGTCTAATCCAATCACAGAGAGGGCGTGCCATACAAGCCGTATTGTTGTTGAATATTAAAGACCGGCCTAAGTTGTTATGTCCGCTGCATCTCGTCCAGTTTTTCATTTCCCGCGAAACATTATACGGTTTCAGTAAAGAGAAATACGGCAAACTTCAGAACTGGTGCCAGTAAACGTCACGAAACGTCGAAATGACGAAAACACACACAACCGCTTTCTCAACCGGAAACACGTGACCAAAACTGAAAGCCATTCACAAAAGACTTCCGGCAAATTCACAGTTCAGGGTGAATTTAGTGCGTCGAGAATAGGGCCCCTGTATACCCGTTTGCTCGGCCTGCCATCGTTGTATTTCGTCTTTCTCTCCATCCGTTGTGCTCAGTCTTTGTCTATTCACACTCGAGGAAGTGCGCACCTTCTGTGGTAGCGACGGTCTGCTGAAATCAGAGTTTCTAAACGCGAAATTGTTACTTGGATAGGCTGGCGAATGCACTCATCTTGCCGGAGCCTACCGAATGCGCACCCGCGCGGATATCGGGCGCAAAAAAACTGTCCACAGCTGCTGACCTTTTGCGAACGCGTTCCATGGCATTCTACGCGTTTGGTAGCGCTCGTATAGTTAAATAAATGAAACGAAAGAAAATATTCAGCGTGTTTGATTACCTAGCATGGAATATTAAAAAAATCAATAACGTGAAGCATCTTGCGCGCACTGTTTTATATAGCGCATAAAAAGAACAAGGAAAAACAGCAAGAAACACCCGGCTCGCGGTCAATTCCCATTGGCTTAGGACGCATGGCGCGAGTATAACAAAAAAAAAATAGCGCACGTCTGAAATTTCCCGCGCAGTCCTGGTTAGCCTCCAGCATCTGAGTCAGTGTAGCAGCAGCATGAATAGTAATTCTTGAGAAAGTAGCTGCAATGAGTCTGGTGCTGAAGTTCTACGTTATAGTCGACTTAGGCAGGAGACTCGGTGACAAACCTAGCCAAAAGAAACACTTTCGCGAAAGAATTTGCTGCAAGATGGCGCAATATTTCTGCATCGTTCTTTCAGTGAACATAGCGTACAGCTGAGCAAGCCCGGCAGGCCCAGGGTAAAGGACAATTTGTTTTCACCAGCTACCGATCGCTTCGGTACGGGGGTAGTGGCTCAAACAGATATTTCCAAGTTAACAAGCATTGACCTGGGACGGCTGCCATACCCAACTTTGCCATTTGTTTGGCTTCTAAGCCACCCCGGCGGACCTCCTGTAAACGTGGCGCTTCATTTATGGTGAAAACACCGCAGTCACTGAAAAGGTTGCCGTTGATTAGTGCTCGCTTCGCTGAGAAAACATTGTTTTGCTGCAAGAATGACGGCGCTTCCACGCAGAGAATGGCCTTGTTTGGGTATTTATACAAATTCGAGCATTCCCTGTGAATTTTTACGCGTGCATAGAGGGGCTTCACGTCAAAAGAAAGCTCCTCGATAAAGCGAAAGCCTACAAAGTTTCTGCGTGTTTAAATGAGCGAAAATGCCCGAAAAAAAGAATGCTAGTTCAGCATCCGGATATGGCAGCAGTCTGGTTTACTTGTGTACGTCGATGTTTACATCACCAAGAAACATCCGCCGCGGTGGCTCAGGGGCTAAGGCATTGTGCTGCTGAGCACGAGGACACGGGTTCGATTCCCGGCCGCGGCGGCCGCTTTTCCGATGGAGGGGAAAAGCAAGAACACCTCTGTGTACGCGATTTTGGCGCACGTTAAAGATTCCCAAGTGGTCGAAATTAATCCGGAGCACTCCACTACGGCGCGCCTCAGCGCCTGCGTTGCGTCGGCGCGTTATTCCCTTCAATCATTTAGCATCACTAAGAAACAGTTCGAGACTTAACCGCGAATTCTCGTTGCTGGTCGGCATTTTTCATTATGACCGCTAGTTTTTATGGAAGCATTCACAGGCTCCCGGGCGAGCGAAGGGAAGCTGGCTAATTTGGGGGTTAAACGTAGACTCACCTGACGGAGCGCCCCTTCCCTACACCGCATTTTTTTGGCACGCTGGCTGCCGTTTTCGCCGGCTGCGATTGGCAGGTCGCTATCTATAAAGCCAGTCGTGCTCCCGAGTAAACATACGACTTAAATTTCTTCTCTGCCTCTTTCTTCTGTAGGAAGCTCCTTATTTTACTGTAAATGCTATATCGAATTTTCTTAAGAACTAATGTTTATGTTTCGGCACTCCGTGAATTCACTGCTGTTTAGATCGTCTTGCTTGACTTCACGTGATAGTAACGTGCAAACAGAACATTTGCAAGCAGCAAACCCTCCAGAAGTAATATTTGGACCTTTGTCTTCAACAAACAATTGATTAAATACGTCTTCCACGCCCCCTCATTGTTGGGAAACAATCCCCCCCCCCCTTACCGATCTTCGGAATGCATCGCTGCTCTTAACCTATTTTGTTGAAGCTAAAGGTTCCAAGAACAACCTATTGATCATGTGTTTCTTATGGTCCTTGCGCTCCATACATCAAACACTGCATTAGACAGCAAACACGACTAGTGTATGAGAGGCCTCGTGTTTGAAATCTATGCAAACAGCACATGGTGCAGTGCCAAGTTAATCAGTACACAAACGGGTGAACGAACTGCAGCTGCAATTGCGAACATTCGATTCAGGACTAAAGCAAACGTCGTAAAGTTATTACCCGAGCGCGAGGAACAGGCGCAATAATTTATGCGCCGCAGGTCAAAGACCTTTGACTGAAAGGAGCGGCTCCGATGCCACAGCCGTCAAAGTGGAAAGAAGCTTTATTTCGGGGAGAAAATGAGAGCCCAGCGCCTCTTGCAGTACCCTAGCGGGGGATAAAATCTGTCTAATGCCCACCGAGGCAGACAATAAATGTAAAAACACAGGTGCAGAGCATAAACGTCCGGTGGTGGCGAATCTTGTTTGCAGTCAAGCAAGAAGTTCGAATAATTCCCTGTCAGCAGTTATTTAATAATGCATTCCGATCGGCGAACTATGAAACTCTGACAAAAATTGAAAATGACGTGTCTGAGGCTTCAGGCAGCAGAAACGAGGGACCCTCTCCTCAACCTTTACGGGAACCACCAGTAAAGCACTGCGTTCTGGTTCTACCCTCCTGCATCATCACTATATTGACGAAAGGTACTGATTGACGTTGTTCAAGACGAGCGTGGGCAGATTAGGAAGGCAGTGCGTTAGTCATGGTTCCCGTAAATGTTGGGGAGAGGATCCCTTGTGTCTGCAAGCTGAAGCCTCAAAGTTGTATTTTTCAGTTCTGCAACACACCTGCGAGTCATTCGTGAAAACCTCGCGACACTCTTTTTTTTTTTTTTGCTTCGGGTTTTTCTGGCTTACTGGTATTAGATTCATATTCATTCTCATTCCGGGAAGAACAGTAAGTGTCTTGTGGGCTCGAAGAAAATTCGCAGTGAGACGGGGCACATGCCTATCACGGGCCCGCAAAGAGTTTCGGCGCTATTTATTCCTACAACACCACACTGGCATGCCGATGCGACAGGTTGAAAGTGGCGTGTTAAGTGCCACCAACCTGCGAAAATAAAAAAAACCTGCACAGCTACGCCGTCTGAATGGAATTTTACTTCGGCGCTCCCTTATGTTATAACCCAGCCTGCCCTGTGCGTCGCCCGTGCAGCTCCGTTTAAGATACCTCACGCATACTTTCTCGACAAAAATCTCGACAAAAACACGACCTCAGAAAGATCACAGCGCATTTTTCTTTACCTCACTATCCTTCGTTACATGTAGAATGCACTTTTATTACCGTTGCTTCGAAAAATGCTACCACTGTTATTGCGACAGCAATGAGTGCTTAACGAAGTGAAAAACCCGGCGTTGTGAGCAGCAGATGGCCCGGAAATTCTACGTGAATTCAAGGTACATTTGAATCTGCTAACGTGCTTTGAATGTGAAAGCAGCGTGGCTTCCCTGGTAATACTTTACGCTACATCGTGCGTGTGTTATGGTCCCTTGAAGGTGTCATAATATGAATTCGAAGCTTCTCATTACGCAGTTCTGTATAGTCTTCGGGCTAGTTACGTGCCAAATCAAAGGAATTGGCCAATGACCATAACTCGGCGTGCGAGTTGCACTTCAGCCTCCATACGTGCTTTTAATTGGAAAGCATCAAGGCTTCCCCTGGCTATATTCCACATCTACGTCATGTGTGTGTGTGTGTGTGTAGGGTCGGGTCCATAATGCAGATTTCAGGCTTCCCAGTACGGATTTCCGCTGTGGTCTTTAGACTGCTCTCATACCCAGTCAAGTATATTGGCCAAAAACGAAGGCGATTAGCCGTCATCGGGTACAGCGGGAATTGAACGCAGGGATGTGCGCCGCTGGGAAAGTGGCCTAACCAATACTCAACGCCTAAGGAACATCGAAAACAGCTTTCAAGGTGAATTTTATTTAACTTATGTGGTTTGAATGTGAAATCGTCATCGATTCTCCTGCGATACTTAACTGCCGCATCACATGTGTACCCTACTATTCCCAGATACGGACGATGGAAATTGTAATTTCTGGTGCGGAACTGTGAATGATCTTCGGGCGGGTCGCATTCCCAACATATAAGGGTTACCCAAAGACGAAGACAGCTAGCTACCTTCAGCGAGAGAGAACGCGCTTTAATGAACCTGGCGACGCTAAGCTCACCGCTGGTTCTCCAGTTCCCATTTGGCGCTGTCGACAACATATCCACCCACAATTACCATATACCTCACAATTCTCACAGTTCTCACATGCACGTGGTGCCGCAAAAACCAACTACTGATAAATCCAAGCCAAACTAAATTCATTGTTTTTAGCTCGCGTAACAATGAACGAAGCAACATTCCACCTTTGCACATTAATTCTCATGCAATATTCCCAACAAAAGAGTGTTCGTTTCTCGGTATTCAACTTGACCAATTCTTGAAATTCGATGTTCATGTCAATTCCCTGAGGAAAAAAGCGGCATTTGTAATTACAGTGCTAATTAATAAATCACGGCGATATTTTCCTATTTGAACACTCCTCACGCTATACTAAAGAGAGAGAGAGAAGCTCTTTATTAAAGAAGGAAAGGCAGAGAGGTTTGCCAACATGCGTACGTCGACATGCTACTCTGCAGGAAGGGGAACGGGGAAAAGACAGTTGAGTAGTAAAAAGAAGAGTAGTAGGTAAAGAGGAAAAAAAAAGAGAGGGTCATATAAAGGGACATGTGGCGTACCATACACTGACCGCTTAAGGGGGGCTATAAAGTCTCAGCGACGCCAATATCGTCAAGATATCCAAATAACGCATCCAGGACTTTCCGTTGAGATGAAGGAGAATGCCATGGTCCAAGTAGCAGGCTCAGCGTAATTGGTCCAGGGTGAAGACATGTGATCCTTTGCTCTAACCGACTCCTTGCATCAGTGTACGCGGAGCACTCTAGCAGGACATGCTCGACGGTTTCGGGGGCGCCACAGTTGTCGCAATGTGGGCTTGTACTTTGGCTAATGCGATGCAAGTCGGCATTAGTGAACGCCGCGTTGAGTCGCAGTCTATGAAACTGTTTTCCGCCGGCGAGGTAGTCGTTCTGGCAGCCTCAGTCTTATGTGTGGGTCAATTGAGTACAGAAAGTCATGATGATGTTCCGGAGGGGACCATAAGCGGTTTCTTTCTGCTAGAGCTAGGGCCTTGGTCATAGTTGAGGAATCATTTTTTGTAAAGAAAATCTTTCTTTTGTTTTTCATTTCTAGGCCCCTGCGTGCAGCCTCATCTGCAGTCTGATTTCCTAGGACACCACAGTGTCCAGGGAGCCACTGAAGGGTTACGCGATGGCCAGCAGCGTAAGCGAGATGGTGCAGGTATTTTACTTCCCGCTGGATGTGGTCGTGGATGCTGAAGCAGCTAGCACGTCGGAGGCTTTGTAGGGCTTTCGAGTCTGTGAATATGGTCCAGTGTGTCGGTGGCTGGGGAAGTATGTACCGGATGGCTTCTTTAATTCCATAAAGTTCAGCTAGCGTGGACGAAGTCGCTCGCTCAAGCCGTCATGACAGTGATTGGTTAGCTGACGGAATAAAAACTCCTGAAGAACTGCGCTCAGACGTTGCCGATCCATCTGTAAAAATATGGGTCGTTGCGGAGTAAAATTTGTGAATATGGTTAAGTGTAACCTGAAGTAGGACAGTCTGGGATATGCGCTTTTTTTAATCAATTCCAGGTATAGAATGTTTTATGGTAACAGGTGACGAAGTCCATGGCGGAAAACCCAGTGGCATGGTCTGCGGTGCTTGATTTGTTACGGAAGCATCAATTGCCCTTATTGTTCGTCCAAAGCTGGAAGCGTCTTGATCCGCACAGCGAGCCAGGAAATGAGTTGTGGCATGTAGTCTGTACCTGAAGTAATTTCGTAGCGTCTCTTGAAGCCATAATAAATCCATGGGCAGGCAGCCATCTTCTTCAAGAGTCCCACAACATGACGAGCCTGCAGGGTGGCCAAGACACTTCCTCAGACAGTTGTTACTTTCCGCTTCCAGCTGTTTTCTGCATGTCGGGGACAGTGTCTGCAGGACGGGAAGGCTATAGCGCAAGAAACCATCAACATATGCCTTGAAGAGGAGCACCGCAGAGCGACAATCACTGCCCCAGCGAGTGCCACAAAGATATCCAATAATTTGGGATGCTGCTAAAATTCGCGTGCGTAATCTTTTTACTTCTGGGGACCAGGAGAGGTTTCTGTCTATGACAATACCAAGGTATCTTTGGGTGCGTACGTAATGCAGAGGCCGGCCACTGAGGATTAGAGGGTATCGGTCCATTCTCTTGCGGGTGAACGCCATTGCGACACTTTTTTCGGAGGAAAGATGGAGTCCTCTCGGCGATAGGTATGCCGCTATTCTTGAAAGAGCCTTCTGCAGCTTCTGCTGTGTGATCCGACACGATCTTGAAGCACTCCACACACAGATATCATCCGCGTAGAGTGTGACTTGGACCCCCCGGGGAAGAACGCGTTTAAGGTGAATAAGCGTAAGATTAAACAGTAGCGGGCTTAAGGCTGCTCCTTGAGGGACGCCTCTATTTACGTCGTAGCATGGTATGGGGCCTTCTTCTGTGCACATGAAAAGTTTCCGTCCGTCGAGATAGTTCGCAATCCATGCATATAGCCTCACTCCTAAGCCGAGTGCAATAAGAGATGCTAGGATAGCATCATGGTAAACCGAGTCAAATGCTGACTTGATGTCTAAAAACACTGCAGCTGGTATATGGCCAGAATTTAGTTCCTCTTCTAAAGATGATATGAGTGCAATTATGTTGTCAATGGCCGATCGATTCTGTCGAAAGCCGTTCATTTCAGGGGGGTAAAGTTTCCTGGTTTCGACATACCAATTCATCCTTTTGAATATCATTTTTTCCATAAATTTTCCAATGCAACTGAGTAGGGCAATCGGTCGAAAAGAGTCATAGCGTGTCGGTGGCTTTCCAGGCTTCAGAACGGAAGTAATCTTCGCTAGCTTCCAATCAAGAGGAACGATTCCATGCAGCCACGTAGCGTTATAGCACTCCAAAAGACGCAAGCGAGAGTGGTGTGATAAATGCGAAATAGCCTCATAAGTAATTTCATTGTAACCAGCAGAAGAGCGCTTTTTGACATCGGAAATAGCCGCATTAAGTTCTTGTATCGAGAACGGGTGATCTAACGCAGGCACAGCAGCTGGAGGGGAACGGAAATAATTGAACTGTGGGCGCGTCCTTGCGGATGTGGTGACGGACAGCAGCTTGCAATATTCTTCAGCGGCTTCTCTCTGAGAAATATTCTCATGCAATGACAGCGCGCTGAATGGGCGTAGTCTCGAGATGTTGTTACGCATGCCCTTTACTACACGCCAGATGTGCGACAAAGGCTTGCGAACATCCAATTTCGCGCAAAACTCTTGCCATCGCTGCCTGTTTAACTTCTCTAAATGGCGCCTAACGTGTCTCTGCGCCCTACGTGCGTGCTGCATGTCTTCCAAAGTTTTGGTACGTCGAGCCTTGCGCTCTGCACGCCTGCGAATGGCTCGTAGCCTCTCATACTCCTCATCATTTCTGACATTTGTAGGCCTTTTCATAGCACGCGATGATTCCCGCGGGCAGTGAGCAACTATGGGAATTATGTCGTGATCGCTAGTTCATGCTGTAATGCTATGACCCACGCTCTCTTCGTAGGCCTCCGAGTTAGTGCACTTGACCTTCGCTCCTTCTCGGAGCGCATCTTTGTCAAGGTAAGAAAGCAAAACTGGGTAGTGGTCGCTTCCCCTTGTTTCCAGGTCTGTGCACCAGAAGAATTTTGCAGCCCAGCTGCTTGAAATAAAAGAAATGCCAATGCAGCTGCTCACTTTCTCATTTTTCATGTAAGCGATGCTGCTATCGTTAAGAGGCTGAACAGAGTACTTGATCAGCAGCTCAGCTAGCCGCGCTCCCCGGGAATTTGTATGTGCACTGCCCCAGATCTCATGGTGCTGCATTAAAGTCACCGCAAATTAGATAAGGCGGGGACGTGCCAGTAATAATATTTTCTAGCCGCGAGGCGTCAAAGCGGTTGCTTGGCTCTATGTAAGCAGCAATTAAAGTGAAGCACTGGGTACCAATTCTGGTTTTCGCACAGACGTATTCTTCGGATTCATGAGCAAGCACAGCAACGCTTGCTACTGGCACATCGTGACGGGCGGCAATAAAAAGTCGACTTGGGCCGTTTAAGCGCTGCGAATGAAGCAATTGATAAGTCTTTAACTTAAAGTGTTCTTTAACTCGAGATTCATATATAATAATCAACGGGAATTGATACGTCCGCACAAGCTGGCGAAAATCAGCTAGTTTCGAGCGTAGGCCACGTGCATTCCATTGGAAAATTGTACAACTTTTTAGACTTGCGTTAATAAGCGGTTTCAGGCGGTGGGTCCTCCGATGCCATCAACTTTGTTGGGCTCCAGAACGATGCCGCGAAGCTGATGATGTGGAGGCCACGAAAGGTTCCAAAGACAGTACCGCTTCTACGTCGGGGATATGGCCATAGGAGGGGTTGGCGCGCAGCAGTGCCCTGATTGCCGCAAAAAGCATGGGGACTGAGTATGCCAGTAATGTCAGGCTGCGCGGCCTGAGCTGTCATCTGTCCACGTTCCCTACGGGAACGTCGAGTTGAGGGGGAGTCTGCGTCCTGTGAGCGTACATCAGGTGCGGCATGATTAATTGTGGTTGTTTGATGATCCCGTGTGGCCTGCGCGTAGGACTTGCTTGTGGGAGCTTCGCCCTGAAGCGGAGGGTCATTTGAATGCACAATCGCAAATGAAAACACAACTTCTTGGTTTGATGGTGGCTCACGTCGGGAAGGAGCTTTCCCTTTTACTTGCTCGACACTGCGTGCAAGAGTAGCTGCCTTTTTCTTCGGGAAGCTCCATACGACGCGGGATGCGGGCCGCCACAGTTTGCGCAGCGGGGTTGATTGCGCGAGGTACAGACCTTGTGTGGGTGGTCCCCAGAGCATATTTTGCAGCGAAGTTTTCCTCTGCAGTTCCTGGCGGTGTGGCCGTGTTTCTGGCACTTGAAGCACTGTGTAGCAGATCCAGTGTACTCTTCTACGGGGAAGCTGTTAAAGCCAAGAAACACCCGAGCTGGAAGAGGTGAACCTGGCTTGAACTCCAAGATGACTGAGCGTCGGCGGGTCTCAGCAATGACTTGATCTCATCTCGTATGTAGGTGACTTGCCGACGGGCACAGATAACTCCTTGGTCTCTAAGGTAATTCCCTAGTGCCTCATCAGTGTACTCAAGGGGCACACCTAGGATTTTCCCATACGTTGCCATCTACGATCGTGGCACGCGCACCTCGACTGGTACACCAGCAAGGGTGGAGACATGTAGAAGTCGGTTCGCTGCAGCTAGAGACGACACGGTCACAATAAGCCTACCATCCTTGGTCAAACGATGTGTTAAAACTTTTTCTTGTGCCGTCGCCACGACTTCTGACGCCAATGCGTTGGGGTTGGCTTTCCACAAACTATAACCTTCAGTTGGGTCAAAGACAACGGGAACCCCGCGGCTCGCTTTTTCTTGTAAGTGACAAGGGTAAAGTCGCCTTGGTTTACTTCCATGTCAGTAGCGTCAAAGCAAACGTTCCGATCTGCGGTCTCTTGGTCAGTAGCACGCTTTTTAGGAGCTGACGGGCTTTCCAGGTTATCATCGGGAGTCGATTCATGCGAAACTGCAGGAGTACCTTGGTAGGGTCCGCTTGGAGCGGCCAGGCCCTTGTTGGTTCGGTCCATTATGGCAGCATGAAACGCAGGCGGTGACGGCACATTGCTGAGCTGCAGGGTCCGCACGTTTGACACGGGGCGTCCGCTGTTGTGAAGTCGCTGGGTCCTTGTATGAAGGCAGCAAGAAGGATTTCAGTCACAGCAAAGAGGAACAAGTACAAAACGAAGAATAACTCCAGAGCAGCAAGAACAACCAGCCGGTTGAGCCTATCTTCCTCTTCTTCCGTCCCGCAAAAAAAAAACAACCAAAAATGCTGTACTAAGCTTTTATACATAGCCATATTAATTACTTCATAGCATCTTGGGGACTAACATACAACTCCCATATCGCTCCATTACAGCACGTTCAAAAACAAGCTATTGGAATACTTACACGCAGCACTTACAGCGCGCATGTCTCACCTCTTTTGCGCCAACTTAATCTGTACTCAATCACACAACTTATCAGCAACAATCTATGCCTCATTGCCTACGGCCTGGTTGATTATCCCAGTATTCTTCCATAATTGACCGCCATACCCCCTCTAACCCCAATAAAACTATGTATTTTCAGTGTTAAATAACTTCTTACTGCCTTCAGTGCGCACTAACTATTGGAAAAATAGCAGTCGGATTTGCTGCTATAAAAGCTTGGAACAACTTGGTTGGTTGGTTGGAACCAAAAATCAGTGGCACGTACCCACTCTGTGGGATTGGTCAAGTCAGATTGGGGAAACTGGTCAAGAATTCAAACTAAGGGTGAAATAGAGCTGTGGAGTTTGGAGGGAAGTGATGTTGGCAATTTTGACATACTGAAGTAAACACAGATACTACACGTACCAGAGAAAGTAAGTACGAAGTGTCTTTTAACAGGGTAGGCGAGCGGATTGTGAAATGAAAGCGTGAAGGGCGCGACAAACATCCCCGTGGCAGAAACCTAAACCCGATGACCCAAATGACAGCAAATTCGATACAGACAAGGAAAGAACCAGGCGCAACTTGCCTTTTAATGTAAATCTGCATCATCCTTGTCGTCGTTCAGGCATGCTCTCAGGACATTTCTTTTCTCTGACGATTTACGCCGATGTAGGTGCTTAGTAATGTATTCCTTTCCAATTTTTATTTACTTGTACTTCATTTTCTGGTATTTTTCAGTCCTACATGTTGGTAATATGTAGAGTTTTTTTCCATGTCATAGTTAGTTATTATTACTGCAGCTGTCTGTTTATACATATTATTCGCGTTCATGACTGCTACTAATTGCTTATTTGTGTAGAATAAATAAAAAGGGGTCCAATTACAGTTTATACCTCTGGGAACGTTTCTGTATATGTATTTTTACACAATGTGTTATCAATACGAGAATAAACTGAAACTGAAACTGAACTAAAAAGCATTGGTAAGTGAAGATGACAGCTGCCACCAGAGGCTCACGGGCGATTAACCAATTCTCATTGTCATAAGACTTTGGCATTCAAATCACGTAAGTATACTCAAGTGCCCCCAAATAAATAAGATATCTGTCACGGCGCTGGGGCGCTATTGATGACTTAGAAGTACCCATCCGAATGAGCTTCCTCCGAGTTTTAAATATCGGCTGGGTAAAACAAAGCTGCTACATTTTTCATGAAGTTACTCTTGCTTTGGCTTTCACGGCGACGGGTTGTGAGACTTCTGTGACCATTAGTGCTGAATTACCCAGGTGATTGCATAACACCTAGATACTTTCATGACTGCAGATAGTTGTGGCTGGCATAACGGATACTTTCTTTTGAGATTTGTTTTTTTGATGAAGTGTGAGAACTAGTCTCGTGCGCCTACTCTGGGTGGCGCTGTACGTTATCACTTGAGCACAAAATGTCATCTTATATTTATGAACTGTGCGCCATATCCTATTAAGCCACTGCGAAAACTCACGTTCCACCTTTCTTTAACCGGTAACAAATTTTGCTTGCAGAAGTTATACCCTGGTATTCTGAATCCACTCATTCACTCCACTCGAGCCTCCAGCCGAGGAGATCCTTGAAAGCGATTTTCGCATGTAAAAACATTCCGGTATGCTCCACTCCGCCGAGTCGAGGACACAGGTGGAGTGGAGGACAGACTAAGAATACGGCCAATAGTCTCTTATTAAAGGGTCGAGTAATGGTCAGGGTCGCTTCTTCACAATGAGTGAAAGCGTGGTGGCGTTGTAGATGATGCCTGCCTGCCCTGCACTACGTTCCGTTGCAACACCCGTTGGCTCCAGGGATTTCAGCTGACTCCTCATGCGGCGACGCTGCGAGTCCGCGACGCGAAGACCCCCAGAACTTTATGGCACGCTTCGCAACGCGGAGCACATGCTCCACAAAATCCACAAGAAGAGCGAGTGAGCAGGCCCGGCTCCCACCGGGGAAGCCATGACAGCCATCACGTACAGTGCACTGGAGGTCTGTTTCACGGTATACCACAGCCGATAGCACTGAGTGGTTCCTCAATTGGAAGCGATCGAGGGAAAGTTGGTTAGTGAAAACAAAAAAATGCTCTCAAAGAACTGCTAGAATGGAGGCTCAACTTGAGGAGGCATTCCCAATACGGGGTATGTGGCACGAAGTTTCAATTAAAATGGGGTGGTGGACATGTTGTGGGTGATATAAGCGAGAGCGTGAATTGTGGATGATAATAACAGGCGTAGATCAGTAATTCAAGCGCTTGTAGGCCTTTTACAATCCTTGTATCCACGTTTTCTCGCTCTGTCCTGGAATAGCGAATATTTGGGGAGAATAGGGACGGTGGAGGAGGTTTAGGGGTGATATGTGGGTAAAGTTCCCGGTTTTGTAGTTTCAATTTTCAGTTCACTTTTGTACTTTCATAAATGTTCCATGTTTGGGCTAGTCAGTTCAATTGCCGTTGCTACGGATACACACAGCTTGTATAACATAGGACAGGAGGGCGGACGCTGTGTGCTGTCGACCTCCCTATTGTCCCGTTATACGCGTTGTTTAGTTTCGGTTTGTAAGCGGAATTTTGTGGGTGATGTTCGGGCAAAGTTTGTTTTGTAATTTGCAGCATTGTGGGGGTCTTTTGCTAAATATCGCAGGAGGGTGGTCGCAGCAGCAGCAGAAGTGAATCCCACTTCTTAACACAACATCCACCCATATTGTTGAAGAAGTAGCGATTGCACTCGCACTCATCCACACGGAGAGCTTGAGCCTCACAACAAACCCCCAACCTGCCTGTCGAAGCTATATGGAGGGGAGGATGGCCACACCAACCTTTCGCCTGCTCTCGCAACATCAGCTCTTAAGGATCGTCGGGCTAATCTGGACCACAGCCAGATTCTTACTTACGGGTTGTAATATCGCCCATTACCAAGTCTGCACTCTCCTCGCCAGCTCCAGAAAAACAAGCGGAGTCTGCACGATCGGTCACACATATTTCAGGACGTTACTGAGTACTGTCGCCTTGACAGGCAATATTTTTCTCAACCTCACCCAAACTCTTAAAATCAAAAGGGAAGACTTTCCGTCGCATTAAACAAATACCTTCATTCACCCAATTCGTTTCTAGCGCGTGTTTCCTGATCTATTTTCCTCCGCACGGGGCCCCTTGAGTAATCATAGTGATGGCATTGGCGACACCACGGATCCTGAGCCCCCAAACGTAAGTCGTAACCAACCGCGGCGATGTTTTGTAAGGTGAAGGGTAGAAGCCACAAATGGTGGCCGTCGGAGCCCAGGTCAAGCACCGGCTGATGGGCTCCCTGTCTCTTTTGCCAGGCAGGGAGCTCCGGGACCTCTCTCGGTATCAGGGTAACCCGAGCGAAGAAAGTACCCCTGACCCCTGCTTTTATACTATAGCATAGCGTATTTTCCAGCCCCCCCCCCCCCCCCCCACAAACGTGATCGGTCCCTGAAAAGGGGCTGCACCGAAGTTTCTTTTCCTCCTTCGCCTTCAATCTCTCTTCCAAAGCTCGATAATATATCGCGGTTTTTGATAACGGAATCCCTGGATAAGTCAAAACCACCCATCACCAACCAGTCTGTCTTTCTGATTTCCGAGTTTCTCGAAAGCATTATCGGAAAGTCGTACAAGGCTAAGAAACTCACAACGGGAGAAGTTTTGATTGAAGTAGAAAACAAACAATCCTCACCTCCTCAAGCAAACGCGCATGGTCGATGTTGACATCAAGATCACGCCCCATCTCAGTCTCAATAGCTGCCAGGGCGTGATCTCTGATCGGGATCTAATAAATGAGACTGAAGCTGATCTGCTCGAGGGCCTCCGAGATCAGGGCGTGACAGCAGTGAGGCGAATCGCCATACGCCGAAATGACCAATACCAACTAAGCACATAATAATCTTCACGTTTCACTGCTCAAACGCTTTCTTAGTCGGTCAACACAGATTTCATGAGATGTCCGATCCGACCCTACGTGCCAAACCCAGGCCACTGCTTCAAGTGTCAGCGGTTTGGGCACGGCACAACCTCTTGCCATGGTAAACGGACGTGCGCAAAATGTGCCGCACATGAACACTTAACCGACAATTCTGCATCCGAGAGCTTCATCTGTGTGAACTGCCAGGGACCGCACGCTGCCTATTCTAGAAATTGTGAAAAGTTCAAGCAAGAAAAACAAAGCATCACCTTAAAAGTCAATGAGAACATCACCTTTCCAGAAGCGCGAAGGAGATTCGCCTCTTTCCGCCTGGATAAGTACGCCGACGCAGCTCGCCGGGGGGGCGGACTGGCGTCTGGTCTCGGCAGGGACCCAGTACCCAGAGTCGGACTTGGTCCCGACCCCCCCCCATGGGTTGCCTCAGGCAGCCTCACACATCACCACAGCGCTTGCTGAGCCAGCAGCGCCTGTGGTCGCAACAGCCACCATTGGGACCGATGCCGCTCTGGCCCCTGCTTCCTCACCCTTCCTGCTTCCACAGGATCATGCGGTGGAGATGGACATGGGGGTCCAACATCGGCTCCCAGCCAGGACGCACCGGCCGTGCCACCTCTGGCGCACCCGACACCTTCGGCGGTAGCGGCTCAAAAAACAAAGGGCACCCGAATGGGTGTGAAGTCCTGGGGGCCCGGTCCATCGGGCACCCTAGTATATCCGAGGATGAGATGGATGTGGGACTGATCCTGTTTACGTCGCAGCGGAATGGACGGGTACCTGCATCCAAACCTCTATAGAGACCGAAAAGCCCCCTCCGAGAGTGCAAGCCCCGACAGACGATACATAAACAACACACTCCAGTAGCTCTGAACATTTCATAATGGGAACGGGCCTCTTAAAAATCTTTCCGATGTATACGAAATCCTGCCTGCTAATCAGCCAAGTGTTATGTGTGTTCAGGAAACACATCTGAATTCGAATCGCACAAATTTCTTGAATAGCTTTTATGGTATTCAGAAAGGGAAGGGATGGCTACACACACTCTTCGAGCGGTGTGGCAATAATCGCCAGGAAATCCTTAGGATACCACCCTGTCACTTTGAACACTTTTCTTAAGGCTGTAGCAATCCGCAGTATAATATTTAATAGGTTGATAACGGTGTGCTCCATTTACATTCCACCCGATTTAGCACTTCCGAGCTCTGACTTCGAGGCGCTGGTTGACCAGCTGCCCGAACCATACATCCTCACAGGCGACCTCAATGCGCACAATTCTCGTTGGGGCTCTTCTCGCACAGATGCCAGAGAAATTCATAACATCCTCGGGAGCATGCCCTTTCAACAAAAAACAGCCTACGTACCATAACTTAGGACACAATGCATACTCACACCTTTACTTGGCTATTGGTTCTGCAATTCTCTTTCCATGTCTTGAGTGGGGTGTGGGCGCGGACCCATATGGTAGTGACCACTTCCCCACGTCACTAGCATATATAGGTAAAGGCCCATGCAGTCCCCCTTCTCAGAACAGGTTCAATGAAGCAAGATCACACTGAAATACATATACAGAGGCATCAAAACTACACTAAACGTCCGTAAGACACCTACATGTTGAACAGGCCACCCAACTACTCACGGCGCACATTCTCGACGCAGCCGCAAAGTCCAATCCCCACGCCTCTGGTTCCCCGCGCTACCAAAGGAGGACGTGGTGGAATGAGGACTGTAGGCGGGCGCAAGAGGCCCAGAACAAGGCGTGGGGTATCCTTAGTCGGTACCCCACGTCAGGTAACCTCCTCTTGTTCAAACGGGTAAAGGCGTTATGAAAACGTGTGCGCCGTGAGGCAAAACGAGATAGTTGCGCTCATTCCTAACATCAATAAACTCCTACAGACACACGAAAAGTATGGACACGAATACGCCAACTCCAAGGACAACAAACACACAGCCTGCATCTGGTCAGCACAACAGGGGACCAGGCTTGCACACTTGCACTTGTGCCAGCCTGGTCAGAAGACCAGGCTGACACACTTGCACAACACTTCCAACTCGTGTCCAGTTCAGCACACTACACAAACACTTTCATGAAACACAAACCCGTGGCCGAAAAGAAGCGTTTACACGACAATGACAGATCAGCCACTTCTTATAACTCTGAGTTCTCACTTCATGAGCGGAGGGGTGCTCTTAGCGCGTCTAAACCCTCAGCTCCAGGCCCACACAACATCACATATACAATGATACAGCAGTTACACAGAGACACTCTTGTAACACTGCTCCTCATTTACAACGATATGACTTTCTGGGCACATTCCATAGTCTTGGAGGGATGCCATAGTTGTAGCATTCTTCAAAGAGGGGAAGGACCCTTCCTCTTCCGCTAGCTATCAACCCATTGCCCTAACTAGCTGCCTTTGCAAGCTTCTCGAGAAGGATGATAAACCGGAGGCTTGTGTACTTTTTGGAGTACAGCGGTCTTCTCGAGAGCTGCCAGGCACGATTTAGGGCGGGGAGATCCAGAAACGATCAACTTGTAGCCCTAGAAGCATACGTCAAGGATTCCTTAGTTCACAAGCAGTTGTCTTACGGTGTGTTTCGACATCGAGAAGGCCTTTGACACCGCTTGGCGTTACAGCATACTTAATGACCTGAGGTCATTCGGTGTCTCGGGTAACATGTTAAATACCCTTGTTAGTTGTCGGAAAGAACCTTTTGCGTGAGAGTCGGTGGTGCACTCTCAAGGGTTCACGTGCAAGAAAATGGCGTGCCACAAGGTGGAGTGTTGAGCTGCACTCTTTTCATAATTAAGATGAACTCTCTTGGAAAGGCATTTGCCACCTAAAATCTCTTATTCCATGTACGTAGATGACGTCCAGGTATCCTCTAAATCATGCAATATGTCAATCGGCGAACGTCAAGTCCAGCTTGCTGTCAGAAAACTTGCCGGCTGGGCAGACAAGAATGCTTTTAAGCTTAATTCTGGAAAGAGCTCTTGTGTTGTGTTCTCCAGGAAGCGAGGTGTTTACCCAGACGTCATTCTTAACGGCGTGTCGATTCCTGTAAACAAGGAGCACAAGTTTTCGGTATTTTATTCGAGGAAAAGCTTACATTCATTCCACATATTAAACAGCTTAAATGCAAATGCTTAAATACAATGAACATTCTTAAGGTCCTCTCCCACCAATCTTACAGGGCCGACAAACAACTCCTGCTGCCCCTCTACACTGCCTTGGTAGGGTCTCGGATTGACTACGGCAGTGTCGTGTATGGGTCGGCTACAAAATACATCATTGAAAATGATCGACCCAGTGCTGCATCTTGGCCTTCGCCTCTCATGCGGCGCTTTCCGCACTAGCCCTGTCGAGAGTCTGTAAGTCGAGTGTGACAAATGGTGCCTAGGACATCAGCAGGAGTATGTTGACTTGCTGTATGCATCCTTTTAATACTTTTATGCATCCTTTTAATACCATCCTTTTAATACTGTCATGATCGATACATCAAACTTACAACTCTTTTTAAACAGACCATCTATTTCCTTACCTTTCTCTCTCAGAGTGAGGGAGGAGGCTTCTGCACTCATGGTCCCGCTTTCAGACACGCACAAAACGCCCATCAAAATTTCAATCCACCATGGCATCGGCATCCAATATCATGCGACTTGTCCTTCGCGCATATAGAAAAAAATAGGGTACCCCGGGGTGGGATTCTGTAGCACTTTCTGTTCCTGCAAGACAAGTACAGGTGCGCAGAATTTTTCAGCGACGTGTCGAAAACTGCTTCTCCTTTCTCTTGTGCAGCACGCTGTACCAAATTTTAGCGTTAGTAAAACACTGAAATTTCATAGCAGTATTTACACGGCAGAAGCATATGGCATCTTACTCGTTTCAAATCACATCATCAAACATAAAATTCCCAAGTCCATCTTGTACACAGATTCCCTAAGTCTGGCGCAGGCACTGTCATCAGGAAGGTCGTCTAAAAACTATATGACCAATGTTCTTTTAAAAGTTGTGGCGACGGCATATGGCTCAAACCTTGAAATAACTATATGCTGGGTACTAGGTAAGTGTGGAATCCCTGGCAATGAGACCGATGATCAAATGGCTGGTGCGCTGCTCTCATGACTACAGTTGACATAACAACAGTACCTTAAACCGACCTAAAGACACACATCACACGACAGCTTCGTAACACATGGCAATTACACTAGAGTCAACAAGCATACAACAAACTACATGTAATAAAGCCACAATTGGGACGCTACACAACTAAATCATAGATCATATACAATGAAGTCGCCCTGGCTAGTCTGCGGATAGGCCACACATATGTAACGCACTCCCCCCTGCTCACTGCGTCTTCCCGACCCATGTGTTGCAGGTGTGGAAGGGACCTATCCGTAGTACACATACTAATCACATGCAAGGCACTTGACACAACATGACACAAACATTTCTCTGAATTATACAGACGCCACATTCCACTGCACCCATCATACTTTTTAGCCGACGAACCAATGTTTTCTAGTCAACGTGTTCTTAAGTTTTTAGCTGACAAAATTTCGGCAGTTCTTGTCATATCGCACTCTTAATCTCGCTCCACATGAGGTCCAGTTAGTAACTAGAACTTCTGGCTAAACGTTCTAGTTGTATATTTGTAACCATGTTCCGCATACCCTGAAAATTAAGTGGAACAGGGCAACACATGTTTTTTCAACTAAATTATGTGGATCGCCATTCAAAATAAGAGTATACGGATCACTGTTCCAAAAAAAAGGCTAGTTTAAGTTACTGGAACACTGATCCACGTAAAATGATTATGGATTTATCAGGTGCACTGTTCCAGCTACCTTTAGAGCAGCTGTTTATATAAAACGGTGTTCCTATAGACGTTGGGAAGCAGTCTATGGGACTCCGCTTTTCCAATATTTCGGCTTTCTTGTCGGTAAAAACCGTGGTCATATGCAAGGCTGGCGGATGCATTGCATTCCGAAGGAAACCGCAAACACCATTTTAACACAGTCTTGATATATGACCCGCAAAGCTACCGACAATTCATTGGAAAGCAGAAACCGCCGCAGCTGAGTAATCCCTGACAGTTCCCAACAGTTGCCTATCGGAGCACAGTTCTATATAAAAGTTGGTCTGAGGCACCTAGAGCGGCCCACATTACCTGGCTTGATCCGCAGAATCCTGTTCTGGGTTTAGCTGCATGTAAAAAACAAGATACTTGCTTTAAAATAAATATGAAACCAACTGTCAACACTCATACACTGCTTTTCCATATATTAGACATCTTTATTGGGTGGTAGTATGCGTACTTTTCAGGTATGGATAGCTGTGTTTTAAATTGCGCAGAAAATGACCAACGTACAAGGAATAAATACCATAACGATAACACTAGGCTCTAAATTGGATTTTCACATATTCACCTTTACTCAAAAACATGGCTAATAAATACGGCTTTAGGACAACTGCATCACAAACAAATATACTTGTGCATCTACCATGGCCCTGACATAGACATTATGCAACAGTGAGCATAAAATATGCTGCCTTATTAGATAAAATAAGGTAACTCAAAGGCGGAAGTACCCATTGCGCTTGCTATATCATGTTTACGCATCACTGTTAGGGAAAATACAGTTCGCTATTAAATTGTGGGAAAAGGCCAAAAAAACAAGCCACACAAGGTTGTATTATCACAAGACCTCCAAGAGTCTACTGCAAGAGTTTAGGAAAAGAACGCTCGAGCCAATATTAACGATAAAACATTTCGACACGAGAGGTCGGATGTGGCAGTATACCACAACTAAAACATGAATATTAAAGACAGTAAAGTTTCCTGACACCAGATGTATGCTAACATCAAGCTCATTGTCAAGCTAATTGTCAAGCTAACATCAAGCTTGATTGACTGCGTTTTCTTGACAAGAAGCCAAAACCAATAAAATATACTGCGACTCTCTTTGATACCCACGTAATACAAAACTACTTACGTATCGTGACGCCGGTGTTACATGGCTAATCCGCGAGTAATAATACATCCGCCCGTTTCCTAGCAGCTTTTCCTCCTGAACACCAATACTGCAGGAAAACAGAAACCGGGGCACCAGCAGGAGCAGGCAGGTCATTCGGTTAACTTGAATTTTTATGACAAGGCACAACATAAAGAAAGGTAACACTGCGGATTTTCCCGATACTGCAATGCATAATTTGAAATAAGAATGTCATTTCACTATTAATACATAGAAGGTAAGGCAGATGCCGCGTGTAGATTTAGTTCTCCAAGTTTTGTGTCGTTCTGCTTCTGATTGGCACCCACTCAACCATTTCCGGCAATGAGGTTTTTGTTTTTGCTTGTGGAAATTAATAGCCGGCATGGGACGTAAAACTCGAACGAACTTCCACGCATGTGACTGCATGCGTAGCATGATGTGTGCAGTGTAAAATGTGACGCAGTCGGTTAATATGTATATGCCGTATCACCGCATAAGTAACACGGATTAGGTACCTATTTCACCGCAGGCTATAGCTATTTATACATTCATATGAAGCACCTGAAATTGTGAGCGTACTACACCACAGCGAGATGACGACTGAGCATTGAACAAAAAGTGCCGTTTCTGCGACGCTTTGTAAACCAAATGCCCAACATGTAATAGCTCAACAAGTATTTCATAATGAAAGTGCTCACAAAAGCACTACGAAATCTTCACCCCTATAGCAGTTATGGCTTTGCGCGAACAGCAGTGGGGGAAACGGAAGACGTTTAGTCTTTCTAATTCAAGTCATTGGTAATTTCGTACTGCACGCCTTAAATTAGCAAAATACGATATTCACGAAGGCGGTTTACGCGCAGCACAACACCTGGAAATGGGTTCCTGCAATTTATTCTTTTCCCTAAGATATCCTTCTCTCGACATTTTTAATACTTTGTACGGCGTTGGCAAAAAAGTGAGGATTTCGGACATCACTAATAATACGTCTTAGCTGCCTTATAAAAGTGCACTGCTGCAAAGCAGTTTCATAGATGGCGGCGAAGTTCATTAAATTTTATATGCAGTGTGCACGTGTATTTTTTAAAATTTAAAGACGCAAGTGCATCTTCGGTAAGGAAGCCTTAATTTAAATATATATGCGGTTCCTCGTTCCAGTTAGTGCACGAAACAGAGTATACTGCACTGCAGTGCACGAGTTATGTGGAACAAGACACCAGCAACACATATACAAACACACTTTCCAGAAATGTTTACAGGAACATAAGTGGAACAGTAACGGGAACCGGTGAAAGCCCATGACTCTATTTATTCGGTTCCAGATAAAAACCACCAACATAAAGAAAACAAGTTGACGGTTCCAGATAAGATCCACCTATATGTCTCGTTCCTGTTATTTTTCGTTCAGATCCACAAAAAATATGGGGATCACCCTTTTTAACTGGAACTTACCTGGAACCAGATTAAGAGTGCACGTGTAATCATCCTGCCTCTATACACCAGCCATCTCCATTGTGATTTCGTATTGCGTCACTTTTACTTTTACTCGCAGGTTTTAGTATTTACGGTCTCATCTGCCTTTCAATAACTTCTTCCTCTGGTGCTCTTTGCCCTTGTTGGCCTTGCGCCATTAAACAGCAACCATCCTCATCATCACGTAATTAATTTTCCGCCCACTGCACTTTCTGCTATAAGCCGGTAAAAGTGTTTCCAAATGCTTCGCTGCACAGCTCCCCACGTGACATACGTGATGTCACTGCACTGCACTATTCCATTGACGTCCCGCTAAAAGGAGCCTGCCCGTTCTGGCTATTTGGGCAACTTGCGCTAACGGCCTGGGTTCGAGCCTCAACGAGTCTACTTTTAATTTTTTTTAAATTTTCTTATAAAGTCAATTGCACGCATTGTTTCTTGTTAATATTAGTGATTTGGTATGGTTTAGGTCGCCTTAAATTCAGGACGCAGCCTATGAGCACATGTAATTAACGCTCTGCATCGCGCGAGGAGACATGTCACCTTGGCCGCTGTTCAGTGAAGCGTTTGGAAATACGCAGCTGGGCACACTACCCCACATTTATAAGGGCGTGTATATAACCCACGCAGAGGAACCAGAGTTTACGGCACATGAAGCCAGCGACAAGCTTACACCCATTATCACGGAGTGTGCAGTAAGAGTCCGGGGCACGATAACTGGACAATATACTGGTAAACATTCCCAGGAGACGAAAGATCTAATTACGAAACGCCAAACCATAACACTCTACACCGCAGCTGACAGAATACAACTAGCGGAGCTTTCCAAGTTAATCAATAAGTGTAAGACAGCTGACATTCGCAAGTATAATATGGAGAGGATAGAATATGCTGTAAAGAACGGGGGCCGCCTGAAAGCAGTGCAGAGGAGTTTAGGCGTGGGGAAAAATCAGATGTATGCAGTTAAAGACAAGTAAGGCAATGTCATCACAAATAGGGATGAAGTAGTCATAGTAGACGAGGAGTTCTATAGAGATCTGTACAGTAGACAGGACATCCAGGATAATGCCGAACGAGAAGGTAGTTAAGAGGAGAGAGACACCGCTCCAGTAACGACAGAAGTAAGGAAGGCATTGAAAGAAATGAAGGGGGGCAAAGCACCAGGTGAAGATCAGATATAAGCACAGCTCTTGAAGGATGCCGGGCAAATTGTACTAGTAAAACTGGCAAACCTGTACACGCAATGCCTAATGAACGCAAGTGTACCGGAATCTTGGAAGAACGCTACCATCATCCTAATCCATAAGAAAGTTTGAAAAATTACAGGACGATCGGCTTACTGCAAGTCGTCAACAAAGTACTTACCAAGGTAATCGCTAACAGAATTTCTGCCACCTTAGATTTAAGTCAACCTAAAGAACAAGCAGGGTTTCATAAAGGCTATTTAACAATGGACCATATACCACGGTGTAGACGAGCATTATGTCAAAATACTAGCGGATATTTACAATGGGTCCACAGCTACCATCATCCTACATAAGGAGAGCAGTAAAATACCTATAAGGAAGGGCATCAGACACGGAGAAAAATCTCTCCAATGTTATTCAGAGCATGTTTACAAGGATTCAGAACTGTGGATTGGGAACAGGTGGGAGTCAAGGTTAATGGAGAATACCTGACTAACCTAAGATTTGTTGATGATGTTGCCTTGCTAAGTAACTCGAGGAACGAATGGCAAAGCATGCTTATCGCACTGAACAAACAGAGTAGTATCGTGGACCTGAAAATTAATATTCAGAAAACTAATGTAATGATCAATAACCTCGGGATAGCACAACGATTTGATATTGATGGCGAGGTAGTAGAAGTGGTAAGCGGATATATCTACTTAGGCCAAGTTGTGACCCCGGATCCCAACCATGAGGCAGAGATAATTAGAAGGATAAGAATGGGGTGTAGTGCATTCGGCAGGCATTCTCAGATAATAAATGGCAGCCGACCACTGTCCCTGAAGAAGAAAGCGTATGACAGCTGCATCTCACCGGAACTCACCTACGGGGCAGAAACTTGGAGGCTCACTAAGAGGGTTTAAGTTAAATTTAGGACAACTCAGCAAGCAATGGAACGGAAGATGATAGGGGTGACATTAAGGGACAAGAAGAGAGCAGAGTGGATCAGGGAACAAACGCGTGTTAAGGAGATATTAGTAGAAATTAAGAAATGAACGTGAGCAGGGCATGTAATGCGAAGGCAAGATAGCCGTTGGAAATTAAGGGTAACAGAGTGGATCCTTAGAGAAGGCAAGCGGGGCAGAGGGCGGCAGAAAGTTAGATGGGCAGATGAAATCCAGAAGTTTGCAGGGATAAATTGTTCGCATTTAGCACAGGACCGGGGTAATTGGAGATGAATAGGAGTGGCCTTTGCCCTGCAGTGGGCGTAGCTAGGCTGGTGATGATAATGTATATAAACCACAACTCCCCCCTTCCCCCTCTAGAAAGTGACCACAAGCGACCACCTGGACATCCAGCAACCCCGGGCACCCAGGGTAGATCAGCTGCAGCAGCAGCAGCCTCCTTCTCGCGAGGAGTGTAGTCAATGCAAAATTTTCTCGTGAATATCTGTCAAGAGTGAACACTCCTGTACAAAAAACTTAAAACTCTTTTAATGAAGCTTTTTTACCTCTTTCTCGCAGTAACAGGTTCTTTCCAATAGGGCTCTGACTCTGCAGGGTCGCCCAAGTCTGCTATAATTTATCCCTCTCTTCTTTTGCCCCGGAATCTCCGTTTCCTGGGACGCGCCTCCCATGTGAAAGAACAGAGGAGCAACGGAAAAAAAGCACCAACAAATATTCTCTGTATTGGGTAGCTTAAAGCTGTACACGTTATTGTAAATGTTGAGTTTTCGTGCCTGAATCACGACTTGCATCCCTATGCCAAACTGAGGTCTTTGTGTGGTTCGTCATTTGGTGTGCCCCAAAATTGGCACGTATCGATTCAAGAGACACGCGAAGAACGTAGGAGTCAAAAGGCCAAAGGAAACCAACCTCAAGGCCGTATCATACTTCAGGCTGTGCCATCCGCCCGATTTGCCTCCCGTCCCCCCCCCCCCCCCCCCCTTGGACGCTGCAATCAGTCATTCATAACATTTCCCCTTTCTTCAAGACACAAGATTTTGCCAAGGAGTAGCATGATGCCTTTGTGCCCTCTGGCAATAATTATGCATGTTACCACCACATCCAACCACAGACATTTCTCGACATACACAAGTTTTTTTCTTATATTTCAATGTCCCATTCACTGTACTTGTTTCTTCACTTTTCGCAGCGTTCAGTTTTCTTTTCCACCAAGTTCTAAGTCTCTTTTTTACGTGCTCACAAAATCTTTTCCTGTCTTTGTAAATGGGTGCGCACCATTTTCATTCCTGGAACCACCACAACAACCACCATTTCCTTTGGGGCTGCTCCTCAATCGCCACAAAAATAAAATAAAATAGAGCGCAGCATATACGGGTACAGATGACTAGACACACACGAGCGTCTCCCTCTCTGCTGGGCCGTATTAATCCTGTAAAATCGACCCGCACATCACAGAACGTATCTGATACCAACCACTCAAATCAACGTCCTCAGTGAGCGTATCCTAATGTGCATAAGGCGGTTTATTAGGATGGCCCGTTGAGGGGTCTCGGGCAATGATTCGGTTTTGTCGGCCCAGCTAATAGATTGACTGCACTTATAATGATGATAACGATGATGACGCTGTCAACGATTACGGCACATACCCGCCACGTGGGTCAGCTAGGGCTAAAAATTATACTGCGCTCCGTTTGAAGTTCACAGATGACATAACGGTAGACCTCAGCTGTTAAAAGCTGTAGTTAATTTTTATTTACGCATTCCCCTCGGAATTTCGCATCCTTCATCTTTTCCCCTTCTTTTTATCTCTCTGAATTTCTCATTTATTTCTCTCGCTATTTCCTCTCACCTGCTGGCTGGCCGGCCCATATCGTCCTCTCGTTGTTTTAAGGCGAAAGCCTTGTATCTCGGGCTTTGTGCACGAGATACAAGGGAAAACAGAATGAGGAAAACAAATTGCGAGGCACAAAAAACGTAGAGCGCGAGATTGAAATGGGGAAACTGCAGCGCAGGAGGAGGCTGACGATGACTCCGACAAAGTGGGACGAAAAGCGCACCGGATGAGGGTAGGCCGCTGCTAAACGTGCAATACGAGCTACCTTGATAGGTGAAGATACCGACGGAGAAAGGGGCTTTCCTGTCGGGCTGGTCAAGAGAAGGTGGGCCCCGCAACAAAGTTCAACATAAAGTTCCACAGAAGATCAACACAAGGTACTACTGGACTTTTATTTGTTCATTCTCGTTAAGTTTGAAGCAGTAACTTTTACGCGCGAAGCCGCTCTGCCTGCAAGCGTCAGCATATAGCGACAAATCACCGTACTTATGTGTTGGAAAGAAAGCAAACGCCCATTTCTTAAGAATTTCGTTACCACGGAAAAATGGCGATTTTGAGTACTTCCACAAAACATTTTTTTCCTCTTGAGCTACTCGACAAATTTAGAATTTCTAGCCATGAAATTGTAGCTTATCGATTTTTCTTTCAAACATAACAGCGATTGTGTGAAAGGTAGAATTATTTACAGGTTATCGGTCAAATAAACGGAAAAAAATGTGGAAAAACCAATGCACACAACATAGGCCATTGTACTGAGCCTAAAAGTTATTTTCGGAATTTTAAGGTGTACAGGTTGTTTCTACGTTCCTAAGCTATACTTTAATATATAGATCAACGCTGTACAACAAGTTTAGGATTTTTGCAGGGCCCACCAACCTAGCGGCCCTGACGGATGTGCCACTCCGCGAAGCCACTCGAATGTTAGTCGGCCTCTCTAAACCATCCATCTAAACATACTTGTTTGTGTTCTCCCACAAAATCCTTATCACTTCAGCGGTAAAAAGCACTAAAAGAAATCCAGGCTTTTGAAAAGCGGCGCGCGTCGCTCTGCAGCGCTAATCTCACACGAGCGCCAGACTGCCTTGAAGGTGGTAAGGGAACAGTTAAGTTGTAAGGTTTGGGGGTGTCTGGAACAAAAGCGTGAGCTTAAACATTACGACGAAGTTGGTGCAAACTTCTGCTTCACCTGCCCTCCCCCTTCCCTCAGGTTTTCTTATTTTTCAATACGGAAGGTTTAAGTAGAAAAAAACCGGGGCCCGGAGTTTGTAATTCCTCTCTAAATCCCATTGGCTGCACCCAAAACATGAGGCTACGCTCCACACTCCCCAATCCATCACAGGAGAAACAGGAAAATGCACTATAAATGCTACAGGCAACTCCCAACCTAGGAACCAGCTGGAGCTGCTACGCCAAGCTAGCGGTGATTCCCACGGTTCAGGGCTACCCGGCCTAGGGTGCCCCATAGAGTTTCTCCCAAGGTGTGCTAGAGAGGAAGCTGAGGCCGCAACTGCCCGTCAACATGAAAATTATGCGAAAAGTAGTTTCCCGCCCTTGTTCGTAATTGGCTTGGCTTGTAACGTTTTAGAGAATCTGAAAATACTTAAAGTGCGGAAATATTAACGATAAAGTGTTAAGTTTCTTTGAAAAAAATAAAACACGTTGTAGCAGTAAATAAGGCTCTTTTTTCCCTGTTTGTTTTTTAAGCTGGAGCTTCAGTTGCACAGAGTTTCATACTAATATATTAGTATGAAACTCTATGTTCAGGTGAACATTACCGTCTGCGATCGTCTGCTCCTCTGACGGTTACAAAATACTTTTAACTTTCGCAATGACCCACAAAGACAAATTTTAATAATTACAATATTCTTTTAGAAGAATACATTATCAGAAAATCCGTAAATGCTGCGTACACACGACAGAATGTTATCACTCGGGGCAACCACACCGACGAAATGTGACTGATAGCCCCGGCGACGTGCCGAGCGACAGGGCTAGAGTGAACTAAAACACACATTGGTTCAAATGAGCTGCCAAAAATGGAGCGAAAACAAGGTAACGACAGAGTAATCCCCTGAAGTTTGCGATCGTCCCGCCGCCATGCGGATGGTGAGTGGCAACTTGAGCTTCTGCGTGGATAATTTGAAAACAAACAAACAAACAAATAAATAATTACGAATTTATATAAAAATACAAGCAAGTAAATAATTACTTTACATAAACAATTGCACTTACTTATTACTACTGCGAAAGTGAAGCGGAATTCCCTGTATTCTTGCGATGGCGGCGGCTCCATGCGGCGGCCACCAACAACTCTCGCGTCGTCTGCTACACCAACTTCTGCGACGCGGAGCCGTTGCACGGAAGATAATAAACCCTGTGGCTTGAAGACAGCGCATGCATGTTAAAAACCGGGCGTGAAGCGAGTAATCGCTATGAAAATATACAGCGGTGTATATGAAAATATACACCGGTAGCCCACCAGTTCGCCAAATATATGTTTTTTCGCCTTAAGGCGAAGATTCAGCAAATGTGACGTTACATAGAACAAAAGCACACATAGGCATAGTTTCATACAATAATATTTCTTTGAAACTGTATGTGTAGAGGTAGGCGTAAATATGTATATGACGTATTCGGTGCTAAGAAAATTGCAGTGTGTTTTTTATTATAATCGCAAACTAGAAATTTGCTCGTGATTGTCTGCTCTAAGGAAGCACGAATATTGATTTCACTGTCAGAGCATGACTATTGCACGTCATACCTAACAGAAAATAACGACTAAAGGTCGATAAAGCAGCCCTTCGGCGTAGTTACCTAGGGTTTCGCGGACATTATAAGAGAAAAACTAACAAAAAAAGATATAACAGTAGATCCCTGGTGGGAATCGAACTTCATCCTTTTGCGTGTGAAGCAAGTATTCTACCACTGCGCCACATTTTGAAGTCTTGCGAACCCAGCACCACTAACGGATTTTACCATTTTCTGGCTTCACTTCTGATGTATTAAAAGTATAGGCGTTTGAACCATGCGCTATGGCATAGAGTGTGCTGCCTCAGCAGACGACGCGGCTTTGTCGTATGGTAATGATAAACGCGATTTGCCGCTGCGCGAGCAACAGTGGCTAGATGCCCGTCTCCTGCCACAACGTGGAGCAAGGCTTACGTCGTGTGACTTTCTTGGACCCTGGGCCAACAGCACTGACTCATCTTTAGGGAAAAAAATTCTGCTGCGTTTTTTTTTGCGGGATTCTGGACTAGACTAAACTTTGTTATTCTTGCACTGTGCGCATGGCTACTTATGTGCGCGTTTGCGTCGTCACGTACACTTTTCCTCCTTTTTGTTGTTAGGCGCTCTGCGCTTCATAGGCACCATTCGCTCTACTTTTTTACTTAACTTTATTCAGTTTTTCCCTTGCATTTCATTGCGTGCCATTTTTTATTTAACTTTGTTTTCTCTCTAATCTCACATTCTCTCTCACACATTCACTTCACCGCATTGTGATCATCCCCATCTGGCGTAGCAAGCAAGCGCTGCCGCAAGCACAGCTGACCTCTCCAGCCCACATTAAAGAGTTCTCTGTCTCTCTCTGAAAAATCGCGTACCGCGCGCGTGATTGAACTACTTGTGTTCGTATTGTTTTGTTCACTGAGATGCAGTGTTCGCTGTTCCTTGTGGGTACCTGAACAGGCAAGCCATTCCTTCCGCTCCCACAAGTTCCGCGCATATTGTATCGGTTATGTGAGCGTGTATCCTGCGTGCTGCGTGCTTTCACCGTGTCCTTAAATCATGAGCTGAGCTCTTGACTGTTGTCTTCCTGCCCCTATCCTTAAAAATATATGCGTGTAACTGTGCAAAAAAATGTCAAAGCCAAAGCGGCTGTGCAAAGAGAAAACATGCTTTGTCCCGCTGTGTAAAAGCGGTTACCTCTCGAACCAAAAGCGTGTTTCCATGTTTACGGCACCATCCGATGCTACGCGGCTTGCAGAATGGGAACGAAGAAATCAAAAGAAAGGCATGAGGCTGACGGTAGCTGCAGTGGTTTGCGAGAGACATTTTGAGAGGAGTTGCATCGATCGGACGCTCAACATCACCGTAAACTGTGTTGCCAACGGGCATAATCGCGATAAACCACGTATGAAACCCGCCGCCATAACAACGACGTAGCTCCTGCAATTGAAAATGGCACCACACGGTGAAGTTCTGAAGCAGCAAGCACTGTTGGATCGTAACACGGTGCTGCACGAGTGCAACGGCTGCCAATTACCATCCTGTTCCAGTGACATGCATATGAAATTGCAACATGAGTCGGTGGTTTCATTAGGTAACGCCTCCTGTGACCCTGAAGACCATAACATCGTGAACCTTTTCATTGATGTGAGAATGTTTGGAAGGCCTTTGCTTGGTGTGCAATCAGCGGTTGCCACCGTGAACCAGAAGGAAAGAGGACTAAACATCTATTCTTGAAAAGAGGCCGAATCCAAAATCAAATGAGTGTCTTTGACAAGTCTTTGTGGTGAATGCGGCAAAGGCTGCTGAAAGCACTTTGCCGCATTCTTTTTTTACACTTCTTACAGAAGCATGACTTTTCCGAGAAGTGCTTATCATATGTACGAAGTCCGATGGGGAGTAGGCCGTGCACTTGTTGCACGCACTAAAACTTATTCCCAAAACATGCTTGTTTTATGGGTCGATAAAATTAACTGACTCACTTCACCTACTGTGTTAGAAAATAAAATTAGCTGAAGTGCACTAAAAAAGAAACACTACACTGTTAAAACGGCGCTAGAACACACCTTCGAGAGCATAGGATGTTCGACAGCCCATAGTTTTGCTGAACTTCACACAAACTTTCACGCAAGGAACAGTCTCTAAATATGCCTCTCAGTCGAAGGTTCAAAAGGAAACCCTTAAAGCCGTAATCAGCTTCCTCAATAGAAGACGTGGTCTGTTGAGCGGAAGCAAGGCGCCGCGGCCCCCACCCTCCCGCCTGGTAGTAGCCCATGCGGCGGCCACCTGCATTCATCGCTAAGGTGCCACCCGGGAGGCCGCGGTCGGCACACTATAGCCAGATACAGTGTACTAGAAGATAAGGTGTGTCGTGCGGGGGGGGGGGAAACCAATGGAGAGCGCGGGTCCCTTTTGCGATGAAAAAAATGTATGGAGCGCGAACGTTCCCCAGAGAACTCCTACGGCAGCCAGCGCAACCTTTAAGTTTTTAAATCAAATTAAACAGTTATTTGACGGGTTTTATAAAAATTTATATCATGAAATAAAGAAATAAGACTATCTAAGGCAATAGGTAGGGATTAATTTAACTAACAAAACTTCTGAAACTAACAAGCCTCCAGGGGCGCTGCTTACAACAGGACTTCCTCAGCAGAAATTTTCATCACAAAAGTAACCCCCCTTATCGGCCCCGAACGACACACCTTTCTCTTCTAGTACGACTGTAGCCAGTATATTCTCGGCACTATAATGCATGCGTTGACCGCGGTGCAAATGTTTTGTCTTATGTACACAATATTTACGGACCCTTCTGACAATACTCTTTTCAAGAAATAATTACATTAAAATTTCACTCGTATGGTATTGCGAAAGTTAAAGGTATTTTGTAACAGTTGGCTTAGCAGACGATCGCAGACGATTATGTTCCCCTAAACCCCCTGCTACAAAAACAAACAGAAAACGGAGCCTTATTTTACTGCTCCGACGTGTTTTTATTCTTAGTTAAATTCAATAAACACAGCGTCTCAAAGAAAGTTGGTCACCAGGGGGAAACACGGCGTCTATCGCCGCGATAGTTTCTGCACGAGCCGGCGCCTAGCGGGCATTCTCGTGCCTTCACGTGCATATAGTACTCGTGGCTCGAGCGTCAGCTCCATGGTGGCACTAAGCCTTTCTGCTGCGCACCACGAGGCGTCTCAGAGCACCGCCACCTCATACGCAAGCATGGGCCGCAGCGAGCGTAAGGCGCGGTGCAAGTCCGAGTCGGCTTCGTTGTTCTATCTCACGCGCTCGCACCCGCAGCATGGCGGCCAAGGTCTCGCAACAGCGGAGCAACCAAGAAGACTCCAGGAAAGAAAACGAACAAAGCGACGTCCGCCATTCCACTGACCAGCGAGGGAGCAAAGCCTAGCAAGCACGCTAACAAGGCGACTACCAAGCCAGGCACCAGCGCCAAGAGAACAGCCACCAAGGGGAAAAACACTCCGAAAGCCAGGACCTCCCGAAGCGGCCCGAGCCGCCGTGCTGGACGAAAAACGCCTACGCGCTCCAAGGAGTCCACCGGCGGGCATGAGACCACCCGCGGCCGAAGTCAATCTCGACGGAGGACTAAGGACCCGAAGAGTGCGAAGGCGGAGGAGGCCGACAAGTCCAAGGCGACCAGCTCGATCAGGCGTTCTGGACGCATGACTGAAAGCAAGACGCCCAAGCCAGCCACGCGGGCTACAAGGAAGCGTCCTCATTCTCGCAGCTCTTCGAAGATGAGCAAGAAACCCAGGAAGACAGCGGCGAGGGTGGGCCAGTCCGAGGCCAAGAACTTACGCGGCCGCCAGAAGGTCAAGGATTCTGCGGAGAAACGCAGGCCGAGGAAACGCGCCCCGAGCGCTGACGGGCTCGGAGAAGGACCCTCAGCCCCGAAGAAATTACGTCAGTCCCGGGGAGCGGCGCGAGCTAAAATTGCCTGACGGCCGTCATAGCGTGTCCAGGAATGCGAGGCGAGTCGAGAAATTTTTCAAATCTACGTAGCCTATTTGGTTTACCCCGACACGGTGCCTGTAGTATTCAGTCAACATTATTCCGTTTCCCCTCGATTGACGCCGAAGTTGTTGGATGTTTTTTTGCCTATGGGACTTGTGCACTGCAGTTTCAAGTAAACTTGTGGCGCCAACTGCTAGCGGCGGCGACGGCTTTTACAAAGAATAAAATAAACATATACAGCCGTTCGCTAAGGCGCTCAATTCGAACCGGAAAATTAGTATACACACATCATGCCGTTTTATTACGTTCACAGTTATGTGAACATAAACATTCTGTTTAGGTGTTGTGCGGGAATGCATGCTAAAATATTTTAGAAAGCGCCACGTCTAATAAACGCCAACAGCACACGGATCCGCTGCTTGCGGCGCCGAGATGAACAAAGCAGATAGTACCCGAGAAGAAATAAAAAGAACAGAACCACAGGTGCATTTGCGTATCTGCACGCTACTTGGCGTGCGACCGCTGCGAAAAAAAAAATGCAGTGTATGCAACAGAATGGAACGTGTGTTTATTTTTGTAGCTTTCAAATAGCTAGCCTTCAGGTGTCATTATAAGTGTGTATTTACGTCAGAAAATGCATGGAACATCCTATGCATACGCATGTTTCCGTTGTACGTAACCATGCCGGCAATATATATAAAGCTTTAAAACGAAAACACAAGCAACGTAAATGGTTACGCTACACGTTATACAATAAACAGATGGACACACACTGGGCACAATTTGGCGAATCTCATCTACAGTTTTAGTTAGATGACTGTCAAATGTCCTGTACAACTTATAGTTCGCGTTTCTGCCACAGTATGTCCCAGGAAACGAGTTCAAGTGGAGCTCGTTGCACAAAATATTTTTGCTGACACAGATAACTGCACGAGCACTATCTTATGCTGCCGTGTAGTTACACGAACATCACGTACAACTCTTTAACCTTTAAAACTATCTCCATTATTCCAAATGGTCTTTTTTTCATTAGCACTACGAAATGTGAGAGGAGCCCTTTGTGGACAATAATAGCTCCCGTTGTGCGCCCTACCATGTCTGGCCCGTGGCTATGTCGAGCGCTACAATAGCAATCAAGGTATATAAACGTTAGAAGCTTTCGTGAAAGCTTCCTCACATGGAACTACGTGCAAAAATGCTCGCATGTTAGTAGGCGTTGATCAACTCCTATGAACGCGTTTTAAAAAAAAAGCACCGACTTTTTTTTTCGGGGAGGGGGACCGGCATCGAACGAAATCTTTTCAGCAGTTTCAGGTAGAGTTTTGCAGCGCAGGTGTATTCTATTTTCAAATACCTGCCTCTACAAACCTGAATCGTCAGGCTCTTGAAGCCGTATATCCATATACACCCGAACATTTCGCCGATATTCCACACGCACAACGGACTTCAAATCACTTCCTGGCACTGACAAGGCACAGTAGAGTCTACACGGAAGTAATTCGCTTCTGCAACCACCTTGAAAGTCGCGTCGCCGGTCTTCTCTTCACTATAGGATGTCCGCCAACCGCTGGGTTATGTCACTTATGCTGTGAACAGAATCTAAAGCTCAAATATTCAAAACCACCAAAGCCCCAAACGATTGCCGCCGTCGTTGAGATTTCGCGGTGGTCACGCCATCATGGAATTTTGTTGCGGGGCCCCGGGGCCCCACAGGACAGAAGTTTCTCCATTGGTTGAGCGATCGCGCCATTTCTCACCACTTCCAGATGCACACACACACGCGCACACCCTTTCTTCTCGTAAGTGGGATCGTAGGTTTTCGTCTTGTATGTTTATTTTTCACTTGGAGGACGCCGCTGGAGTAGTTGAAGCCGTTTAGAAATGACGGCGGCTTCATACGAGTAGTTTTGTTGTGATGAATCGCTTTCCTGTTGCCTTTGCGAAACCTTTTCGTTTTATTGAAGCACGTCGTTGCTGTTTGTATTGCATCACAACAGAATAGCGGACATTCGTTGGTTCTCGTGCTGCGCCAAATGCGATGCTACGGGTCGTCGTCTGCTCGCGAAACAGAGATGATTTCTTAGTTGTCTGCAAGATGGTGCTGAACACAAATAATGTTTAGAAATAATGGAAATACGTTTAGTCAGTGGTACTAGAAAGGAGAAGCGCAGTTAGTGTAGGTAAGCGCACAAGCTAGATGTAGCAAGTAGTAATTGAACACGTGGTAGTAGTGAGTTAAACACATTTTTTTACAACGACCCACACAAGGAGAGATGTTGTAGGCAAGCGCCGCGCGGTGTTTATTCCTTTATTTTTGATCGTAGCGCGTGCAGGCGAAAACCGCAGTAATAAGTTTCCGGAAGGCAGTGAGGTAGCGCCCAAACATGCCGCCGAAGAAGTCGAGCGTTTCGTGCATGAGGTGCGAGCGTGAGCAGCCACTCGAGGAGACTACGGTCAGTTCAGTCGCGGAGGCGGAAGGGCAGGAGATCATGTGTAGGATGTGTGTGCTGGAGTCTCGCCTCGACCGGCTAGAGGAGGATAAGCAGCACCTTAGGGTATACGGGTGGACGAGTTTGTGGAGCTAAAAACCGGAAGGAAGCAGCGAGAGGTCGTAGAAGGGAAGCCGGTCTCTTGCTGAAACGTGGGCAACAATCGTGGATATATATATATATATATATATATATATATATATAGATATATATATATATATATATATATAATGTCCGAGATATCAAACGCCGAAGTTTAATTGTCGTTCGCATCATTACGCATGCAGGACAGTCGGCACCGGTGCCAAGCTCCTCCCTTGTGTGACGTGCCTGCAGTGTACGGTGTTTAGTTCGACAAAGGGGTGGAGGCATAAGCAAAAGTTATAACTGAAAGCACCCATTCATTCTTGGCTGGCGTTATCGCAATCAGCAGTGCTCGGACTCGGAACCGCTATCGAAACACAGAACAAAATGGAGGAGCTATGCGCCGGTCTTGACTTCTAGCAGGCGTAATCATGCGATCTGGAATCAAACTTCCCAGTTCAATATCTTGGAGTACGGATGCGCTAGAAGTATTCTGCCAAATCAAACCGCGTAGAAGCACGATTGCGTCTAACTTTAAAATACTACCGTGCCTGGTTACGGTAGCCACTACACAGTTAATTAATCAATTTTAGTTAATTAAGCCACCTACATCAATAATTACCCCCTAATTATGTGTCCCCCTGAGTGCATAACATCACTGTAACATCACTTCGTATATATAACATCACTATAACATCACTTCGCGTAAATATAAGCGCCTATTTTTTTGAAAAACCTGTCGACTTAACTTTGATCACCCTGTATACCGTGGGTAAAAAAACATACAACAGCATTTGCAGCTCTATTGCATGTGTGTGTGTGTGCGTGCGTGCGTGCGTGCGTGCGTGCGTGCGTGCGTGCGTGCGTGTGTGTGTGTGTGTGTGTGTGTGTGTGTGTGTGTGTGTGTGTGTGTGTGTGTGTGTGTGTGTGTGTGTGTGTGTGTGCGTGCGTGCGTGTGTGTGTGTGTGTGGTGGTGTGTGCGTGTGTGTGTGTGTGTGCGTGCGTGTGTGTGTGTGTGTGTGTGTGTGTTCGTGTGTGTTGTGTGTGTGTGTGTGTGCGTGTGGGGGGGGGGGAAGGGGGGGGGGGGGGGGCCGTGCGCTAACGGGCGCGCGCGTGTGTTTATGATGGCTCTCGCCTTCTCTGGTGCAGGATCGCCAACCAAAGCAACGGGCAGGGCAACGAAGGTCGCGGAGCTGCACAACGAGGATGCGTCGCGCTGACGCTGCGAAACTCTTCTACCGTCATCAAAACGCCTTCTCGATATCCCCGTTTGGCTGGCTCCTCCAGGTCGAATTCCCCGACCATCATGACAGGAAATAAAACTCCCATTTCACTCTGCTTTCCCCATTTACTTTTCTTATTGCATAAACCAGAAGCCCACTAGCGCTCGTAACAAACCGAGAGCATCGGCTTCTTTTTAACAGAAATAAGGTGAGGACCGCTCTGCTCTGAAGCGGTTACAGCTTGCTGATAAGTAATATTTTTGCCTATTCGTAAATTTAACTTTTGTCTATTCGAAAAATAAAGCACTCTTTTTAATACTCGGCCTTTTTTGGCAAAAAGCAACTAAATTGTGATTTCCTCGCCAAGTGAGACATTTGAAATTGCCGCTCGTGAGTCAGCGGCGGCGAAGTGCATGAGGCTGCTGCACAGTTTGCATAGAGCAGAATGCTCGCGACATTTCTCGGTGCATTTAATGCAATGGCAACGAACGGCGGCTTCCTGCGAATTAAAACCGTGTGCCTTTTTGCGCACAGCAAAGCTGCTAGCGTTTGGTGTAGTCTTCCTCCAGAAAGGTGCAAAATTCGTCGTCTTTCTTGGAACCAGTCAGAAATATAGGATGTAAACGTATATTGACGTTTTCGGTTCCTTTCGCCACGATTCTTAATGCCAGCCGCAAAATGCCTACCATGGAAGAAAAAAAACAAACAAAAAATACCGATACGCCTTACAAGCCAAGAGTAAAGAGCTACGAAACGTAAAATGGCGACTGCACCCCATATCCAGTTTCAATCGGGAAGTGGGTGGCGAAATTGAGTGACAGTACCAAAGCAGGTCTGTTTAAGATGGCGAATTCGCGGACACTTGACAAGTCGAGTACACTGCCCGTTGATGTACTATTGACTTCAACTGACTGACCGACTGATTGATTGATTGCTTGATTGATTGTGGGGTTTAACGCGCCGACGCAACGCAGGCGATGAGGCGGCGTGTTGGAGGGCTCCGGATTAATTTTGACCACCTGGGGATCTTTTTCGTGCGCCGAAATCTCGTACACACGGGTGTTTTTTGCTTTCGCCTCCATCAGAAAAGCGGCCTGGGGCCGCGCCGCATCGAACCCGCGACCTCGTGCGTCGCAGCGCTTTTCGCCTAGCGAACTGAGCCACCTCGTGCGCGGCGGGTGATTGCTTGATTGTTGATTGATTGATTGATTGCACAGGGTTTAACGCGCCCACGCAACGCAGGCGATGAGGCTGGCCGTAGTGGAGGGTTCCAGATTAATTGTTACCACCTGGGGATACTTATTGTGCGCCGAAATCTCATACACACGGGCGCTTTTGTTTTCGCCTCCATCAGAAAAGCGGCCACCGCGGCCGGGAATCGAGCCCCCGTCCTCGTGCTCAGTAGCACAACGCCTTAGGCACTGAGCCACCGCGGCGGGTGACTGACCGACTGGGCCGCCAACCACACGGCCATTACCATTCACAATCATAACGCGGAGCTTTCAATGCGTCTCTGACGGCGTTAAATGTCCCGCCAAAACGGACTGCAGGAAAGCTAACTTTACACAATGGGCTTCGCAAAACGATGGTGATGATAAAAGATATCAGATAACCTTCTCAAATAAATAAACGCTTCCCTTGGTTGAAATCGAAACCCGGGTCCATCGCGTCATGAAGTCGACGTCTATCAGATTGCGCCATTCGGACACTGTCGGAGTTGTTGAAGCTTTTTATGCCTCGCTGACGGCGTTCGATGTCGATACATAACGCACTGCGGTAACGCCCACCTTACACAACAATGGTGTCTGTTATGACACATCCATCATCTCACACACAAGAAGAAAGCTTCACATGTCCACCATCTTTGTCGTTAGACGAAAGAGGTAAAAATTTTTTTGATGCCCACATAATTCCCATTTCCCGCCATGTAACCACTGAAATATTGTAGCACAAGCAGGCATTTATCACCGGTAAAGCTTTGAGCTGTAAGAAAGACGCTAAGACGCCTTGTTCTATCGTAGCCCTTTTGTTTTACGGCAACGTTTTTTGCTTGACACTAATTCACTCTCCACTGCAGAAGCCATTGGGAGAAGCTATTGATATCCGACGAAATGCTCCCATGCAGCAATCCGCGGAGCGTAGTTGCACTTGTCGTACGTGCATCCAATATGATGTGATTTCACGCTAGTAGCGTGTATGTACCGTTGTTTCGATTGGGAGTGCTGCATATATACTTAGACGGACGAAAACTGACTGCGGATGAAACCAAAGCGTGGGAGATTGCGGTGCAAAAGAAACTTGGGGTAGGACCCAATGTCGTGTCGAGTAGAAGCTGTCCAGAGAGAGAGAGAGAGGCAAGGAAAAGGGGAGAGATGAGAGAGAGGGAGTCTTTAATAAAACGTGAAAAGGTTAGCCCCAGCTGCTATAGGCGAGTCTTGCTAGTTTGATGTCGTTCCAGAGGCAAACTAATCAGCAGCGTACAGCGGCGGGGACATGAAAACAAAAACAAACATGATGGGATGAGAGAGAGAGAGAGAGAGAGAGAGAGAGAGAGAGAGAGAGAGAGAGAGAGAGAGAGAGGGAGAGAGAGAGAGAGAGAGAGAGAGAGAGAGAGAGAGAGAGAGAGAGAGAGAGATCTTTAATGAAGACTGGCGATGTTAGCTGGCCTAAAATGCCTAACTTGCTACGCCGAAGTTATTCGTAAACATTGGGGGATTACTTGCGCAAATTGTAGTCTGGAGTTCCTAGGCCACGTGTCGGCCACTGTTGGTGCATTTACATGACTTTAGTTAGTAGAAAAATACATTCGAAAGTGCTATCCTCCTCTCTGCATCCTCCTTGCCGAATTGCTATGAGGTTGCGTATGACGCTTATTCGAGACGGCTCGGTTTGACTACACTACTGCACGGCTCGTCGACCCTCCGAGCTCCGACACTTACTCCGCCGGCCCAGGCGGGTCGTCGCAATTCGTTCCCTCAGTTGAAACTAAGCCACGGCACCATTTGTGCCTGGAATAATGCGCCTTTCCTTAGTTAGTTTGTAGACTGTATCAAGCTTATTAAAGTCTCTGAAGTCGAAGTGGCTCCCCACAAGCGCTTATGCTACGCTTCGCTGACTGGTACGCTAGAAAATCTAAGGCCAATAAAACGCAGGAGAAGAGTCAGCGAAGTTAATATATGTACCAGGAATTAAAATCAACCGAAACTTCTACTGTGAAGTGTAAAACCTAAGGTTCCGAAGGCGCATTTTGCGCTGGGTGAACTAGCACATCGGTCAGCAGCGCAACCACACACTTGCGATGGCTTTTCTGCCTAAGGCATGCAGTTTCTAGAAATAATTTGGTATTCGTGGAAATTTGGGGGACGCTAACTTCACAAGCATTACTCAAGAAATTTTCATCTAAGCTGCTGGAAATGATGTAACTAAAAATAGACAAGCTACACTGTATACACCATATATTTCCTTCCACAACAGCGCTGTGGCTTTGGCGTACTTATCTCACGCAATTCGTCCAAGTTTTCGCAGTTCGCAAGTTCGAATCCCCGATGTCAAGTGAGCGTTTTCTTAATTGAATTTTTTGGTCTAGGGTAATGTTTTTTATGCCGAATTCACCGTTTTGCGCTCTCACCTTCATTGCTCCACGAGTGAGTTAGCAGACTGAGAATGACGCGCTGGTGACTTCTCGTTGGCTTGGTGTTGCCATAAGCACCGACTGCTTGCGGGTACAGCCCAATCAGCCGACTCTCTGCCTTGTGCGAACACGCCTCTTACGACGCAGGGACAAGCGAGGCAAGCTCCAAAAGTGGAGGTAAAGCGCCTTCCATTTGATCGTCTCTGATGACATGGAGGGTGTTCGTCAGTGCGTTTGCCTCGGCTAGTGAACGTTACTATTCTAAGCGGTGCTGAAGGCTTATCTGACGCATATTACAGCCGAGAACATGGCCGGAGAGTGGTATGGCAATTTCTGATATATCGGTAATGCCCAGCCAACGATAACGTCAGACGCCAAGAATGTTGTTTCACAGAACCGAAACCGAAATTGATTTCAATTCCAATCTTTAACATCGCCCAATCACACGTCATCTCGAATGCGCGTCCCTGCTGCGGCCACCGCAGACCGAGCGTGGAATTTTTTCTTCTATCAGGCTTTATAAATTAAATTCTGCTTTGTTGACCCGAAAAACGATGAAAAGTGTGTTTATTGGAGCCAGTCTATGCAGTACAAACAAACACGGAAGATCGGCAAACTAACTTCAGTGTCCCTTCAAGAGCGAATCTCTCCCCATTACGCTCCCTAGATGGAACCCTTAAAAATGCTGAACCCGGAATTGGCGTAGTTCGGCATAAGTTAGTTGCATACTTTACTATCCATCTGGGCAACTCGCTGGAAAGCACGACTCATGATTATGATGATGCTGATGATGATGACAAGATGATGATTGTTATGGTGATGATGATCATTGATGAGTGTAGTGGTGAATGTGGAGAGGATGTCCGCAACGAGACACCAGGATCCCGGTTTTGCAAAGGCTAGCATGTGTGCTGGGCTCCATTCGGAGCTGAAGGGTAGAATTTAACCTACACAAAAAAAGCGAATCGGAAAATTAAGTGACACAAGCAGCTCTCACACTGGCGTGGTATGCGTTACCTTCGTCAATCTGCCGGTGCGGTGGTCACGCAGCGGAAATGTCGCGTCGCTCAAGGTGGGAACAGAAGGGTTGAGTGCTTGACACACCGTTGACACTCTCCGCCGAGTACCGTATGGGAATTGTTGGACAAAGTCCAATTACGCGCCTTGACCCACTTACCCAAAAGCACAAGTATTCAGGGTTCAGTTGCTGATCTGTGTAAAAAAAAACTTCCAGCAAAACGTCCTTTGCACATCGGATAAGCGCAGTAGTGCATTGGCACAGAGGCGCTCACGCGCTTCCTTTTTACCAAATAATAGTGCCTCAAATGCCAAGACCTGCATGTGTGTTTGCTATGTGTACGGCCGGGCATGTAGGAGAAGGTACTCTTCAGGTAGGGTCTGTTGCGATCACAACTGGGATCACCATGAACTGGCCATTAATTGCAGATTCCAAGAACTGGCCCAGTTATTACCTCTACCCATTCCTTTCGTCCATCATGACCGGTGGTCATCATTTACTAACAAAGGTTCTCTCTCTCTCTCTCTCTCTCTCTCTCTCTCTCTCTCTCTCTCTCTCTCTCTCTCTCTCTCTCTCTCTCTCTCTCTCTCTCTCTCTCTCTCTCTCTCTGTCTACCTTTAACTGGACTCAACTTTCACCTCGGCCAAATTTATTTCAAACGTACAGTACGTACCTCCAAACCAACGGGACATGACTGGTAGCTCCATGAAGTGCATTGTTAATTGGTTAAAAATGTTTGAAATAGCTCCGTCGCAGACCACGCGGCCCATGCCGGTGGTTCACACACACACCCATGAAGAGGAAATGACTTGCCTTCCGGCCGCGTGCTTCTTCCTCCGGCGAGCTAGAAGAACCGGTCGAGTGCCGCTAGGCGCGCTTTTTCGAGGGCTGTCGCCCGCGCAAAGCTGCTTGTGTGCAGGTTTGCTCCGGCCGGCCAGCCGCTCTTTGACGCTGCGCCGCTCTCTCGCTGTTTGCAACGTCACTTCAGCCTGGCCGTAATGTCCGCGCTCTCCTCAATTTCGGATTGCGCCGTGCACGCACTTATTTCCGCTGCCATATTTTGTGCCTCGCAGTTTTTTAGCAGACTTCACGTAAATAAAGTTTTCAAGAAGTCGAAATTTTGAGTGCAGTTGGCCTGTAATGTGCCTTTGTGTTTCTTCGCGTGGTTATCTGGATTCTAAGGGTTCCAAATTATTAGGTTGCGGAATTCAAAACAGCGCTAACAAATTGGACAAGAAAAGACAACACACGGCGCTTATCCAATTTGTTAGCGCCGTTTTGAGTTCCGTTGAATATGCACCAACGAGCCCAAATCACCGACTTATTAGATCGGCGCGGAATCCATCTAGGTGGAACAGGAGAATATTGGGGAATTGGTAAAGATGGCCACGTTGAAGCGGGGATTAGGGTGGCCTTTAGCGATTCCCCAGTTTTCCCCATTTTGTCCCAGATAGATTGCCGCGAGCCGATTTTACGGATTTTGATTGCAGCAGTCGACTCTAAGCTTTGCTTTACTTCTACGTTATGGAAGTAGTTTGAATTTTGTGAGTCAGATATCCACCCGCAAGAATGCCTCGGCACTTTATAGTTGTGTAGTTGAAACTGTCATTTCTTTATGGCAACACGGTCAACTTTTCCAAAGATCATCCTCGTACATAATGTGTTTTGTCAATAAAAGTGAAAGCGCTGATATTGACACGTGATATTTGAGGCAATTAAGAGTCGTCGATAGAAAATTCTTACTTCTTCCTGAAGATATTTGTTATCTTGCTTTTCCTCGTACTCCTGAAGCACAGAAAACGCCAGTCCGGATATGTACATCGCAATATGTTCGCAAAATCAGAAGAAAAAAAATTATAAACGTATCAGTGAATCCACACTTCATCTTAGCACAGCGGAGCGTAACATATAGCTAAAAATCCACCGAGAAATGTCCTGGGAAAATAATATTTCTATAAATTTTAACTTCACCTCCATACGGCAAAGCATAACAAAAAAAAAAACCCTTCGAAGATCCTGGAGGTGAGCAAGACTAAGCGGATGATAAAACTTTTTACCGTGCTGAAGCAATACATTGAACATTAGTAAACCTTCGGGTGAATTTTGAAATTTTACCCTAATACATTGGAGGACAACTTTTAGACAGAAAACCCGTAATACCGCTCTGAAAACAGGCAGGACTAAGCAGATGTTATTTTTGTTGTCTGATGTCGATAACAGAGTATTTGTATGTTAAAGTTCATTCGCTGTTTTAATTACCGTGAAAATGCAGACTGGACTTAAAAGTAGAATTTCTGGATTTTTAAACGCTGTTTTGCCGCTTCTAAGGGTTTTCCGAAAGAAATATGTGGTCCAAAGCGGTGGTTACTGCGCCACCACGCAAGAAAGAAATGTATCAGTTGAAAACAGTGGCAATGACGAGAGTAAATTTAATGACCTTCTAAAACACCACACAAGACACATTTTCTCGTTGCTTACTCGGAAACTAAGGAAAATTTGGTTTATTGATCTCTTGCAAGCCTGCCCGTCGAGTTAACCACATGATGTGAAAACAAGAAATAATTCCCTGCAGCATTCTTGCAGGCTCAGAGAATTCAAACGCCATAGATCGTAAATGGATCCTTTCAAGCAATGAGCTTTCAGGTGTACAACGCACAAACGTCACTCTTGCCAAATTCGAGAAATGACCGATCCAACATGTTACTTCTTCTTCAAGTGACATAGGCTAGAAGGTATTCTCCGCTGGCGTAGAAAGCTGTTACCATAATCTTGGAACTGCTTGTCACCTCAAGAGAAATATTTTTGCTCAAACTGACGATTATTAATTACTGAAGAGGTTAAGAAAACAAGTTTATAGTAAAATTCAGATAAATCCAAGTTTTCTTCCGTAGACAATCAGCTCAAAGCTTTCATTCGGTGGCACAAATGGCGGTTACTACGACACAATTCTTAAAAAGCAAATGCTGGCTTTGATTCCGCGCCAAGATGTTATGGTTTAAGAAAATGGACCGTGCAGATGCAGATGATAGAAAATGTGACTTCTGATGAGGCGGGGACGAGAACTCCTTCACGTTAGTGGCGGGGGATGGCTTCATCGACTTTAGGTAAAGTTATCTTGCATGCGTTGTTAACGCGAGGATTTTGGAAGCAGTGTTGGTTGCTTGTATTGTTGATGTGAACAAAAGACCAAAACATTTCCGGGCAATGTATTTGCGTAATAAAAGGCAAATTCAAAAACCATTTTTCTGTGCTTCAGTGCTTTTCCGCGTAAGAACTTGGAAGCACTCGCACTCACTGAAGCCCCCAGAAATTAAACTAACGAAAACGTAGCAAGAAGAAAGGTGAACGTTTTTTTCAGTGATGAAAAGAAGAACGTTCGCAATCGATCCCTGCTTTGTATACTTCATTGAAACAGAATCGTTTTCCAATGTTGTTGAGAAATTTTAGTCAAGGGCGTTTGCTAGTGTTAGTTAAAATTGGGCTAGGCGTCAAGTACGTTACTTCTTTGTGTTGCTTGTTGGAACGTAAAAGTTGAAAAGCTTGACTACAATGCGGTTATGGATCCTTTTAAAGACGATAGTCTTTCTTGGGCTACTTAAACCCAGAAATTTTGGTCTGTCTGTATGTCTGTGTGTCTGTATGTCTGTCCGTCTGTCTGTCTGTGACTTCGATTCAGCCACCCGGCCAAAGGACAAACAATGCCTGCGCAACAGTCTTATATAGTCACAGCTAAATCCTACCCGTCCTTGGTCCGGTGTAATGTTCATACTTGTCAACATTGTTGAAGAAGAACAAGACATTACGTGTAACATATGAGACAACAATCAATACAAAAGTGATATTTGCAGTGTCTCCTCTTATAAAAATTCAAACATGCCTGACTTTTGCGAAATTAAATACTTCATCCACTGCAGAAAAAAGAATTTACTCCGCACGTCGCCTCGCCTGCTGTTGCCAGCGCCACATAGCTTCTGGCGCCATTTTAAGAAATCAACCGGCAACAGTTACGCAAGGTTCCACTAGATAGTTTCCACGTTCTGCTTGCAACGCACGTGGAGTAGGGAAAACGCGGTTCTATAAACGTTGAAGTAGGGTGCCTCGATTAACGCGCGTCTTCGCCGTACGGCCAGCGTTCGCATCGAGACACCCGGTTTGGAGCAGTGGAACGCGGGAAATTGAAAATGATTTAAGCAAACCTTTGGTGTCTTTACCCTTGGGAGGAGCGCGACGCCAGAGGAACAACATGAGAGGTGAGCGGTTAAAGCGAAGGGAGGCCATTTACTTGGCAAAAGTCGATAAAGACTAATCGTCTTTGACGACATTTGCAACGAAAGGGGCAGATACGCGGCCAATTTTTTTTCATCAGGAGCGTTAAGAGGTAGACGCTGTCGTAGTGGGCACTACAGAAAAACAAAATTCTTTCGAGAATTGAGAAATTAGTGCAATGGTTAATCTGCCAATTCATCGGATTTTTGAAGCTGGCATCATAACAATAAAAATCTCGGAGAGACATTGGTTTGCTGTTTTTCCGGCAGATTGTTATGTCTGGCGCGCGCGGAAAACGCCCATGAGTAATGCGTGTTTTACATGCTGTGGTGAGGAGAGACCCGACCGTCATTTGCTTCGGAGCGTCACTCGCACGGCAGCTGGCTGTCACGTCGACATCTCTAATCAAATATGAAAATGGACAATCGCCTGAGACTACCGGGGCGACGACAATCATCCTCAGTCACTTTCCTCGGAGGCAACAAAAAAGGCCCGAACTGATACGCGATCATCTGTGCGGTGCACTAGAGGAGGACGGAAGCGTGAATGTGCGCAGTTAAGTGATACCGGAATCCCATATCGTCGAGCTGGTGCGCTACGAGCTTCAGAATTGTGCATCGCCCTGGTATGGCGGTGATCTGTGCGCGCGCATCAATCAGACCATGAACTTCGATGAGTGCCGTTGGTGGCGGCGCTCGCAGCGGCGGAAGTGGTGGCCCAGCAAAACTTTGATGTGTTGCGCCTGGCCTCCGATTGGCGCGATTTTTTTACCGCAATGGTAACAAAATGCCCATCTTTGTTCTGCAGAAATTGTTTCTGTTTTTTATTACGAGTTCAAGTAAGCGTCATTACTGCCCATCTTGAGCTGCCTCCTTATGCGCTTTGGATTGTAAAGCGCATTGTGACGTGCTTTTATTGCTGCTCGCGTTCGGCGTTGGTGAACTTCGGAGAATTCTGCTACTAGTCCCCACGTACAGATAAGTCCATAATGATTCCGTTGGAAACGTACTGATCGATCTTGCAAGTTAGTGTATCATAGACGTCAGCTTTGTGTTTAGCAAACGCACTTGCTTTCCCAAAAGGTTTGCGAATATTCCCGGCCTTCCAGCATACAGACCATTTATCGCTTTGTGTTTCCAAATGCGAATAGCATCCCAAAATTAGTTAAGAAAGAAGTAATGCCTGGAAATGCTTCTCGTGAAACTTCCTGAAACTATTCATGAGAAGAAGAGGATACCGAAAAATTTCGGGAGATTTAATATTCATGATTGCTGTAATGACGATAATTACAATTGCCGTCCGTGGAAGCCAAAACAAAATGATATTACCCTTCACGTCTTAGAACCTTCCATCATGAATACGTTGTCAGCCTGCGTGGAATTCGGCTGCCGAACATGTCGATGCGAATAGAAAAGTTTGCCTCGCTAATTTTGAAACGGTGAAGGATTTCTTTTACTCGCGCCTCGAGTAAGGGCAGGCGACGTCGCCTCGAACTGCTGCAATGTTTTTCGAATCATGTTTGGCAGGATGTTGGGAAAACTCGCGTCGCTGAAGGGTGAGTGCAAAAGCTGTACCCATGTCCGCTCGATGGCATTGGGGAATTCATAAAGGCTGCGGAAACGCGAATTAGGGCGTGAAGGTGAAGTTTTCAATGAGCCACAATCTCTGTAGTGGCTTGAACGCGCACTAGTTTCGCACGAAATATTCCTTCCACGCGGCAGGCAACTGAAGACTCACTTCTGATAATATATTTATGAACATCTTGAAGGGCGTCAATTTATCGTTTCAGGGGATTTCTCGAGCTATCCTAGTTTTTAAAGTATGACAGGTTTCTGTGCGTTTACATCCAAGCATCCGCAAACCTAAGGGCAACGCAAGAACTAATCGCTCTATGAAGGGATGTCATCAACTCGTCTCTGGAGGCGATGTCCAAACTGAAAGATATGACTTGTAATGACTGTTTCTCCAGATTAGGAGTAAGATAATAAAGCAGCAGCCTCGCGTTAATTGAGGGATGTTGCCCTGCATGGCGCGGCACGGATGGGATCGGATTCTGCGCACTGTCATCAATTCGCGTAAAATACCAGACGCGGCGCCTATACCGCGAATGTAAACACAAAGCGGCAATTTGCCGCGATGGGACTGCGCTATGCCCGTAACCGCGGATGCGCGTCGTGTGGGACGACAGCCCTACAGTGTTTCTAGTTTCTTAGAAGAGAAGACTAGTTTCAAATTTTCTTCAGCGAAACATCTTGTATTAGAAAAGCTACGCACTTTTTGTGGATGGAACGTTATCGAAGTTTGTAACCAACGCACCGGAGGGTCCTAACTGCGGGGACTGCCCCAGCATCTACCATCCGCTCTGGACTTGGACACAGACCCAAAACTTCGCCCTTCATGGGGGCCAACTCAAGCGCTGAAGTGCTAAGGACACTTATTGAACGCGCAGAGATGGCCCAGTCGGCTATCACGGGAGCTCCGGACTAGGCGATCCATATGGAAATATTTTTATTTTCTTCTTCTCTGGATCATCGGCTTAGGCGCCCGACTTGTACCCACGGAGTCCCTGGTTCGATCCCTGGCCAGCGGAGAAGCCATTTTCATTTCATCGCCTCTGCTTGCGCTGTGCAGACCGCCTACGTCATCGGTCAGGTTAACGCGTAAATAATCAATTAGTTAGTACAGTGTTCATGGGAAAACTGCATCTTGGTGACACTTGGGGAGATCGCCCCCACTTCCTTCCGAAGGTTGTGGGGATTCTCCCCTGTGAGCGCCCACGTTAGGCCGTTCAAACTGCCGCGCGCCACCTCTCCTGCCATCTGGGAACACACGGCAGAAAGACTGTGCGATGGAGGGGGGGCGTGGCACATTTTTGGGCACGCTAGATAAGGGCAGCGGCGCTTGGTAGCGGGGGGAGTTGCCGGCCGGGAGGGCCGCCGGTCACAAGAGAGAAGCCACCGCCGTCAGCCACCTCGAAGAAGACGCACGTCAGCAAGGCCCGCCGTTCGTCCCGCCGTACCGTAAGCCCTGGGACCCTGAAGTGCTTTTGTTATGTGCTTGGCTGATTGTATCCCCTGTTCCATTTATATTTCATTTTCCACTGCTTGAGTAAAGCGCAATTGTTCCTCTTGCAATGTTCTGTGCGTGATGTTTTGACGAGGCCGTTGCCTGAACCCCCCTCGGTAGGCAGAACTACCTACAAGGTGCACTTCGGAAGGTGAGCCTCTGCCGCTCTTTTATTGACGGCGCCACCCGAAACACATGACGATGACCGCCCGCGCCCCGGTTTTAAATTTTCCGCGCGTCCCGGCATGCACCGCACGCGAGGTCGATGATGGTGACTGCGCGGACGCAGCGAAAGCTACGTCATGGCTACGTCACGACGTGGCGTGGTTCACCAGAAGTAGAATGCTTAACCACATAGAGTTTCTTACTATACACACTTCTAAAGAGGGAGGCTGTCTTTGTCGTCTGGCACTGTGCGCTGGCCTATAGCGTCTATGCGCTCAGATCTGTTATTATATAAGTGTAAAATAAAAAGGCTTTAAAGCTAAGGAAAAGAGAAGTCGTATTTTTGCCGGAACGGCTTGTCGTCATGGGCCGCATATTTTATTAATTTTACAATATACTGTGCGCTGGCCGTCGTATTGGTACACAGACCGTTGGAACTTTTTAGTCATTGCCACAAAAAACGCATAAATGGTCTGTTATTATATAAGGTAAAATAAAACAGGCCGCTTTTAAGGAAAAGAGAAAAAGTAAACGTATTTTTTGCGGAACGGCTGTGCCTACTATCCTGGCCGTTTTTGCTTGCATATTCAATGTTAATATTTTGGAGGAACACATTAGTGACTCATATTTTATTAATTTTACTAATATTTAAAATAACAAGTTGTTTGAAGAGACTAGAAATGTTTTTGAGCGCGAAAGAAGAAAAAAATGCGCGGTTTGCGGCGGCCGCGTGGTGAACCGGTACAGGCTGTGACCGTGAGAGGAGGGGCGCCGCTACAGTTTACAAAAAACTGTTTCACACAAGTTTCGGTTTCGGTTTCGATATAAAGAAAAAGAAAACGTGGCTTTGTTAAAGGGACACTGGGCAAAATTTGTCAAGCTCCCGTTTTTGCTTGCAAACTGCCTCAAATTAGCACACTTTTCATCGTTTATCATGTTGTCGGTTGCGGTAATTATTTTACAAAGCGCGAAAGAAAAAACGGCTTGTAATGCGCGTTTGCGGCGGCCGCTAGGCTGTGAGAGAAGGGGCGCCGTGAAGACGCCCTCCGCGAAGGTTAGCCCAAAAGTTTCGGTTTCGGTTTCGCGCTTTTCCCCCATATTTATGGCTTTTTGGATGCATTCTCAATATCGTAAAAAGCGTAATCATCGACCGCGCTTCTGCCATGTTGTCGGCGGCTGTTCATTCTCCCAGGCCTTGTACTGCAAGCATCCTGGAGACCTACGCAGTGCATGAACGCCCTCCGCTACCCGCAGACGCCCAAATGTGCCAGCCTGCGCGCGTTTTGTGAACTACTTCGTGTAGCTTGCCTCCCTCAACGTTGCGGCCCCGTAAAAAGCGTGTTCGGCGGAAAACAAAAAGGGTCTGTTCATTAACTTACAAAAAAAAAAAAAAAACCCGCGGGGGACTCGTGGCAAAACATTTAGGGTGAACTGGCAACAGCACGCCAACACTGCTAGGCTACGGAGCGGAGAGCCTTGCTAATATAGGGTATATATTGTCGTTTTGTGAACCGGTTTACTTCGTGTTTTGCGGCCCCAAAAAATTAGTTTGGCATAGAAAACATCGGCGGAAAACAAAAAAGTTACTACAAAAAAAAAAAAAACCCGCGGGGATATCGTGCAGTCGCAAAAGTTTCCAAGGGTAATTCCTACCGCCCCAGATAGGCTACGGAGCGGGACGCAGCCTTGCTAGACGGAAAAGCGTTGAATGCGTACAAGTCGTGCTGCTGTTTACACTTTTATTTACCGCTGTGCTTCGCCCAGCGTAAAAAAGTGCTTCCCGCGCCCTAGTTTTATGTAAAAATTGCAGTTGAGCAGTAGTACCTATATTGACTTCTAGCTGCACTCTTCTCCCGCCTTAGACGGAGCGTTCGCATTTTCCTACTGGCGTAGTCGTGCGTCAGCGAAGCGCTGTGCTTGTCGCCCAGCGTAAAAAAGTGTCCCGCGGTTTTGGACGGTAAAAATATCAGTTGATTTTATTTGGTACTATATTGACCAAGTAAAGAAAGGCACATTCTTCCATTCACAAACGTGTCCTGGCCGCCTTCTAAGGGCTATTTTCCAGCAATTTTTTTTAACCTCCTTTTGCGACGACCCGCCGGCGGCCGGCGGACTTGTGTGACGCTGGGCCGAGCGACTCTGTCGGCCGGGGAGCCGTGCAGTAGCGCAGCCGTGGCGCAGCCAATACAGTGCCAGTACAAACAAACCAAGTAAAGAAAGGCACATTCTTCCATTCACAAACGTGTCCTGGCTTCGTTTCAACTAAGAAAACGCCACAGAAAATGGGCGAGCGTAAAGAGAGGAGGACAGCAATTTTTTTTAACCTCCTTGATTGCGACGACCCGCCGGCGGCCGGCGGACGAAACGCTGGGCCGACGAATTAGTTTTTCTCGGCCGGGAGCCGTGCTAAATAAAATAGCGCAGCCGTGGCGCAGCCACGCGTCTATTGCCAGTGGTCGCTCATCCCCTCCTGATGGCCTCACACGAAAACGCCATGGACTCCGGAAATGGGCGATTTGCGTAAAGAGAGGAGGACAGTAATCCCGTTTTCGAATTAGTTTTTTCTACTAAATACAAATCGCGTAAACGCGTCCCTTTAAACTAGAGTATTTGACATGGCCTATGGACTCCGGACTACATTTGCGCGCTAGATCCCGCAATGTTTACATATCACGGTCCCTTTAAACTATGACGAAGACAAGATGGGACGGAAAAACGCCCCCGTATCTGTTCTATCTTGTCTTCGCCGAAGTACGCTTGGTTTCTTTTTTTTTTTGTTCGACAGCAGCAACTTTCGTGGCGGCATATTACCCGTTCAGTCATACGTTCCTTCGACTCCGGCATGACCAACATTAGGTACGATCACGCGCTGCCTGCTCTTTCACCGAAAACTCAGTTGCCACGGCTCACGGCTACCGCAGAACCAGGAGGAGTTCAGCTATCTCGCAGCTCGTAGACGTGTTAATGCGTAGTAAAGAAAGCAAATCCCAAAAACCGCTTAATTAGAAATCCAATAGTCAAGCCAAGCACAAGCCAGGAGCTGGGATTCACCCATAACGCCCCACGAAAACGTGGATTTCCTGGGGCAGTTTCATCTTTATTAAACTTATGAAGAAACTATATAGCTTATATTTCCCCTACTGGCATCATCATCATCGTCATTATCACTCGACATTCCGTCTCCAAGTCAGTGCAGGTAGGTTCCTTCCTGTTAACGCTCACGCCGCCTGCTGGTCACCTTTGAACACTGCTGCAACCTCCTTGATTAAGTACCAAACTGAAGAACCAGTGCGCACTCACGAATAACCAATGACCCACTCACGAATAATCGGGCCGCAAGGATGAATTCAGGTGTCACCGACCATAGAGCGACTCAACAGCATGGAGTCACGGAGGTGTGGGGATTGGGGCTGCCAGTGAAAAGCTGAGGTTGCAAAACGTTCGTAATTTTTGCGATGATATCAGCAGCGACTGGCGTCAAAATAGCGGCAGATAGTTTTCTCACTTATTTTAGATGCATTAGATATGTCTATACCCGCCGACACAAACGGGTAAACGGAAACAAAGTGGGGCGACGTAGTTTAACTTCATGAAGTTCACATTGCAGGAGAATCAAGTCGTAAAGGAATCGATGGAAGTGATGAGGAGTTCGACACGGAGGGCGATGGTAGGCGATTTGATGGCAATGCTTGTGTTTGTCAGAAACAGCTCTTGCAGCAGAAGGAGCCCAGGTCATGTATATTTAAGGGGTATGTTTATGAGTATAGTTATGAAATGCTGGCCCGCAATGAGCTGGACGTACCCATAAGATGGGGGGGGGGGCAGGGGTGTTGACCCGTTGGGATAAAAAGTCTACGGCGCTACTGCGAGCATTTCAAGATATAGTTTAACTAATTGGGTAAACAAAAGAGGGAAATAAAAGGGAGTGGGTGTGAGTAAACTAAACTAATAATTACGTTAAGTCTCTAACTTCCTATACCACTCTTAGGAATTACAATGGCCCTACGCAGGAAGGTAAGGCGGAATTATTGAAAGTCACTTTGTTTGCATATTCAAGACCTGCAGCCCCAAAAGAAAGAGTCCAGAACAGGCCCATATGGTTAAACGGCTCCTCCAGGTCAAGTGTGCAGCCGCTAAGAAACGGTGCAATACGAAAAAAAAACATCCCCCTCGCGAGGGGCACGATCAAATGCAGAGCAATTTCCGGGGGCGCACGACGTTAAGTAGTTTGTGTTACGTTAATGTTGTTGCACTTGTGGCAACTGCTGACGAGAGAGCGCTCGTCAGCAGTACTTTGAATGAGTCAAGGATATAAGGCGCGTTCGTAGCCTCCCATTCTGTGTCGGCTTTGTGGCGCAGTGGGTAGAGCACCATGTAGATTGCGTTCCGCCCGCAGGGTCGAGGGATCGAAACCAGGCGCCGGATAGTATTTTTTTTATAGTGTAGTGTAGGGGAGGGGTGCGGACTACGACTACGGACGCCTACGGACGTCAACGCGGGTGACATCGTGAGTTACTGAAATGCTCTGCATTTAAAAACAAATCTAATCTAATTCAGAGACCGAGCTGGCACCGCACTTTGGGGACGCAGATCAAGGGTGGGAGGAGCGAATCTAAAGATGTATCAATTGAGCGGCGGGAGGTACAATCAGAGGCATAAATTCAGCACCTGAGACTTACGGGGACCTCAAAAGCACAGATTCAAAGAAATAAAAAAACCAGAGGGCATCTACGCTTGTGCGGCTGCTGTGTGTTGCTGAGTGGGGGTCCGGAGGCACTGTGGGACGGCGCTTGGCCCCGTGCTACAATCCATTGATTCAAAAAGTAATTTGAAATCTTGTGTAATTTGACTATACTTACTGGATTTAATTCTTAATTAGGACACATTTTACTTTGTTTCTCTTCAAAATGTCGAACTTCGATTTGTTTTTAAGAGCCCGTGTGTTGATTTTTTGGCCGTTGTTCTCACGCCCAATTTCAACCGCAGGCGGTCTCGCGTTTCTGGGTGCCGCAATTACTGGTTGGTGCGGATGACACGCTTTTTCAGACGCCTGTTGGTGGTTTAACTGGTTTATTGATTGGAGAGGTTGAAAGCGAATGTTGTCCCGGCTAGTCCATGTCACCAATAAAGGTTTATAGACCCGGCTATACTAATCAACCGTTCACGACAATTTCGTGAGTTCTAATAGTTGTCTTTATAATGTCCTCCTGGGTTCAATGTAAAATGATAATTCGCCGCCTAATACTTTGACGGTATTCCTGTCGAGGCAAAAAACACATTCAAGTACTGTTAAGCACGACTGAGGCGCACGACAACTACGGACGCCTAGAGCCCATGCAAAATCGCTCAATGATCCCAGCAACGCCCTCGCGGCAAAATTAAAATGTTGGCAGCTCCATCCACTTGTTCCTCTTTATGGCGGCAACACATGCTCACACTGCGAGATTGGCCGAGTCGGCTCCATATTAGTCGTGGTTCCCTTCCTATCGTATTAAACCAGTTTTTCTTTGCGTTACCGTCATTACCGAAGTAGAATTTCGTGTACTACGATGAACAGTTGGTGGCCAGGGCAAGGTGCGACGCTAGCCGCCGCGAGAGCTTCCTCACAGGGGGCGCCAAATGAGCATTCGCGTGCCTTCAGGTGCGCGCTGGCTGTTCGAACGGCCGCTTCGCTGTGTCCCTAAGCCTCTCTTCTGCGCACCGCTAGGCCACTCAGGCCTTTGCGGAGCTTGACTCAACTATGGGGCGTACCGGGCCAGCGCCGCGGCGCACGTCTACGCAGTCGGCGCCCCGTTTGGAACCACGCTCTAGCAGCTACAGCAGGAAGGATAGGAAGAGCTCAGTCAACGAAGCTCCCAAGAAGACCCGAGAGGAGGCAAGTGGGAAAGAGTCGTCTCCTATCCCATCGACAAGCAAGGGGACGAACGCCACCGAAGGCGACTCGCCGCCCCGCACTGGTCCTCTAGGGACGAGAAAGAGCTCCAGCAAGTCGGAAACCAAGATCACGCAGTCGGAGGACGTCACTTCGAGCACCAGCTCCAGCCGCGGGGCTGGAAAGAAGAAACCCAAGCCCGCCACGCGGGAGGCGAGGAAGCGTACGCACCCATCGCACAGCCCTCCGGCAGTGAAAAGAAAGAGGGCGAAGAAGGCAGTTGCGAAGAAGGGAAAGAAGTCGACGGCAAGCAGGCGCCCTACCAGCCAGGAGGCGGAATCCGCCAAGGAGAAGCGCAAAGGGAGGAAGCGCACCGCGACTGCTGACGGAGGTGAAGGGTCTTCGGCCCCCAAACAAGCTCGCCCAACCCAGACGGTGGGCCGTGCCGACGAGGCCTAAAGGCCATCATGGAGCGCCACGAATGGGAGAGGTGAGTGGAAGTATTTTTCAAAGCTAAGCAGCTGTATTTACTCCCCTATATTTAGTACTGCCATATCTTTCCCTTTTTTACATGTAGCTGGTTCATAAATGTTATCCTTCGTCCTCTGTTCGTCTAGGTGCATCATACATTGTGCAGTTGGCTGTCTTAGCTGCTCTGCTGCCTAAAGCTACAGAATGACTTTTGAGGCGTGCAATGCACACCTGCTGAAACGCTTCTACGTCTTGCGCGAGTAGTGTAAGGGCCACGTGGCATTAGGATTTTGTGGTTACTATACGTAATCCGTACAGCATTTTCGAAAAGGAAAGAGTGGGCCGAGGCTCAGCTAGTAATAAAGTGCTGGGTCCGCGAAGGCGGCTGTTAGCTGGTCCGTGGGCCATTTCGGCGCGTGCTGCTGGGAGGCGAGACGCCAACCTGTTTTCCCGCGCTTTCCTTCTTTTTTTATCAGGGGGGGGGGGGGGGGGGGGGGGCGTTTCTAGAGTGCGCTCACCGGGAATACGGGAACGGGGCCAGGCGATGCCCGATTTGTGCGCGCAGAAACAGCAGCGGGCCTCGGCTCGAGGCACCAAAGCAAAAACAACGAAACCACTGATTTAATAAAAATACCTTTGTTTGTGATTGTTCTAGCAACTAGAGCAGCGCCAAATTTTTTATCAACCTCGTGGGCTGAATGCAAAATTCGTCACATACAGTTCATTAACTGGATCCAACGTTGACTTCAGCCATGCGAAAGTGTAATTTCAAGATGATAGTCAGTAATTTGCATGAATAAACTGTTGAAGGAGAAATGTTCCTATCCACAGTGGCCATCTAAGCCCAGTTGCGACTCTTTAGGAATTTTTAATGCGAAGCTTTGAGTTTCCCCCCTTTGTCGTCTGTAGTCTACCAGACACCCAGTGCAGAAAAGCCGAATTTCCCTCACGACGATGATGATCGGGGGTCGAGTGATGGCAAATTAAAAACGCTCGCAAAATGATGCCGCTTTGTAAGCAAAGGGGACGTGCACAATTCGACAAAAAATGCACCCCTCTGTCTAAACAACGATGATTGAACGTAGGGAAAGCCATTCAATTCCCGTACTTCTAAAGCACTGGCGAGCACAATTGAAGTGCAGGAAATCGTCCCGATAAGAAACAGGCCCCGATAAGAAATAGGGTCCACTCGCTTCTAAGTTGGTTCGTTTGGTGTTGGACTTGATTTTGGAAAGCTTCGCTCCTCCACCATCGTTGTCGGTCTTTAGTGCGCAGCACTCTGGCATCCGTTACTGTGGTTTCGTGGCCGCGACAGCCGGGGAGACGGCGTTGTAATCGAAGAGAGTGAAGACAAAGAAATGGCGTGAGGGAACTGGGGGACACTTGTAAGGGGAGGGACAGTATGCTGAGCCCACACGAGACGTTATTCGGAGCGTAAAAACTGGCAAAGTGTTGGAGGGGGATGCGGCAAGCGCTCGCCTATGCGTCATCTATCTTCCTGCCTAGTCGCACTTTGCCATGCGTCACCGCTGAGGGAGCTCCATCCTTCCACTTTCGCCAAAACCTGCTCTTCATTTGAGGAC